>CM025789.1:132063990-132334156 GCA_014635995.1 Sarcophaga peregrina | reverse complement strand
TGCTATTCTATACTATTCTATGCTATTCTATACTATTCTATGCTATTCTATTGCTATTCTATACTATTCTATGCTAATTCTATGCTATTCTATATACTATTCTATACTATTCTATGCTATTCTATACTATTCTATGCTATTCTATACTATTCTATGCTATTCTATGCTATTCTATACTATTCTATGCTATTCTATGCTATTCTATACTATTCTATGCTATTCTATACTATTCTATTCTATACTATTCTATGCTATTCTATACTATTCTATGCTATTCTATACTATTCTATGCTATTCTATGCTATTCTATACTATTCTATTCTATGCTATTCTATATTATTCTATGCTATTCTGTACTATTCTATGCTATTCTATGCTATTCTATACTATTGCTATTCTATGCTATGCTATTCTATACTATTCTATGCTATTCTATACTATTCTATGCTATTCTATACTATTCTATGCTATTCTATGCTATTCTATACTATTCTATGCTATTCTATACTATTCTATGCTATTCTATACTATTCTATGCTATTCTATACTATTCTATGCTATTCTATACTATTCTATGCTATTCTATACTATTCGATGCTATTCTATACTATTCTATAAAGTGCATTTTTATAGATAATTTATATGAACAAGAGGAATATGCACCATTTTCGATACAATACTCCAATTTTGTTATATAAGTTAATTTAGTCTTTGTATATATATAATGAAATTATAAAATAGAAATAAAAATAATTGTTTGTAATTTAAATTAAAAAGAAGCGCTATGGCGACGCTGGGATTTTTTGTAACTAACGACAGGACTAAAAGGCTTAAGGTTTGCTAATAAACTTCAAGAAAAACGTATTACACTTGGCAACTGACTGACGAATCACATTTTTAAGAATATCTTTGAAATGAATCCGTATATATATATATATCCGTTTGACGGCTAAGCTATTCTTGTGAGAACGTTTGAAGACTGCTTGAAAACTACAGTTATTGTAATAAAAATTCTAATAACCTATTATAAATATTTATAGGATCTTCTAGTCTCTTGATTTTAGTTTAGCTTTTTGACAAAATTTTTACACTGAAATTCGGAGCGCAAATGCGATTTTCGTAACAAATGAATGCAGCGCTTTTGCGCCGCGTAGGAGTCAAATGGATATATATATATATATATATACACTCAGCCATAAAAGTATATGCTTAACAAAATTCAGAAATTTTTTTAACCAATCTGTTTTCGTTGAAAATCTTTATAATTGTCTGGCAGCTTTCATCTTTTGCATTGGTTCAGACATTTGTGAAATATAGAAATCGTATGAATATTTTTGTAGCCCTACACAGGCCGACAAAAGTATAAAAATTTTAAAAATTTTTTAACCAATACGTTTTCATTGAAATCTTAATAATTGTTTTTTGGATTGGTTCAGAAATTTTGTGAAATTTATTAATCGTATGTATACTTCTGTGGGCCTGTGTATAGGAATTCTAATTGGCAATCGATTGATAAAAGTTTTTCATATATGAAATATTTAAAGTAATTTTAAAATAAAAATACTCTCTTAAATATGTATGTAGCTAAGCTGCTTCACCGTTTCCAATTCAGTTCAGCAATTTCTAACTTTATGTTTCCCTCGTTCTTTTGCACTTACTCTGCTATTATTTATCTCAAGTGGATTACCGAAGGAAACTTTTCGCCGGAAAAGCATTTTCAGTTATAAGAATGTGACTGTTTAGAATTTTCTCACCTGATTTCTATACTTTTTGTTTCATTCTTTACATAGAAATAAATTACTGCACAATATTCTATGCTATTCTATACTATTCTATGCTATTCTATACTATTCGATGCTATTCTATACTATTCTATGCTATTCTATACTATTCTGTGCTATTCTATACTATTCTATGCTATTCTATACTATTCGATGGTATTCTATACTATTCTATAAAGTGCATTTTTATAGATAATTTATATGAACAAGAGGAATATGCACCATTTTCGATACAATACTCCAATTTTGTTATATAAGTTAATTTAGTCTTTGTATATATATAATGAAATTATAAAATAGAAATAAAAATAATTGTTTGTAATTTAAATTAAAAAGAAGCGCTATGGCGACGCTGGGATTTTTTGTAACTAACGACAGGAGCGCGAAGGCATTCTGTGGCACTAAAAGGCTTAAGGTTTGCTAATAAACTTCAAGAAAAACGTATTACACTTGGCAACTGACTGACGAATCACATTTTTAAGAATATCTTTGAAATGAATCCGTATATATATATATATCCGTTTGACGGCTAAGCTATTCTTGTGAGAACGTTTGAAGACTGCTTGAAAACTACAGTTATTGTAATAAAAAATTCTAATAACCTATTATAAATATTTATAGGATCTTCTAGTCTCTTGATTTTAGTTTAGCTTTTTGACAAAATTTTTACACTGAAATTCGGAGCGCAAATGCGATTTTCGTAACAAATGAATGCAGCGCTTTTGCGCCGCGTAGGAGTCAAATGGATATATATATATACATATATATACACTCAGCCATAAAAGTATATGCTTAACAAAATTCAGAAATTTTTTTAACCAATCTGTTTTCGTTGAAAATCTTTATAATTGTCTGGCAGCTTTCATCTTTTGCATTGGTTCAGACATTTGTGAAATATAGAAATCGGATGAATATTTTTGTAGCCCTACACAGGCCGACAAAAGTATAAAAATTTTAAAAATTTTTTAACCAATACGTTTTCATTGAAAATCTTAATAATTGTTTTTTGGATTGGTTCAGAAATTTTGTGAAATTTATTAATCGTATGTATACTTCTGTGGGCCTGTGTATAGGAATTCTAATTGGCAATCGATTGATAAAAGTTTTTCATATATGAATATATTTAAAGTAATTTTAAAATAAAAATACTCTCTTAAATATGTATGTAGCTAAGCTGCTTCACCGTTTCCAATTCAGTTCAGCAATTTCTAACTTCATGTTTCCCTCGTTCTTTTGCACTTACTCTGCTATTATTTATCTCAAGTGGATTACCGAAGGAAACTTTTCGCCGGAAAAGCATTTTCAGTTATAAGAATGTGACTGTTTAGAATTTTCTCACCTGATTTCTATACTTTTTGTTTCATTCTTTACATAGAAATAAATTACTGCACAATATTTTAAGATATTTTTTTTTTATTTTTGCACTTTATTGAGTTTTTCTCTTTGTATTCGTTTTGTTTTGTTGTTTTTTTTATTATTATTATTTCTTGTTTTCATATATGTATGTATATATTTTATAACTTTTTTTGTCTGGTTTTTTTATGGTTTTAGTTTAGTTTTTTTTTTTATTAATTATTCATATATATTTTTAAAGGTATAAAACAATATATATATAATATACTTTATATTTAAAGATATTCATTTTTTGTTTTTGTTTTTTCTTTGTAATTAATAATAAATGTTTAAACAAGATTCAGATTTTGAGATTCTTCTTGGTTTCTGCCTTGAAGAGTACTCAAAGAGAGCAACAAAGTCGGTTGCAAAAATTTCTTTACAAATTCAATACTCGTATTGCTTTAAAATATTATGTTAAATTTAAATTAGAAAATAAAATTAAATTAAAAAAAATCTTAAAAAAAAATCGAAGAATTTTGCAACCACAAGACGATATTTTTAAATTTCATTTCATTTGTTTTGTTTTTTTATTTTTTTCTTTTAAATAAAAAGTTTCGTTACGAAACGTATTGGATTTTATTTCTTCTTTTTTTGTTATTTTTCTGTTTTTCTTTACTCGTGGTTTTTATTGTGTGGTTATGTGTTTTTTAAATTTTTTTGTTTTATTTTTTGGTGAAAGGATATATGTATGTTTGTATGTATGTTAAGATTTTAAGGTTTAATCAAAAACTAGGATTAAAATTTTATTTTTAAATTATATTGTATGTAGACTTGAAGAACAACAACTTATACTTAGTCAAGAACTATTTGTTTTCATTTCAAATTTCGAACTTAAAATCAATATTTTCGCATTGTGTTTGTAAATAAAACTCAATAGTTTCACTAACAATTAAACCATAAAAAATTTATTGCGTACACCCAACTCTTTTTTTTACACGGATTTTAAGTTACACGGTTGCAAAAAAAAAAAAAAAATTTTGAATCTAGTACGGTTTTAAAATCACTGTTCGACAGTTCAAAACTCTACTACCGGCCGAAAGTCATCATTGGATAATTTGATGGATATCTCTAGTGATGATATCGACTTTAGTTCAGTTCGTCGCAAATAATTACGCTTGTTTTTTGCTTGTTCTACCAATTTTTCACTTGGTATGAATTATGTATTTTAAATTTTAATGCTCAATGAAATACCATAGGTTAGGTTAGGTTAGGTTAGAGGACGTAAAATACCATATGAACATATAATTTGTATGCATTTCTGAAATTTTTTAAGTTCTCAACTTTTTTTACACGGTTTTCAAATGACATGGAACGTATCCCCCATTTTACTATAAGAAACTTCTCTTTTTTTCCTACGTTTTTTTTTTTACATGGATTTCTGTGGAACGTATCTACCGTGTAAAAAAAAGAGTTGGGTGTATAAGTGTAGTATAGGTTAATTATTAATTATTTTCTTTTATAAGAAAGTATGTGTGTACATATTTAAATTATGTACATTCAATATTTAAATGCTTTCTTTTTGTTTTCTATTCAATTTTATTTTAATTAATCAAGAAATCAAGTTTTAATGGAAGTGTTTCTTTAATTAAATATTTTGTGTTTAAAAAAAAATATTTCTTTAGTTTTTTTTATGGTTTTAAATGTAAAAGCAATTTCAAAGAAAATATGTAAAATAATAAAACTTTTTAATAGTTAATGAGTGAAGTAATATTTTAAATTAGTTTTGTTTTTCATGATTAATTTTAGTTTGATTTCTTATTTCCGTAAAAGGAAAACTTTTTAAAAAAGTTTGTATTGTTTTTTTTTTAACCATGGCACAAATTCTAATTTCATTAATTAGTTAATGAGTTACAAAGTAGTAGGTCGTGTACTTATGTATATAGATTTTTTTATTTTATTTTATTTTTTTTATTAATATTTTTTTCAATAATTTTTATTTTTAATTATTACTTGAGTTTGTCTTTTCTGTTCAAAGTGTTGTATCTATTTCTTGCTACAACAAACAAGTTTTAAAATTTAACAAATAATTTGTGCTTTCAAAAAAATATAAAGAAAAAACAAAGAAAGACTTCATTGATTATAAACGAATTAATAAAAAGCACCTTATCACAAAGTTGGCATTTAAAAATTCATTATTTAGTAAATTAAAAACAAATTTTAAATTTTAAAAAAAATTTTAAGGAAAACTAAAGTTTGAAATTTACAAATTAAAGCCTCTCCAATAAATGATTTAAAATTTTTTAAGTAACTATGTTATTAGTAAAACACATACCTCCTTATAGCGTATTCGAAAAAATTAATTTCCGAGCTTATAAGGGTGGATGGCTATGTGTTTAATTGTAATATTCGAAATTTGTGTCTTATTTAAAAGGTTAATTTTGAAAATAGTTATTAGCATGGTATAAGAAATATAGAAGGTAGTTTCATTCTCTCTTTATTTTTTAAAATAAGGTTTTTTGAAGTTTCATTTTCTCACAAACTATGTATGTAGCGTTGCCATATTTATAATTTTGTTGTATATTCCCAATAAATTATTTATGACAAATGTGTAATTTAGAATTTAAATGTTCCAAATTTTTAAAAAAATCGGCATTAGGCTTATGTAAACCTCCCTCGGACAATAAATTTTTATATGTATAATTACCTTTGATTCCAATTTAAGCAGAAATACATTAATATACAATTTTTTCAAAATATTTTTCAACTGAATTGAATTTATTATTTTCATAGAAAATGTGGGAAATTTAAAATTTATATGATAGCATTATTTTAACGAATACCTCATAATCCTTAAGCATGTCAGATGGTGAATTTCAAAAAATAAAGAGAGAATGAAACTACCTTCTATATTTCTTATACCATGGTTATTAGTTTTTGCTTATTTTTTAATATTATTATTATTTTTATTCTTTTAAAGGTGGTGTTTGACTTTTTGTTATGTTATATTTCATGTTATTATTATGATTTTTAATTAAAATTTCATTTTTTTATCTTCATTTGTTTTTACTGCAGGTGTGTATTATCATTTATATTAAGTATAAAAAATAGTATTTATTTGTAGTTTTATTTTTTTTTTTAGTTTTAAAGATTCTTATGAATTTACAAAATAATTTTTAATTTTTTTTTTTTCTTTAAAAATTAAAGAATTCTTCAATCAAAAAAACAAAAAAATAGATTAATAACAATTTTTTAAAATTATAATCAGTTTAATTGGTTAAAGCGTTGTGTGTGTTTATGAAAGAAATATTGTGAATTTAAACACAACTGCCTTTACACAATTAAATCCGAATGTAATGCACGCAAAAATACCATTTGGATTCAATAATACGATTTATTAAATTAATGACTTCAGATTTCACTTCTTGATATTAATATATTTGAATAAAAAAAATAAGAATCAGTTAAAACCATTCCCAGTTTAAAAAAAAATTGTTACAGATGGCAATTACAAATTTATGGATAGACTATGGATGACATCCAAGCTACAGTTGGATATTGGCACTTGCCAAAAATGGTATAAATAATGGCATACAGACGGCAACTGAAAACCAACACTTTAAATCGGTTTTACTTGTAAAAATAAATTTTTTTCGACTTCATATTTATTGTTGCCAGCAGTTGGCAAAGTTCAGTCACTTTGTGGTTACTATCCATAAACGAGTTTCAATATTATAAAATTGAACTTGTAAAGAATGCTAGTCGAAACGAAGTAAAAAAAATTGGACTTTCACTTAAGTGATTGCAAGTTTCGAACACGTTTTAAAGCATTAGATATTGGCTTCGTATGTAATAAAGATCGTTTATTGAATCCAACATTTATTTATTACGTCCATATTTTTTTTTTTTTTGAAAATTAAATTAAAATGATGAAAAGAAAAATAAATTTAAGTTCTCAGTATTTAAGAACATCATGAGGAGGACGATTTATAATTTAACAATTTAAAACTTTATATTATAATTATCCATTTTTTTTTTTTTTTTTGTAACAAAATTTGCATTTTGATGACGTATTAGATAGTGGCTAACAGCAGACGCCATCAAAAGCCTTACATAATATTATTAATAAATAACATAAATTTGTTCAATTTTGAATTCAGGAATTTCGTTTGTTGCTTTATTAAGCAATTTTTTTTTATTATAAATTTTCGTTCTTGCTTGCTTTTGTTTGTTTTTATGTAAAAAAGAAAACAAAGTTTTATTTTTTTTATAATAATTAATATAATAATGAGAATATGTATGTACGATCTTTTTAGTTTTATATAGATTTGTATTGTTTAATTAAAGATTTTTTTATTTATTTTTTATAATAACATCACATTAATCAATCACTTTTATTTATTTTTTATTTTATTTTTATTTTAACAAAAAGGAGTTTTCAAACATATTATGTTTCACATTATGGTTTTCTAACTCTTGGTTTTTTGCTTAAGGTTGGCGTATAATATTATTTCACAAACTTTTCTTGTTTTTTTTTTTTTAAGTTATAAAAATTAAAAATAAAATTTTAAATATAAAATATAATCTAAATGTCGACGAGTGTTTTATAACCTTTGGATGGTGAAAAAGGTTATTTAAAGAAAGAATTTTTTTGTGTTTTGTGGTATTATGTTTTGTATTGTGTTGTTTATAAATAAAATCTTTTTATTAAATAAAAAAAAAGCAAAAATAATGGCATAATTCTTTTAAGGCTAAATCGAGGAATATCAGAGTTTACCTTAAAAAGAATTTCAAGCCTTCTTTAGGTTTTGGGTGGGTGTAGCTCAGCTTTCTTTACAATATTTGTTTTCGTTTTTCTTTTTATAATTTTCTTCATTTTTGCTTAACAATAAATATTATTAAAAGGAAGTAAATTAAACTGCTAAAAAATATTCTTTTTTTTATATATTTAAAGAGTAAGGAAAAACAAAATTTTCTTTTTTTTTTTTTGCTAAGGCAAAAGAAATTTTAAATTTTTATAAGTAGATTTAAAAATATAGAAAAGAAAAATTACAATTTGAAAGTATTGTTTTAGAGAACAGAAACGTAATTTCAATTAAATGATCTCTTAATTGATTTTGTAGAATTTATAATTAAATAAAAAATAAATTGGAAAATTATTTTCAAACATTAACAAAAAAAAAAGAAAAAAGAGTTAAAGAGTACTAAACTAATGGATAGTAAACATTTCTTTCATACATTCCCTCCTTCCATCCTATTCCCTCTCTAAGTCAATGTAAAATGGGTCAATTTCGACCTCCGGGTACTGTATTTGTCTTAATCGACAAATACACGTCCTCTAACTTAACCTTAACATTCCTTTGCTCTAAAAGTTTAGATACCTAAAAAATTCCTTAAAAAAGTAAGGAGGGAGAGTAAATAATTACTTCTTGGTGTACTTGTATATTTGAAATCAATTGATAGATAAACCAATTGATATTACTTTGCATTAAGATGCAAAGAAGAAATTTTGAAACATAAGGATACAAATACATAGTGCAACCTTAGTGCTCAATTATTTAGGAAAATACCTTTCAAAATAGCCACAAAAATGGTAAAAGTTTGTTCTTTTTTTTAATATAATAACATAGGGAAAGGAAAGAAAATGTTTTTCTTTTTCACTTTTTTTCTAACTTAGCTACCAGTTGCCTGTAGACGAGTTAATAAATTACAAAAACTTTTGAAAGAAAATTTGCATGTGATGCCAAAAGAATTTAATAGACGCGGATAAAATCGGATTTTATTGTGGCCTTTTTTTGTCTTAAAAAAGATTTGGAAAAAAAAATCGATTATCCCATTTAAGTGTTTAAGTTCTAATCTTGGAAGCTAAGCAAATATATTTTAAATTTAAAGCTTATAGAAACTCAAAGAGCTCAAATATAAAATAAACTTTTTAATGAATGGAATTTAAACAAATTTAATATGCAATTATACAAAAAGGTTTTATAATCTGTATAGGCGGGTCAAAAGATGCCAAAAGAATTTAATAGGCGCGGATAAAATCGGATTTTATTGTGGCCTTTTTTTGTTTTCAAAAAGATTTGGGGAAAAAAATCGATTATCCTCTTTAAGTGTTTAAGTTCTAAACTTGGAAGCTAAGAAAATATATTTTTAATTTAAAAAGAGATCAAATATAAAATATATTTTGCAATATCCAATTATAAAAAAAAGGTTTTATAATCTGAATAGGTGGACATTTGAAAACAGTTTGTTTTTCATTAGAACAAATGTTCTAAACTCAGTACAGAAAATATATTTTTAATTTAAATCTAATACAAACTCAAATAAGCTTTTTAATGGTGCCTATAAATTATATTTTTTAAATTAAATGGAATTTAAACAAATCAAATATACAATTATATGAAAAAGGTTTAATAATCTGTATAGGCCCGGCTTGTTTGTTTTTCATTAGAACAAATGTTCTAAACTCAGTATAGAAAATATATTTTTAGTTTGAAGCTAATACAAACTCAAATAAACTTTTTAAGGGTGCCTATAAAATATATTTTTTAAACTTAATTGAATTTAAACAAATCAAATATACAATTATATGGAAAAGGTTTAATAATCTGTATAGGCCCGGCTTTAGAAAACAGGTTGTTTTTCATTAGAACAAATGTTCTAAACTCAGTACAGAAAATATATTTTTAATTTATAAAATACGTTTTTAATTTATAAAATATATTTTTAATATTAAATGGAATTTAAACAAATCCAATATACAATTATATGAAAAAGGTTTAATAATCTGTATAGGCCCCGCTTGTTTGTTTTTCATTAGAACAAATGTTCTAAACTCAGAAACAAAATTAAAAATAATTTAATTTTTTAAATTCCTAACAAAACAAATTATGCTTTAAATTATATAAAAAAAATGCTTTACATATTAAAAAAAAAATCTCTTAATCATTTAAAACTAAAGCCTGGATTTGCTGTTATTTTCCAGACATTGTCATATGCTAGTTTTAGACAATGTTTTTAAAAAGCTTAAGCTTCAAAAAAAAAATTATTTTTTTGAAATTTTCTTGCTTTAAATTATGCTTTATTTGTTTCCATAATTTTTAATTCTTTTAATGCAATTGATAACCGCCTTTGTTAATTAATTTTTAAAATCAATTCAAAATCATAAATATAAAGCCTTTTAATGTGTTTAGGATGTTGAAAGCTGTTCAAAAGGCTTTACTTGTTAATAAAATTTTTCAAGCTTTACACACAACCTTTTTAGAAATAAAAATTTGTTTTAAATTGGAAACAAATTTTCAGCCTTTAATTAGAATTTAAAAGCTTTATTTGTTTGAAATAAATAGGCAAAAAATAATAAATAGAAATCTAAAAGTAATTATTTTAGATAATAAATATTCTTTATAAACTAAATCAAACCTCATTCATTTATTCCATTTTTTTAATGTGAAATTAAAGAGAAATGTCATGTGAAATGATTAGATGATGAGATGTTTTTTAAAGATAATGGATGATTTGAATGAATGTGATGTTTTTATGATTATGATTGAATAGAAAGGAAATTGAAATGAAAATAAAAACATCTGCATTTTCTTTTTTTTCGGTTTTTGTATTTTTGTATTTTTTTTTTTTTGGGTTTTTTTTCGGTTATCATTCTCTTTTCTTTTCTTTTCGTAACGTTTTATTCGACAAAATATATTTATAATATATATATTATTATTATATATTATATGTATAATATATATATTATTATTATATATTATATGTATAATATATATAATTTTATTATTTTTTTTCTTTTTAAACAATAGAAACAATTCAATTAAAGCTTTTTAAAACAAGAGCTTTTCTTCAGTTGCTTAAGTGATAATTTAACAAATTCTTTCCACCTAAAGCTTTATCTCTTTAAAACTCCTTTCTTTTAAATTTAGTTGTTGTTGTTGTTGTTTTTAACAATTATATAGAGATAAATTAATTATTAAATTTTTTTTTTCAAATAAAAAAAGAAGGAAAAACATTTTCAATAAGTGTATATAAAAAAAAAACAAAAAAAAAAGACAGTAGTATTATAGATAGACAGTAGTGTAGAAAATAAAAGTTGTTACGGAAATCTGCAAGTTTTTTTTTTGTTTTGTTTTTCTGTAGGAAATCTTATGTATTCTTAATCTAAGAGTAGAAGATATTCAAATTGATTCTCTCTTATAACGCTGATTCCTTTACATTTAGCCACTTGCTGTAGCCTGTTGTTGGCAATATTCATTGGAATTATTTATTAAAAGATCGTTGCCATTACGTTGCAATTGTTGATGATAGTGGGTAGGCGGATAGGGATTGGGTGGTGACGACGAGGATAAATTACCAGCATTTAGGTTAGAATTATGAATACGTTGCATGCGTCTCTGTAACAATAAACTTTCACTTGGCGGTGACAAACCAATGCTTAAAGGTGTCGAATTATAGTCCGTATTATTAAGGTATGCTGCAGTAGGGAAACGACCAGAGCCAATGCGTTGAGGATTAACACGATACAGAGGCTGCATTTGTGGTTGCTGGGAAAAACAACGACGCTGCTGATAAGCCTGTTGTTGTGTAGGCGATGAATTTTGCAAATTGCAACTGCGTACCGAAGAATACAGGCAATCATTACGCCAATTGCGTATTTCATTCGATGAATTCGGAGATGATTTCAAAGATTTGCCTTCGTTATCGGAAGGTGGAGAGCCGCCACTGCTACCACCACTATTATGGCGAATATTATTGTGTTGTTGGTGGTAATAGTTCGGCAACATATAAGGATTGGAACGTGGTAAAGGATTTGCTGACAGTTGCTGCTGTGGCTGTTGCTTTTGTTGGGTACCGCTGTGGGAGAAACTACCCAAATAATTACGATTGCCATAATTGGCACCGTTATTAGGACGATATTTGCGATAAGATTGATTGTCTAAATTTTTGAAATTCTTTTGTTGCTCCTGTTGTTGATTACTATTGTTGTTGCGTTGACGCCAATTTTCTATAGGCTGTTGCTGCTGCTGGTGCTGCTGTTGTTGTTGATTTCGTTGATTAGCAGTTATGTAGCGTTTCTGGGTATCCTGATGATTATACTTTGAATACTGCCTGTTATTAAAGTTGTTGTTATAAATGAAAGGTTTATTGAATACATCCAGTTTTTCTTCATTTTCAGCGTATAAATCATAATTTTCTTCGTAGTCTTCATCCCTTTCGTCAGGAGCAAAATACACCGAGCGTGACTGAGCTGTGGAAGCTTGAACTTTACCTAAAGAGTGTTCTTGTTGCTGTTTTGGCATTTTCAAAATCGAAGCTTGCGGAGTAGAAGTTATAATTTTTTCCTTTTCTTTCCTCTTTTCATCCTCATCGTCATTCTTCTTTTTATCATTATCAACATCATCATCGTTATCATTATCATTGTTAGTTAGGCTATTTGCTTGTGGTGGGCATTTAATTACATTAATGATAGGTACATTAACTGGTACGGCATCGTTTTGCTGCTCCTTTAAAGCTTCATTTTCGTTTTCATCATCATCATTATCTTCCTTCTCATTCAAAACTTTATTTTGGTTATTAATATGCTTAAAACTGTTATCACCCTTAATTTCTTGGCCATAATCATCGTGTGGTTCTCTATTATGGTCGCTATTATTTTCATTATCTTTAAGATTATCATCATTTCTATTGATTTCATCAATTTTATTATGATTATTGCCAGTCTCATCATTTACATCATCAGGTAGCATTTCCTTTAAATCACTAATACTTTTCAATATTTCGACAGTTTCTTCTTTTATCTTCATTTCATCTTCTTTCTTATCTAATTGATTTTGTTCGTCATTTTTACAATAATCTTCTACAATTTTATTTTCCTTTAATTCGGTTAGGGTTGTATTATTACCATCTACTTCATCATCGTCATCGTTGTCAACATAATTGTCATCTTCAGAATTACAATCGTTATGATTATTAACAAATTTTTCATTTTCATCATAATCTGGATTATATTCATCATCGGATTCTGTAATCCAAGAACTCTTATAGATGTAACCGGAATCCTCATGCAAATTTATATCCGGTTCGGGTAAAACAAATGAAGTGTTGTTGTCCTGCTGCAACTGTTGATGCTGATGGCAAGTGTCCTCCTCCTCCTCCTCTTCATCTTCCTCATCAACATCATCATAGTCGCCGTCGTTATCATAATCATCTAAATCACGCCAATAAGTATGATAACTATTATCACCACCATCATCCTCATCATCACGATCTTCTTCAATGTCCTGCATAACATCTTCATTGTAGTAAGAACGCCAATTTTTAGATTCCGTAACATCGCCGTTACGTTCAATATTTTCATTAATACGTACAGAATTGTCCAGTACTTCATCATCTTCGTCTTCGTCGTGTATATTTAACATGGAAAAGCCACCAGAGCGTGAACCAGCGGAAGTATTTAAAATGGAAGAGTTATTAAGTGAACGTAGTCCGCCGCCAGGGCCGCCATTAACATTTGCTCCTCCATTACTACCGTGAGTGCTGCCATATTTATTAATTGATTGTCGGGTCGATAGAGTACTAGGACGTCCGTAAGTGGAACGATTACGGCTAGCAGGGACGCCAGCCGCCAACAAAGATTTGGAATTTGTTGAACGATTCTTTTTGAATGTAGAAAAATCATGATTTTGATCAACGCCATTTTGTGAGGGCTGATAAATATTGGGACGCTCTTTCATATAGTCGTAGCGCATAGAGAAATGCTGTAATATTACGCGTTTAACAGCCATGGCAGATTCAGCAAATTGCGAAATTTCACGAGCCGATTGATTGCTACAGAATGTTAGAAACAACAATAACATGTGAATGAATGCATAATTAATTTAAAAACAAAATTGATATTTTCTATTCCATAAGGCAATAAATCAAAATAAATCATCGTAAAATTAAAATTTTGTACCACTTACCGTCTAATGTTGCCAGGAGTTCTTAAAGCTTTGCGTCTATGTTCCATTAGATTACTATCTAAAGGTCCACTTTCTGATATTTTAATCCAGGGATGATTTAATACTGCCGCAGCGCTTAAGCGTTTTGGGGCCTCCTTAATCAACAGGCCACGTATTAAATCTTTGGCCTCTTCACTGATATCACTCCAATCCGATTCGGGAAAACAAAAATGGCCTGTTTTAAGCAGACAAATATCGGTTAGAAATTTAATAACTTTTTTTAATGCGATTAAAATAAAATAAAAAATACCTTCTTGAATAGATTCAAATAAAAGCTCTTGACAAGTGCGACAATTCTCGCCACGATTCCAGCCACAATCTTGCTCGCAATTGCCCGAAAATGGTGGATAACCGCACAGCAATATATAGGCAATGACACCCAAAGACCATAAATCACAGCGTTTATCGTAATAATTGGCTTCGCCTACAAATAAATCAACAACTTCTGGTGCCATAAATTCGGCACTGCCAACCTAATGATAAGAAAATGTGCATTAAGAGGATTTAATGGTGACATGTAACTGCAATGGACTTACTGGTGTTAAAAGCTGTGGTGTAGCAGCTGGCGATGATATATCTGTGGTGAATTTAATGCCAGAACCCAAATCAAAATCACATATCTTAATGGGGCACAATTTATCGGGATAGACACATAAAATATTCTCTGGCTTGAGATCACGATGAGCTATACCCTTCTTGTGAAGGAAATCCAAACCGGAAGCGATTTCCTTAATTATTTGGGCAGCCTCATGTTCCGAAAAACAAATATGCTCCTGAATGCGTGTCAATAAAGGACCGCCATTAATTTTCTCAAAAACTAAATAAAACTTTTCATCATCTTCGAAAAATTCAATCAATTGCAAAATACCAGGATGACCCTGACAATGATGGAATGTTTCCACTTCGCGAAAAACGCGTGCACGAGCATGACCGGGAATTTTATCAATTACTTTAACGGCATATTCTAAATCGGTGTAAATATTAACACAGGTCTGAACCGAAGCATAAGCGCCTTCGCCCAATATTTCGCCAGTTAACTTGTATAGCTCTGAAAGAAATTAAAAACAAATCAAATTTTTTATTAAATTTGTTTACAAAGAAACAAAAAAAAAATGTTAAGTTTAGAAAAAGCTTGTATTTCGTACCTTGAAATGTGGAAGAGTGTAAAGAAGACGATGTACGCTTCTTTTTGCGTCTTTTCTTTTGCATCTCTTCCTTATGGCGATTAAAAGTGGCTTGACGCTCAGTTTCGGTCATTTTTAAAGCCTCACTAGACTCGTTACCGGACACATCTTCGCTGCTATAGCGTGTAAGTTCATTATGGCCACCTGAAATATAATTAATAAAATCAAAAAAAGAAATTTAAATTAATTGTATAGGCATAAGGGGTACACACGTAATAAATTATCATAAATACTGTGTGATTTTGTTTTGATCGCTGCAAACATACATGATAAGGAAGAGAATGAATATATGCGCATTAGAGTGGAAAATATATTTAATAAACAAATTAAATTAAATTAAAAAAAAGAAAAGAAAGAAAACATGAAAAAGTCAAACACCCACATTTACACTACATTACCTCTCCTCCCCCATATAAGAATTTTAAACGAGTCACGCTTTTTCACAACCAATAAGAATAAAATTTTTCATTTTTAATTTTTTTTTTTCGTAAACAAAAACAATTTATGTTTCCAACGTCTAGATAGGTAGATATACGCATTCGGAAGGAAGGAAGGAAATGCATTGACCGGTTAATGATTATGTTTTCATAGAAAAACAAACAAAAAATGGCATATTTTTAGAAAAATGTTTCACTTTTTTTCTTTTAATTTTTATTTTAAACCCAATATCCATATCCATATGGACAAAAATTTTATCTGAAAACTAAATGCATACAACAAATACTTTACGACCGATATACATAGACTCCCCCCCCCCTTCGCCACAACTCACCTCCCATTTGTTTTAACGAATTTATACGTATTTGAGTACCGTTTTTTGTTTTTTACTCGGTAATAAATACCGGTGGTCGTTCGGTTATACAGATGGTGTGTTGGGTAGTAGGTATGTATGTGGTTTGTTTATTTTCAATGCATTTTTTTTTTTTTATTTTTATTTAAATTATTTTTTTTTTTATTATTATTGTACGTACCACCAACCATACACCATTATATTGTATATAAACTGCGCAATTTGTTCTTTTTAATTGAATATTATTACAGATGTAATAAGATACATTTAATTTAATTTTATTGTTTATACGTTGGTTTAAAAAGAATAGAAAAAAAAAAACCAGAATATAAAAAAACAAAAACAAATATATTCTTAAGATGACAATAAAAGTATTTGTTGTATGTAGTAAAATAGGATACAATTACTTTCGCTTGAAACTCTTACCTAGCTAATACAGTTTTGCATTAAACGAACCCAAAAAATATACACCAGATGTTATGCCATGGCACCTGAACTACAATAAATAGCTTAACGCGTGGGATGGGTTCCAATAATTTCCAGCGCTTAACGAAATAGCGTTAAACGAGGCATTTTAACACGTACATATGTATTAGGAATGCCAATCGGGAAATCCCGAAATCCCGGGATTTTCGGGACTCACAAAATCCCGAATCCCGGGATTTTTAAAAACTTGTCCCGGGATTTTTCGGGATTGTGAATTCATATGTACTAGATGACCCGTGCGAATATTTCGCACCGTTAGTTGTCATTTTTGTAAAATAAAATAGAAATTTTATTAAAAGTATAAAAATATTAGAAATCATCATACATACATATTTACATACATATGTTCAAATGCTTTTATAATACTTCTTTGAATACAATGTTGGAGGTAATGACATGATCATCGTTAACTTTTTGCCCGTACGAATCCTTAATACAAAGAAAAATATCTTTGAACGTACGCACTCGAGGAAAAGCCGCGTATAACTGCCCATGTGAAAAGACCGGTAGAAATGCATTACTATTAAGCGACCCTGTATTACCACACTCGATAAAAACCATATAATCATAATGACAACAGTATTATTATGCAGTTCTATATAAAATATAATTTTTAGCAATGAAAATTACAATTTTTCAATTTCTAATTATTTTTCGCAATTAGTGTTAGATATAAGCTTTAAAATGAGATATCATTCATTAAATTTGATGCGGTGGTATGGGAGATATTTGCAGCCGACAAAAAAAAGGGCTTTAGAAATAATATATAAGATTTTGACCCTACAAAAGGTCCTGAAAAAAAAAAATTTTATATCACTTGACTTCGATAACAGCATCTCAGATTAGGAAAACCCTACTTCCATTGATAAAAAAATTATTTGATGGCATCGAAGAATGCAAAAGCGCTATAAAACGAATTAATAGAGTAACTGATTTAGATAATCAACTGTCCAAATTGGAATACAACTGATTTTGTTAACAAAATATTGTTGTTAAGAGAAAATCGCGATTTTTCCCGTGATTTTTGGATCCAAATTATACCGGGATTTTTAAAAATCGATCCCGTTTGGCATCCCTAGTACATATGTATGTATACACCTGGTAACGTTGATGACAACTAATACATCAACTGTGACGCAGAAAAGATGCGTTCGTACTGTGATTGCAACTTCGGAAAATACAGTTGGAACCTTTTTTCTGGACAAACTAAGCAAAGAGCGTTAAAAAAGAGATACATAGTATACACCGTCGCTGTATAGTGCACCGTTAAGCGGAGTCCTACTGTATATTCGATTTATGGTTGTAAATCGGGAAATGTCCCAAAAGCTGAGTTAAAAAAAATTTTAAACATTCATTAACCACAGTCTTAGAAAATTTTTTTTGCACTTTTTAGTAAATATCTAAAACAATAGGCGTGCGTCTACGAACTCGATGCTGATTAAATATGCCAGTGGAATGAGAACATAGATACAGGAAATGGTGCTGAATGTACAGTAAACCCCGCTTAATGCTTGGGATGGATTCCAATAAGTTGTAGCGCTAAACAAAACAGCGTTAAACGAGGCAACTTAACACGTTCATACATATAAAATTCAATTGGAATCTTTATTCTTGACACAGAATAACAAAAGAGCGTTGAAAAAGTTATAGAGTTTACACCGTCGTTATATAGTGTACCGATTTTGGTTGGTGTTTAACCGTTTCATTGGCTTACATATACAACGGGTATTAATACAGTGTGCCATTTAGGGGAGTTCCAATACTATAATCTAATACTGAAACAACGTTAAGCAGGGTCTTACTGTAATCCAAAGGAACCCTTAATCACAACACATAAGCAAATACAGGCATAATTGGTCATTACAGCCCCTTCAGTCAGTATTACGACAGAGTTTCTCATGCAACTTATGTTGTGGGCGTTAATATTATTCATAAGTGACGGGACCCCTACAGTTTTAAGTCCACTTCGAACGACAGATTTTTGAGAAATTTTTCATGTTAATTTTATTTACTCCTAGGAAGTCGCCGATGAAATATTTTTCATATTTCGTTTTGATGCCTGAGCTAAGTTTTGAACCGCGGCCTTACATCTAATAAGCCTAACATTCTGCCTACTAGACTACGGCGACTGTATGTACAATAGTCACAACTTAGTAAATGAGATTGAGCCACAGAGTATTTGAAGAAAATGAAGACCCAGCCAACCATGCAGCCTATAAGTTAACACACATCGGTGAAGCAAAGCTTAATAATTAAACCGTTCAACAAAGTGATAGCGAAAGAAAAAGATAAATAGCGAAGAGACCTATTTTTCGAAATTTGAGATTTTTTTTTAATGATTCTTCTGATTTGAATTGATTTCATTTTTCATTGCATAAGTCAGTCGTCAGTCAAGTCAGTCAATTAAATAAATTTTGAAAGAATACCAAAGTATTTTATAAACAATTAAAACTTTTTAAATGAATTTTTCAATTATTTTAAACAAAAGAAAGTAAAATCATACTTGTGGTGGTGGTGGTTTAACAAAAATAAAAAGAAAAAAATTACAAGATTTATTTTAAATAAAAGTTAATTACGCTGCTGCTATAAAACAAATATAAACAAAAGAGAAAAATTCAAAGAAAATCAATTTTGATGGTCAAAAGGGATGAATGTTCGAAATTGTATATACAGATAGTATTAATCGTATGCGAATGCGAATCCCCTAAACCATATTATCAAGAGTGTACGTGCACTACAGCACCATAATGCTTCAGGCGATAGGATAGGCTGCTTGCTTACCAATGACGCACATGGAAAGTTCATTTTAAATTATTTTTTTTAACTATAAATTTTTATGTCTAGTATATGTACCTCTCCAAATCGTACATGTGAAAAGAGGGATTATTTGTATACAAAGAAAAAAAAGCGAAAAAACAAAAAGAATTTATTTTTCCCATTTCAAATATTTATTGTTATTATTATATTGTATACACAACTTTATTGCTATTTTCTATTGTTTTTTTTTTGCAGTGTCTATTAAATTTGTTTAAGTGGCCGGCCTTAACTAAAAGTTGACTGATTACACATTTTGCTGAATTGTGTGAATAGTGTGTTGCGACTGTGAAGGTTTTCTAGTGAAAGGCAGGCAGGCGTTGGTCTATCATTTTGGGGCCAGTACAAAAAGAAAAAACAAAATCCAAGATTAAATTTTATTTTTCACAACTTTTTTTCTTTCTTTTTTCTCCCTTATGGGTCTGCTGGTCTAACTAGCCTAATCAATTATTTTATTTGTTTTCTTTAAAATAAATTATCAAGTTTTTTATTTTTATTTTTTATTAATATGTAGTTTTAATGATTACGTTCACACTTATCGCTGCAGAACATAACATTACTACACCATTTGCAAAAAAAAAAAAGAAAATTTGCGAAATAGAGTACGGAAAAGAACAACCTGCTTCCGCATTTATTGTACTATCTCAATATAGAGAAAAAACACAACTTCGAAAATAAAAATCATTTTTTTTTTGATATTAAAAACCTTCATAAATTTAAAAATGAAAAAAATTGAATTGAAAGTTCGAAAAAAATCTATTTGTAAAATATGAAAGTTATAGCAGTGATTTGCATAGTCAATCTACATGTTTGCCATTCAATTATTGAATATTATTCTTAACATTATTCTGTTCGAAAAAATATGCATAAAATTATAATTTAAAGTACTTTTAAAGTAATATTAACACGTTATCTCGAGTTATCTCGTACTCACTAAAGTGAAAAAAATCAAGTTGTCGTTTTTGAGCCGCGGCAGTTAATGTATTAATCTAAATTACTGTATTGTTATGATCAAAATTATATATTTTTGTCAAAATAAATAATGTTCGAAAATTCGAAGTTTAATTCGAATATTCGAAATTAAGTTCGTAAAACGTAAAAGTTACTTCTTTTTAAAGGAAAAGTATCAAATCAAAACTAGCAAGCAAATTTATATTCGAATAACGGTTATTAATATTTTAAATTCAAAAAAATTTAAGAGAAATGACAATTTAAAGCTGTTTCAATGTGGCCTTAAGTTGATACAGGATCCTAATATAGCCCAAAACGTGTTGTTATGATTAGAATTATGTATTTTTTTTAAATATATAATGTTCGAAAATTCGAAATTAAGTTCGAATATTTAAATTAAGTTCGTAAAACCAAAAAGTGACTTCTATTTAAAGGAAAAGTATCAAATCAAAACTAGAAAGCAAATTTATATTTGAATAATGGTTATAAATATTTTGAATTCAAAAGCTGTTCCAATATGGCCTTAAGTTGATACAGGATCCCTAATATAGTCCAAAACACGTATTGTTATGATCGAAAATTCGAAGTTAAGTTCGAATATTCGAAATTAAGTTCGTAAAACCAAAAAGTGACTTCTATTTAAAGTATCAAATACCGATAAGAAATCAAAACTAGTAAGCAAATTTATATTCGAATAATGGTTCAATGTTGCCTTAGATTGATACAAGATCTTAATATAGCCTGAAACAATTTATGTAATAATTCTACTTAAATAAAACCAAAAAAAAATCGAAAATCCAAAGTTCGAAAAATTAAATTTTATGTTTATTTACAAGAAAATCAAATGGAAGAAACCACATCGTAATCTTGGCTAAAAGGTTCTCATTTCAGTTTTTATTTTTATTTTTTTTTTCTTTAATAAATTTAATTTTCTTAAGAAAATTAAGACAGTTTGCTTTTACACTTGTCGTGTACTTATTAAGAATTTTAATTTTATTTTGTAAATAGTGTTTTTAATAACACTTTTTTTTATTAAAATGTGTACATATAATCTCCTGTTTTTCTTCTTTTTTTTAGTGCGACAGCCACAATCGTGGTTGCCGTTTTGAAAAAAAAAAAGAAAAAGTTCATTGTATTGTTTAGAATGCAGCTCACAAAGTTCTGCAAGCAATTGCATTGCATTTCTAATAGAGCTGATAATAAATAATAAAAATAAACGTTTTTTTTCTACAATCAATTGTTTGCTTATTATTGTTGAAAAGGTTCTAAAAGCCATTTAACCAGCTAAAAATAAACTTTGTACGCGAATACATTTCTTTCTTTATATATTGATAGGCTCGCTCCCTCTTACATGCCATACCATCGTACAGTGCGATAGTAGCAAAGAAGAGCAACATATTCGAATTGTCGATTATGATACAAAAACAAAACAACAGCAACAAACTATGAATATATATACAGTGCGGTTCAATAAAATAGATTCACTTGGCTCTCCGAATGATTTATTATATCCAAATATCTTATGCAAAGAAGTACAACATTGTAAAAAAGTAACTGGTACTTTGTTTACTGACCTCTTATGGATATAATTCCGTTACATTTATAGATTTGATGGTAATGTTAGTTCGTGGTGAATCTATTTCATTGAACAGCACTGTACATACATATAAAAAAATAAAATAAACAAGTATACAACAATATTACAAGTAGAATATACATATGTAAAGTAAGTTTTTTTTTTTATTATAATTTCTAGCGATAAATTTGCATAGAGTGTCAAGGAACTAAAATTATAGTGTGCAATTGTTGTTGCTGATTATAGAGAATAAAACAGAAACAATGAACGCATCTATCACACAAAAGCTCAGTCATTAGACTACAAAGCCATGGTTGGTCGCATAGTTTTTTTTTTTTTATAGATATTTATAGAAGAATTTAAAAATATTTAAATTTCCAATTGAATTTAATAAAACAAAAATTAATATATGTTTTAAATACAACACCTCCCTCCTCTTCCTCCTCATAATAAAGTTCGAAAAATATTTTAACTTGATTTCGAAAGCTTAAATTGGTTTAGAATTCGAAGTTGAGGTTAAAACAAATTCACTTGTACGATTCGCCTTGGTCTAGTAGGTAGAGTGCTGGCTTACTAGACGTAAAGCCAGGGTTCGAGTCCCTGGTCTGGGACATCAAAAGAAATTAGAAAAATTATTTTTTCGGCGATTTCTGGCAAAAACACTGAGAGTAAATAAAATTGCCATGAAAAGTTTCTCAAAAATCTGTCGTTCGGAGTCGACTTTAAACTCTAGGTCCCGCCACTTATGTATAAAATTAGCACACACAACATAAGTAGCGTGAGAAACTTGATCAATAATCCTGACTGAAGAGTTGTAATGACGAATTATCTACTTGTACGATTCAATTTCAAAAATAAAATTCAATCTCTATTTATGGCTGCTTCCGTGATGGCTCTAAACGTGAAGTTAGTACAGAATTGACTAGAAATAAATCTATGCTTCCGCCTATGCCTTTTTTCTGATCACTATTATCAGATTCAGTTAGAAGGATTAAAAAAGGAAGGATTAATAAAGGATTAGGTAGAAGGATTACAAAAAAGGAAAAAGTGAAAGAAGCGAATTGATTAGTGCTAAAATTTTGTACGATAAAATATTATCGAAAGAAATATTATTCGCTTATACTATGTTCAGACATGCACTTATATTGCGTAAATCGCAACAAACGGCATTATTGATCTCAATATTTCATATAAAATTTCAATTAATTATTGATCAATAAAGTCAAATACAACACTGTCATAAGTACGTTCAGTGAGCATATTACATTTTTCCGAACACTTTCTATTGATATTTGACAACTCAAATGTAAACAACGACAGTGCCATTAGCTTTCTTTTCTTTTCTGCTATTATTTCTCATCCTTCTGAGAAAAGCCAGTTTGGAGTCACAAGTAGTACTATTAATCGCAACAGCTCGGCGTTTCGGTTAATCATTAGCAATATTTTTTCCAAAGTTAAATTGTTTTCCATTTTTTTCAGAAAACTATTTTAAACACTAATTTTCGCGATTAAATTAAAAGCAATTTTGTTGAAGCAATGAGCTGTTTTGTTTACCAGCTGTCAACTAAATGTTCCTATATTATATGTATGAACGCTAAAAATATTGTTCTCAATAAACCGAATATTAATTTAATAAAAGTGCATGTCTGAACATAGTATTAGGTTCTAGTTATTTTCATAACTTAAGTACATAAAAAATTTGATCATAAAAATAATTGAAAACAATGATGCCTCTTCTTTCAATTCCTGCATTTCCTTTAAGGTTTTTGAAATTAACTATTTTTCTTATTATTTTTTTTTTTTGACACGTTCATCCACGGTAGTATAAAAGAAATTTTCACATGGGCCACGGTAACTTTATTAGATAATTTAGTTAAAAATGCATAAAGGAAACTTAATGTATCACAGAAAAAATTTCTTCATGACTGACATGGACCATGCAGAACTTCTTAGTGTCAGACACATATGACTGACATGGCGATGAACGTGTTAATATTTTTATTATAATCTAATATATAAAATTCTAGTGTCACGGTGTTAGTGGTTAAAGTCTTCCGAAATGTATCGACGGATCTTTATAAAATTTTGTGTGCATATCGACGAGTAGGTCTGAGGCTATATTTTTCATATTCCTAAACGTCAAGAGGGCGTGGCAAATTGTTAAATTCGAATATTTAGGTACATATTGATCGTAGACGAATAAAATCAATATGGAGAATCCCAGCAAAAATTGGCGTGACAACCCTACCCCCCTTCAAGTGATACCTATAACTCTTATACTACTGAACCAATTTTAATCATTCTTTGTTTGTTCGAAAGCTTATTACGTTTAAATGGTTTAAAAAAAATTCGATAAATCAAAAAGTAAGCGTGGCAAAAACCTTTAAAATTGAATATTTAGAAATATAGTGATCGTAGACGAATGCAATTTGATGGGTAAGTTCGTAGAGTCGATATTGAAAAATTCACCAAAAATGGGCGTGACAATCCTCCCCCTTTAAGAGATATCATGTACAGAAGATCTAAAAGAGCAGTTTTGCTTAAGTAACTACAAATTTTTAATTTTTTGAGATATGACTATGTTGCAATAAAGAAGCGATATGTACACAGATAACAAGTATGTCTATTAGTTTTTGTTTTGGAGCGATTACAATAAGTACAACATCATCAGCGCTTTATGCAGCGTATTACAATTAATATATAATGTGACCTGTTTTGGGCGATATGAAGTTCGCGGGGTCAGCTAGTAAATTATAATTTATTGTTTTTGTGTGCTTTCAATTAGTAAGTGAATCTTAAAAAAAAAGAAAGTGAATTATAAATATTTCGAAATTCATAGAAATGCGTAATAAATTTAATGTTAGAAAAACGTAATTTGCAAGACAAAAAATATCTTTTACTTTTCTAATGAATTTTTTAAATTTTTTTGTGGGTTTTTTTTCGAACAGTATGATATCAATACAACTAAATTTAATGCGTTATTTCACTATGTATTTATAAACTATTATTTAGTTTTTTCACATTTGTTATCTTAAGTAGTTTTTATCTAAAAATTTATTTAAATTCACAGTCGTTTTTTTTGCCAAGAGTATAGAATAAAAGAATAGAAAAACAAAACCTTCAATTTTGTTAGACAAACAAACTGAAAAAAACCTAAACTTTTTATTTAAAGTTGTGCGTTTTTTTATTTTATTTTTTTGTTATTCTTTTTCGCATTCTGCGAATTTATTTTCATTGTTTTTGTTTGTTTTTACAATATTTTTCCTACTTTTTTTTGTACCAAAGTGCTAATATGTGAATAATTTTTTTTTTTATTTTGCTAATTTGTAAACATTTTGTTGAAAAAACACCATTAAATAATATAAACAACAATAAATTAAAATTAAAAAACAAAAAAAGTATATAATGGATAAGGTGAAGAAAATATATAAAGTAGACGATTTGATAGCCGGCATTTTACCGGCTTAATTATTTATTTGTTTGTGCTGATTTTAAAGAAATTTTTATATAAATTCAAGTTTTTTTTTTAAACTGGAATTATATGCTAGATATTCTAAAGTAAATCAATGTTATATAATCAAAGAAATACAAATAATAATAATTAATATAGAAATTATTTATAAATTTCTAAACATTTTGAAATTTTTAATTTCATCATTTGAAATCATAATTAATTTCTCATTAAATTTAAAGAGAAAAAAATAAATAGAAAAAGAAATGACACAAAATATTATTTCTATTTTCTCAATGACACAACAAATAATCATTTTCTTTTTAAATGAATTAAAAAAAAATGACAGATTTTTTCTTTTTTTTTTTTTGAATTATCATCGCCCTCCTCATCGTATCGATCATTGAGGGTGATGATGCTGATGATGATCGTGTGTCAGCCACACGTTTTTCACTTTCCATTTTGAAAGTAAAACTGGGATCGATCCGTTTTTTTTTTTTTGCTTTCTTTCGCATGCAGAAAAAAATGCCAACGCTGACATTCATTTCTAAAGAAAACATATCATTTTTATTTTTTTAAATTGTATAAAAAGAAAACACGTTTCTTAGAAAATAGAAATACTTAATATCTATTATTTTAATATACATTTCTGTAGAATTCTTTTATTCTTTGTGTATTGACAAAGGAATAAAGAAAAAACAAAAAGCAGATATTCTTTCGAATGAAACAATTTGCATTGCATGGTGCTTATTGCCGCAGTTTAAGTTCTTTTTTGTAATTAATTTCTAATAAATCCTTTGTTTTTTTATTATTATTTACTGAATTTATCTTTTAGATATAAATATGTATTGTTCAATAGAAAATCATTCATAGAATAAACAATAAATAGTTTATTGTTGTTCAAAATTCATCAGAGTATGTATTTCAAAGTGATTGATTTATTTATAATATTATCATTATTTAAACTGATTTAAATTGACCACACGGCTATCAGAGAGCAGCACCTACTCCATTAATCGATTTCCGATTCTATCTGCATGGTTTTCATTTGGTTCGTAATCTCTAATTATAGAATCTGATAGTGGATTTGAAGAAATTTTTAAAATTCTTTCTCTGCTGCAAGAAAAAAAGTTTCTTTCCCAGTATTCTATCATCCCATGCCTTTGGTTTTCTAGTTCATGGCCCTGATCTTTTACTTAAGATGATTTCCAGCATAAAGTGATCCTATTTTCTTTCTCTAGTTCATTTATGCATATTACATAGATAATATTATAGTAATCTCGAGGTAATCACATAAATAGCTAGTACTCGAATGGCGTGTTGAACGGTAAATCGTATTGCTACGTATCGCCGTCAGTACCATATGTCCAAATTTAATTGACATAAATTGTAGCCTCTTACAACCTTACACACCTGAATTACGACTCAGATTATCAGAGTTTCTCCAAGGATGCGGAGTATTTGTTCTGAGCTTAAATATAACCACACCTCAACTACCAATAGTCCTAGACCTACACATTCTAACATAACATTTTATGTGGCTTCCATTCATTATCATTAGAGCAGTCTCGATGCTAAACATTTACCAACATTGTGGAGTTTGCTGCTTCAGTCAAATTAAAAGTTAACACATTCGCTGCAAAGGGCGAATATACTCCCGCATTTCCAAGACGAGTATACTCGTCCTACTTGAAATATAACATGCAGACTTTTGAATTAGGAATTTTATGCGTGATTTATTATTTGTTAAACGTACGCAAATACGAAAAAGGATATCGAGTCCTTCTAACTTTCTATTGCCAACGAGTATATTCGTCTATGGTTTCATATATTTATTCATAACTGGTCATTACAATCCTTCAGTCTGGTTTATTGACCAAGTTTCTCAAACCATTTATGTTGTGTGTGTTAGTTTTATACAGAAGTGGCGGGACCTATAGTTTAAAGTCGACTTCGAACGACAGACAGATTTTATGAGAAGCTTTTCATGGCAAGTTTTTTTTTTTTACTCTGAGTTTTTGCCATAAATCTAATGAGAGGAAATCCCCAAAGAAATACTTTGTAAATGATTATGATGATTATTAACAAGATTTTGGAATGACTTCACATCGCTCCTTTATTGCAACATAGTCATATCTCAAAAAAAGTTGAACTTGGTAAAATGCAATTTAAGTTTTCAAAACATAAGTCCAATTTGTCTAATTGTCGCAAACATTTTTTTGCTATAACTTCGGTTCAGCTTGGGATATAAAACCGATTTTTTTTTTCAACATGTACAGAAGGTTTAAAAGAGCAGATTTGCTTAAGTAACTAAAAAATTTTAATTTTTTGAGATATGACTATGTTGCAATAAAGGAACGATAATAAATTAGGCTTGACAGCGAATGTGTTAAGAAAGAAACTTCATCAGCCAATTGATCTGTCTTCAATTACACAGAGAGTTGATTAAATTGGAAAACCAATTTATAGTTACGCCTTAACGATTCAAATCAAATGGGAGAGCAATTAAATATATTCAAATTGAATTGAAAACAGCAAAAGAGAAAGAAGTATCAGAATAGATCAGAGTTTTATATAATACAGCAGAGCAAAAGTCTTACAAGAAAACATTCAAGTAGACATCACTAAGTTGTTATGGTTTTCAATATAAAATCTTTCTCTCTCTCTCTCTCTCTTTTACTCTCGTCATTTTATAATTACATTTTGAGTATTCTAGCGCTGTAAAAATGTGCACCACACTCAACATTCATACGTATTCTCACTTACTCTCTGCTGTTACGGTTTAAATAAAACTTAAAAGAAGAAAAAAGAAAAAAATATCATAAAGGGTGAAGAATGTATAAATTTTTTATGGCTGAATTCGACCTTAAATACATTGAAAATGTTTTTGTTATTATTTTTATAACATGTTTATTTATAAAAATACAACACCTGAATTTAAAATTAATTATTTTTATTGTTGTTATTTATAATATCGAATGTGTTTTTTTTTTTTTGTTTATTTTTTATGGCTTTATTTTCACATTGTTATGCGTTTTTATTTTTAATATGTTCTTTCATCCTTTTTTTGTCTTCTTCTTTTGTTTTCAATTAATTAGTCTTTATCAATCATATGCACGCTCTTTGTTTACACACTATATTCGTGCTTAATGCGGTTAAATTGTTGTTCTAGGAGAATTTCTCTTGCGTTTTAATTTATTGAAATTTAAAATTAACTTTAACAATAAGAAAAAAATGTCATCCATTTTAATTTATTTAAATCTTTTAATTATTTATAACTTGCGTTAAATAAAAAAAAAAATTTTTAAAACGTGCTAGACTATCATATCAAATGTCCTTGATTGTTTCACCAAACAAACAAAACAAAATGTTTATTTTGTTTGCTTCTTTCTATCTCTTCCTATCTCTCTCTATTAATCTTTATTTCTGTTTTGTTTAATTTTATTAGGAAAAAAAAGTAACAAATAAAATATAAATATTTATTGTTATTGTTTTATTTTAATCAGTGCTTATTTGCTGTTGTTGTTTATTTTATATGTTTTATAATGAAAAAAAGAGAAAAATAAAAATAAAAGTTCTTCCTCTACAACATTGCCTTTGTTTAATAAATACATCATGCTTTTGCAATTTTGTTGTTTTATTTTGATTTTGTTTTTGCATATAAAAACACATTTCTTTATAGGAAGAGGAAGAAGCTTGACAATAATAATAACAGCCGTTGCAATAATAACAACAACAACAATAACAACATCTGTAACATAAAATGTTAAATAAATTACGGCAACCAAGCAATCTGTTAAAATTGCTATTATTTGTAGCAATTTTAAGAGTACAAAAGCAAAAATTCATTGTTTAGAAATAACGGTTTATAAAATGCAATAGTGAAAAAGGGGGGAGGGAGGAGGTATTATGTATGTACGTATTAATTCATGTTTGTACATTGCTATGCTATTGCGTGTAACAGCAGTTACAGTGCATTGCAAGTAAATTGAATCAGAAATGAATGTATTATGGTTCCGTAAATTCTTTAAATTGACGAAAAGGGAAATATTATCATTCGAAAATTTGGAATTTCAATAAATATGAAAAAAAAAATTATCAAAAATTACAGAAAAAGTGTGAATCGGAATTTGTCAATAACACTATGGTGTCCATAGCAATTGGGCGTATTATTTTACGATTCATTAAGGCGAATTTCGTAGTTGAATTTACCCCGTCATCTATAAAAAGCTAGAGCAAAGCCTGTAGCTAATTTACCAATTAAATTTTCCTGTAGCTCTGGAGGAAGCTCTTTTCCCATTCGGTGCTGTGGTTATGTCCGCCGACCAGTAAAACTTTGCATATAGGGCTTGGAGAACCCAAAAGTGACTGTGGAAAAGACATTACAATTGGAAAAAGAGCCTGGATGCGTTGCTGGGGGTCAAGAAGAACCCTTAAAGGCAATATAGAATGCATGTTCATCACATAATAACAGAATTTATTATTAGCCTGTAGGATTTTTTTGTGAATATATTTCAAAGACAGTGTCTGCGCATATAATTTCCGAAATATTGTTGTAAAAATTTGTAATATTGGTCGAAAATTACTACAAAATAGTGCGGCCTTTTGATTAAATAGTCCAAACTTTATCATAAAATAAAAGTTTAAACGATTTTATGGCTTAATTTATCTTAATATTTAGTATTTCAATATTTTATGTAATTAATATTTCAATTCGTTTCTATTAAAAAAAAAAACCATTTGAAAACGACCTCTCCCCCTACAAACCTAACAATTGAGACGTTATTAGTGTGATTTTGATGGTTATAAGCTCCATCATACACACCACCATAACGTGTAGTAATAAAATAAGTAAAATTTTATTTAAAAATTAATAAATTCTTAATTATGAAAGCAAAATAAATAAACAAAAAGAAAAATATTTACCAATCATTATGTTTTTTTGTTGTTTGTAGTGATTTTATTGCTCTGCTTTTAAGAAAAGCAACCAAATTTCCTTGAAATTGCGTAAAAAAAGAATTTTTTTTTTTTGCTAATGTTGTTGTAATTATGTTTTGTTATTGCATTTGTTTTTGCGACTGAGATAATAGCGGTGTTTTTTTTTTAAATGTTATTTTTTTTTTTTTGAGATTTAATTCTTTTTCTCTCTCTATCTCTCTCTCTGCAATATGGCTGGTTGACCGGTGATTTTAAGTTTGATTGGATGGTGTTGGTGGCAGTAGTTAAGGCCGCTGGTTATAATTAATTTAAATTTTTAACCCAATTTTGATAAAAAAAAAAAAAAAAAGAAAAAATAAATTATTTCGAAAATTTAAAACGCAAAAACTTTTGACGTCGAACAAACACGATGTGGAAGAGAAGAAAAGACGACACTGTAGTCGAAAAAGAAAATAAAGAACATCGGCGTTGATAGTAGCAGCTCGTATAACACAAAATCATCACTTTAACGATTTTTGTTATTGTTTAAACACACACACACACACACACAAACTTAAATAATATTACACACATGTAGACATGTATGGACATGTTCTCTATTTTCTTCTTTTAACATAAAACGCACTTAAACACGTTCAATTACCATAAAAATAAAATGAGAGATTAAAAAAACAAATATTCACTTCACTTTAAAAAAACGTGTGAATATTTTATTAGCAACCAAAATATGACGTAGAAAACGACGAATTTCGCGATTTTATTTTTTATTTCATAAAACAAAATAAAACATTTCTAAATTGCAAATTGCTCACTCTAAAAGCTTTAAGTGGCCGATTTGTTACACAAAAAATAAGTTACATTCGTAACGGGACACACAAATGGTCAAATTAAATTGAATAAAATTCCGATAAAACGCGTGTTTTCCTTTTATACCACGACATACAGACGACAACGTCCCTAAAACGAAAAAAAATCCAATCGTGTTTCGTTACTCGCACGAGAGGAGTACTGAATTAAAAGTGTCCGTATTCGTTCTTAGTATATTTTAGAATGATTGAAATCGAAAAATAAAGAAATGAACAGAGCAAAACACCTTCACTTTTCCCCACTACCGCGCCCTTCATCCAAACAAAAACTTACTGTATTAAAATAAAAAAACAAAATAACAACAACTTTGTACATTAAAGTCTACATAGAGAAAAAAAAACAGTAAAGCACAGACTGAGAATCATTTTGTAGTAGTATTAGTGTAACTATGTATTTATTTGCAGTCATAATCAAGTCATACAGCAGCCGGTGGCTAGCCAAAGTTAGTCAGTCTATGAAAAAATCAAACAATAATAAAAAAAAACAATAAAAACAATAATAATTAAAAAAGAAAGACAAAAACAAAAACAAATAAACACATAGTTGATACAAAAAGTATTAAAAAACCATGCGGTAATACGTACGTACGTTTCATAGAATGTTATGCAAAAGAAAGAATTTCTTGTTTACATAGAATGAGAGTCTGATAAGAATATTAAGCAACAGCTGATTAGCGATATACAGTGGCTCACACATTATTTCGCGTGTTCACAATTCTATATAGCTAATTTGATTAGTTCTTATTGTAATATTCATATATTTCATAATGAAATATAACTAAGACTGCGAGAAACTACTTATATGTGGACTGATAGCAAATAATTGTCTTTAAAGCAGACGTTTAGGTATTTTATTTTTGAAAATATTTGAATTTCTTTGTACTAAAAGAACATTGAATTGAATAGGGTAAAAAAAGGCAGAGACTCTCATCTGATGCAATTCATCCAGTATAATTTGTAATAAATTATTCCAACTCAACAAAAATTTTAATGTAAAATGGCAAATTAATTTTTTCTTTGCTCCACTGCATGTTAAAGAAATGTGTTTTTAGAAAAGAAAGTATGGGAAATATAAATATGTATGTACATACATATGTACGAATATATTTCTCTTTCGCTGTCATACTTCTTACATTTCTATGGATGTATGAGTGTATGTGTGCGCTGTGTGATGATCTGTTAGTTTTTAACATTACGAGACGTCGCATTTATGTTAGAGGTGGGTGAGGCTATTAAATACTCATACTTTAGTGGTGCTTGTGGAATAGAAAGAGAAAAAAGATAACCTGTTTGGGGGGTTTTAACAAATCTGTGTGTGACGTCAAATGTTAAATAAAATTCAAAACATTGGAAATAAAAATGGAAAATTACAAAATGTTTGGTCAAGTAAAAAAGAAATATTACACAAAATATTAACTGTAAATATGTATGTACTAGATTTTATATATAAAGACAGACGGACGAGGGTGAGACACTGTTCTAAACCTTAATTGAAATGAATTTTAATTTAAAATTTCTAAATTTATTACAAACTTTAAAGCTTTATAGGTGGTATAGGTACATGATTAATCAAAAAGTATTTCCTATATATTTAATTAAAATGTTATTATAGTTTTTTTTAATTACAAAAACCTAAAACATTTCATACTTGTTGTTCTTGTTTTGGTCTTACTCAAACAACGCTAACAGAATATTTAATTCAAATGCAAAAAAAAATGTCAACAACACTACACACCATTTGACTAATAACAGAAATTACTTGAAACCAACAAAAACAATAATAATCAAACCATATAGAACATTGTAAACAAGAGAAAAATTAAGAAAGAGAGCTAGAGAGAGCCGCCACATAAGCTCCATGCAAGAGGGAACGATTGCTGTTATTATATGAAACAAGAACAAGATATGAATGTGTAAGAACCAAAGAAACCGGGAGAAGAGTGTTGTAATTTTTTATTTTTGTTTCTAATAATATATTAAACATTATGGCTGTGTTTCCGCACACGACTAACAGAGCAGCATACACAAACATACGATTGAAAAAATTATACTCTAAAAGCAATACACAAATGATAAGTACGTGCTATTGATTTAGGTAAACAACAACAATTTTACACATATGTAGATATATATGCACGTACATATCTACATCATTTCAATAGAGGGAGTGTGAGGAGTAGAGAATCAATAAGAGAGAAAATAAATGAGAGATTAGCACTCCAAAGAGAGTATCAAGCATAGAAATAAACAAAAACACAAAAAAGACCGGTACAACCACGCAATATTTTGATGTGAATATGTACATTATACATACACATGTATTTTTCTCTATCGTTATTTGGTTTTATATATGTATATACATAGATGTGTATATAAAAAAACAAACCAAAGAAAAACAAAAAAAAAACAGAAAAAACAACAATGAAAATATCACGTAGGCCTCTCCTTAAAACGAAAATAAAAAAGCAAACTTAAAAACACCAACAATAATAATATTTAAAACCGAAAAATATATTGAAAAGATAAAGGGCTAGAAAACAAAAAAAAAATAAAAAAATATGTGTAATAATAAAAACAAACAAGCCAACTAAATATAAAATACAAGAGTTACAACAACTACAATATTAAATAAGCAAATCAAAATGTACGATTAAAATGCAGACTTAAAAAGTGGGGAACAAACAAAAATATCATACGATTTTTTTTAACATGATTTTTTTTTTTTACTATTATTATTGGAACAAGAGAAAATTAACACAGCATTGGAAGAAATATGAGTGTGCAGTAATAAAAACAATAACAAACAAATACAAAATGCACACAAACAACTGCCAGCCAGTGTTGCCAATTATTAAAACAAAAATAGTATTGTAGCAATGAGCTCAAATGTGCCGCTTTTAATAAATTATTTAACAATTTTTTTTTTAATAAAATGGATATATTTACATTAAGTTAATTAATGAAATATAAAAATATTTCATGCATCTGAAAATTATACTGATGGACATCAAATTAGAAGCCAAGTTAGAAGATAAAAGCCATTAATAAAAACCGACTATCGTTCGTTAAGCACAAAAAAACTGTTTGGTTGTTAAAAATTAAAATTTCGAAGGGCATGGGTCAGGAAAACATAATGAAAAAACTAAAATTTAGCAGCACTTTCTATACACGAACAAGGTCATTAAAATATGATGACGCCTCCATTCTATAACGTTCTAAGTGTGCTTAGAACGTGTTTAATGTTCTCGTTTTTAAATTCTACGTTCTCTAGCTTAAATACTGTTATAATTTGATTAAAATGCGCCGATCCGTTCCGAAGTTATAGGGAAAAATCAACTTAGAATACACATATAGTCATATGTTGCACGAAAACTTTGAGAGCTCATATAACAAAACACACTTTTTCGACTTAGAATGTTATAGAACGGAGGCGTCGATGTATATTAGTTTAAACTGCTGCCTGCTTTCAAATATCGTTCATAGCGATAGATTAGGTTTACTTTTACGAATATAAGAGGTGTAAAAATATACTAAAAAGATGATTATTTAAACACGGCCACTTTTCAAGTATGGCGGAATGATTATGGTCACCATAGTTTAAAAGGAAAGAGTTACAGATCCCGGCATGCTTATGAAACAACGTACTTGTGCAAATATCGCTTCTAACAGAAAGCGTGTAGTGAACAATTTGGAATTTTCGGTGCCACTGAGCTTTCAGGAATTAATATTACATTTCGAATTATGAAACATCGCTTTCGTTTTCCTAACAAAAGCTTATACGCCCAAAAATTACCAGTCCGGCAATTGTTTTCCTATTTTAAACGTTAGTGCTACCAAAAATTGTCTCAAAAGTACTCAAGCGAATAGTAAAAACTGTAATGAAATGCTTAATAATCATAAATTAATCCGAATTCCTATACAATTTCCGTGAAATCAACAAAAACTTGTTTCAAAAATCTTAAAAAACACATTTTTAACAAGATTATGGATTATGACGCATTTTACTGCTGCTCTGGCAACACAATTAAAATAAAAATGCAAGAAAAATAAAGAAGAATGAGAGAAAGAATATAAAAAAAACCATGATAAAACGGCACTAAACGAATGAACGCAGCACACGAACGAACGTACGTATAAACTCGATAACAACAACATCCGCCGTACTAAATATTCTTGTTGTTTTCATCATTTTATTGATTTTATTATAAAAACAAAAACAACAACAAATACAAAATCTTGTTATTGCTACTGTTGTAGTTGGATATTGGAGGCAGTGTAGTTGTAATAACAATAGTGTTCTATATATATATGTACATATCTTTAAACGTATGCATGTATGTATTTACTTTGTGCATGTATTTTAATAAAACTCTTGTGTGTTGTTATTGTTTTTGCAAAAGTGCAATAAACGTCATCAAGGTCATAATAAGAGCGACCGCGTACATTAACAAAATTACAAAGTCATTTGAAGTCGTTACTTGTGCTGTTGCTGTAGCTGCTACTGATATAAAGACACACAAGAGAACAAATACAAACAATATTCTGATAGGTATTTTACAACATAAAAATGACAGCTACTAGGTATTGTATAGTGCTGCAACTATAAATCTAGCGACCATAATAACGAGTATGTCAACAAAAACAACTACAACTACAATAACACTTAATGAAATTTAAAACGCGGTCATTTGAGTTTGTTTACATTTCATAATGAAATAAATATTGAATTTTCGAAATGGTATTGGATTTTCTTATTTGAAAACTGAACAACAATTTTTTTCTGCTTAGAAAAGGTTTTAAGTTTGTATGCAGGTGCACATTTAATTTCTATTTTTTTTTTTTGATTTGTTTTTTAATGAGTCATCCTAACTGTTTGTATATTTTTAAGAAATATTTCCATTCATCATTTTTAATCCCAATTATTGTACTATACATACATACATACATCTGCATGTATATTCTAAGGCAACTTGGGCCATTTGTTTTATTCTAATCAGGTTTACTTGCCTATTTGTTTTTTGTCTCATCGTTCACCCCCTTCTCTCTATAACAAAATGATTCTTTTTGGCAACTTTAACATATTAAACACACGTCAGTGTGTTTCTTTTTTGTTTTTGGTGAGTGGTGAAATTTAGTTTGTACGTTCTCTCTCTCGCTCTCTCTTCTGATTGTTTTTCTTTCGAAAACGCATGATTGATTTTCTTATTGTTTTTATTTAAAGATCTGATCTTATCTTTAAATTCAACAAATTTTATTTAATTTTATTGTGATTGCATCATTTATTTAATTTCTGTCTAAGGAATTTATTGTGCAAAACCAAAAACAACCAAACAAGAATTACACCACCGAAGGTGTTTATTTTTAAACAGGGTGTCTTGTGTCTGCGCTTTTATAGCTGCAGATGAATTTTCTAATGGCGCTTAACTTGTTTTTTTATTTAACGAAATTTAACCAATGTGGGGTTTTTTCTTTTTATATACTAAATACTGTAATGAATAATAATAATAATATATTGAATAAAATTAAAGCATACAACAATGTTTATTTGAGCAGCTGGACCATAATGCTGACTAAAGTAAAAGTGAAGTTCAAAGGTCAATCCAATCCCTTGAATTATATCTAATCGGCAACAACTTAAGAAATTTTATTTTTTTTACCACTTTTTGTGTATAAATTTGAAATTTTCGAGACAAATAAATGATTTTCCTACTGTGGAAAAATACTAACTCCGAAGGTTCCTTTCTGAATAGTCTACATCATATTGGATATACACTCGGATCTCGTTTTAGGCGATAGATGCGTTCGAAAAAAAATCTTATAAATTAAATTCTTATAAAACGATACCCTAGCTTCATATAAAAATTAATGATTCGTTTCAAAATCCTGAAAAACCGCATAAATTCAAATTTTAATTCATTATTTACGGAAAAAAACAAAAAAATGATTTAAAAAAATATTAAATAAATTGGATTGGTTCTACGTTACTTTTATCATTACATATATACACTGGCGAACAAAAATGGCTCCATAATATTACTTTCCAGCAAGACGGGAACCCCAAACATACAGCAAAAATAGTTAAAAAATGGTTGGAGGAGCAAAAATTTCAGACGTTGAAATGGCCAGCACAAAGTCTGGATTTAATTTCGTTCGAGAATTTGTGAGCAATTGTAAAACAAAAATTGCCATTGTATTAAAACTCTCCAAATAACCTTAACGAATTGTGGCTAAGAATTGAGGCAAAGTGGTAAGGTATAAACAGCGAAACCATCAAAAACACGCATTAAATCAATAATAAAGAATAAAGTATTATGGACAAAATACTGAATTTTTCATTTGAAACGAGCAAAATTGGATAAATACTACTAAATAATATTTAAACTGTATTTTATATTTAAAAGGAAATAATATTACTGAGAAGTTTTTGTTTTAATTAGAGGATAGTCTACCTAAATGTTTAACATATGGATTGTTTTTTTTATTTTTTTATTTTAATAAATAAAGTACAAATATAAAGTTATATTTTCTTTAATATTATGTAGCCATTTATGCCCGCCAGTGTATGTAGGGAAATAGGTTGTTTCTTCTGAATAAGAGTATTAATGTGACAGTTTTTAAAAAGGAACAGCTCCTTTAAATAAAAGATACTTTAAGTCAAATATAAATTGACTTTTGAAGGCTTTTATTGGCATAGTTAGAGCAATCAATCTGATGCTAATCAATTGCCTTTCCAATTGGAAATAAACTAGAACGATTGATTTTCACCAAGCTATTCGACATAGCTTTTCAAACCGCAAGGAAGTCCCTGCCGCTTACTGAATCAACAGTTTTGGTCATTACAAATTTCCAAGAAGGATTAACTATAATGATTATATATCAGTTATGCAAACTTTGTTTAATTTGAAAATGAAGCAAAAGTCTAATAAAAGTATCATTAATAAATTCGAATTCGCATAAAAAAATCCGTATAAAACGAGACCCGAGTGTAATCTTAACTGTTTTTGTTTTTCGAAAATTCCCGGCCTCATATTAACCCACCCTCACCCGACCGCGTAGGGCTCGTCCCCATTACGTAGGGACACGTACACACTACAGTTCGGACTGTAGCGGGTAAGGGAAAAGTTATGGCAACGAGAACATAAAACAGCTACAGAATTTAATCACAAGCTGAATAAGGTGGTAACAATAAAACGGAACTATCTAAGACAAAAACAAAAATACATTTTTATACAATAATTTATAAATTAATGCCAGCATATAAGCTACGTTTTATATTAGAAATGCTACAATTAAATTCTATAAAATCATAATGTAAATTAAAATCGTAACATAATCTAAGAAAAGGAAAATTACACGCATAATTCGTTCTATAGAAATCTAAAGAAAGAAAACGATAGTCCCGTGAAAATCTTGCTGGAATGCAGAAATTCGGATTACAAAGCAAAAACTCAGAATCGATAACAAAACAAACCCCTCAAAACAAACACCCCTTCTACGTTCCAAAGTTGGAAGGTTTATCAAAGCTAATCTATCCTCATAGGACGGAAGCCCATTGGCATAATCCCATCCTAAGCCACGTAAACAGAATAAAAACCGCTTCTGCACAGACTCAATTGAATCACTATGACAACGATAGTGTAATCTATGTATATAAATTTTTTTGTTTATTTTATTATATTAAAATAAATCATTTTTACGAGTTTTTAAAATTATTTGAGAAAGAAATACATTTTTTTTTTTTTAAATTAAAAATTAGACCCCCACCTAAATGTTATATGGTGCGGTGGTGGTGGTGGCATTTTTTGTGCTCTAGTTTTGCCCGCGCACTTTTGCATTTTTTTTTTCCACACACACACACACACACTCACAATTATTTTAAAACAATTTTTGTAGTTCGTATATTAGTTTATTTAATTTCGTTTTTTTTAATTTCTTTTGATTTTTTTTGGCACGCTTTAGATTTTCTTGTGAAAACTTTCCGATGATTTGAAAAAATAAAAATTGAAATTTTAAATGAAATGAAATGAATATAGATAGGTACATACATTATGCGTTATTTCGATTTCACATTATTTTACTCTTTTATGTGTTATTTTTTTCATGGTTCCGTTCTTCCGGCTAAACACGAAAAATGTATTTTCTAGAACATGTTCAAACCAAAAACAAAACAAAAAAACGTTTTTGTTTAAATGGTTAATGGAAATTATTTAAAATTTTTTATGACTGTACGCAGGTATATATGAATGCAAATGTACATACATATGTGCGTATGTAGGTAGGTCAGTTTATTTATTAACAACAATAAAATATACTCAAAAAATATTAACAATAACTTCTGTGTATTCCATTGTATTTAAAAGAAATTATGGTTTGACTTTTGTATACCTACATTATTACCACTTACATAAATATTGTTTTATTGTATTTATTTCATAAGAATTGTTTTGTTAAGAGTTTTTCTTTTGTTTTTTTTATTGAACTTTAAAGATAAAGAAATTTTTAATTATTTATAGTGCTTCACTTACGAGTTGTTTATGAGTTTATTATCTTATTTTGCCAAAAAAAAATCTTTTTAAAAAAATGTTTTTGCTTTTTGTAAATAACCAAAATAAAAAACAGCCTAATCAGTTGTTTATTTGGGTTAGAATATTAAAAATATTAATCACATAAAAGAGAGTAAACAATGTTGAAGGTAAAGTAAAAAAAAAAGGAAACCATTAGTTTTCACACGGCGAATGGAAATATTCCATTACAACTCATCAATAAAAGATTGCATGCCATTTGGGGTTTTTGGAGTTTCTTATACATCCATATTGCTAATTATTTCGTTAAGTAAGCTAAGCTTTTTATAAACTGAAAACGAAACTGTGTATCCTCTGGGAAACCTCTCCACAAAAATAAATTTAATATTAAAGTAACTAGACTTCCATTTTATACTAATACTATCAATAATGGGTTAAGTGGAACATTGTACCCTGGAAGTGAAAAGACACATTCAAAAGCTTGGAGAACAGAAAAAATTCTATAAATTTAAAGCTGATATGCTTGGGTGATCTTAAAATCTCGTTTTTAATGCTCTCAAACCTCAAGAAGACCCATTGCTTAGAAAAAAAAAACGATTTCCAGAAGAGAAAACAGTTTGCACAAAATCACAAGATGTGGTGTGGACCAGAAGGTATCAAAAAATGGCATAATATTTTCTGGAGCAATGAAACCAAGAGAAATTTGTTTGTAAATTATGTCTATAGAAGATTACCACGCTGTATCGTTAATAAGGGCTAGTGCAGAAGTAAAATTTGTTCCTTAAATAAAACAACAGAAGAAATATGTGAGTTGTTACAGTCACCCAATGTCCAAAATTAACTATGAGCGCATTTAAAAACGAATTTCTTTGGGAAAACCATCCTAATAGTCAATAAATAAAATCAAAAATCAAAGCCTTTAACAAGCTGGTGCAGAAAACTAGGGCACGAAAATACTAGCTAATAGCTAATAACACGAGCACAAATGCTTTAAAAAAGGATTAAAAAACGGCGATACTTATTGTATTCAAAAGTTTACGATTCTGCGTATAGTGGACAGAAATGTAATCTTCGATTAGCACAAGCTTATGTATAAAAATTAACACACACAACATAAGTAGTGTGAGAAGCTGCGGGCTTCTTGGGGACGATTGCTGTAGACTGTCTAATGGTGAAGGTATGGCACTGGCCATTTTATAGTCACTTAGCAGCAATTCGTTTCCTTGCCGTTTGCATCTTCCCTCTTTCCACCTTTCCTAAGCCTGCACAATGGACTGCATGAGTAGGGGCCATCCCCTGAGTGCTGGATTAAAATAAAAAAAAAATGCAGTGGATGTGAGTGATAAACTGTACATAGAAATGCCAAAGTCCTGGAAAAACACAATCTTTAGCACTATTTTTAATCTGTACAGGCTATTCCTATAAACCTTTTGCGGTTACAAACTGAAGAATAGTAGAAAGTATTTGCCTAATGATCACTTCTTCTAACCACTGAATTTACATACGGTACTTGAGTTAACAGAAGTAGCCGTGGTCTAGTGGTAGTGTGTTGGCTTATTAGACAAAAGGCCCGGGTTCGAATCCCAGGTCAGACATCAAAACGAAAAATATTTCTTCGGCGACTTCCTCTCAGCAGATTTCTGGCAAAGATTCTGAGAGTAAAAACTGCCATGAAAAGCTTCTCAAAAATCTGTCGTTCGGAATCGACTTTAAACTGTAGGTCACGCCACTCATGAATAAAATTAACGCACACAACATAAATGGTGTGAGAAGCTAGGTCGTAATCCTGACTGAAGGGTTGTAATGGCCAATTATGTTATGTATGTATGTACTTGAGTTAACAGTGTCTGGTCAAAAGATTCTTCTGAATAGTTTCCCATTGTTCTTACACAGAAAAGTTTAGATTGTTACAAATCCAAATGGATTGAGAAAAATCTTTTTGGTTTTTTTAAATTGTATGTACTACTGTAGTAGATGAGGCTAGTTAAAGCAATTAGCCAAACGTTGTGTTTTTACTCCTCCTCTACTAATAAATCAGTGTAATAGGTATTAAGACGAGTAATTTTAATACATTTGGACTCTGATCAGAAAATCAATAGTATTAAGCAAACGTAAACTTGGCATCACTATTACTAACTGTACTGTATAGTAAACAGTGTCCAACACTCAATGTTGGATCTTTACTAAATTAACATAAAAACATTAAATTATCAATTCAATGCCTGTATTGTAATTTTAAATTACTAAATTATACTAATTTTAAAAATTAAAAGTTAAAATAAATGTTTATAGGCATATGTATGTATTAAATTAAAATAAGGAAAAGGATTTAATGTTTACCTGAAGATTGACTGCAGCTGTTGACTGGTGTTGTATCGTCGGTATTATTAGAACAGTGTAATGTTGTTGTTCCTGCAACTTTAGCTGTTCCCTCCATACCACCTGCAACAACAACAACAGCATCAGCTGAAGATGAAATTGAGTCAGTTGCTGAGGTATTTTCCTCAATAATACGTTCAACCATTTTGGAATATTTTTTTTTCGTTCTTGATTTTACACAAAATATGTTCAATTTATAGTTTTTTCTTTTTACAGATAAAACCGCTAAACAAACTTATTACTTTAGAATATTCCGGTAAAAATACGAGCGTAGAAACGACGAATAAACGTATACAAAACAAAACGAAAAAAAAGTAAGTAAAACACCACACTCAAATGTGGTACACAAACAAACTGCACTTAGTTGTTATTAAATTTTCTCTTTTGAGCTTTCTTCTGTGTTTGTTGCTTCTTTCTTTGTTTCTGCTTTTCGTTAAAGAGTTGTTAGTGACGTTGTAATTGTTTTTGCTTGTTGATTTGTTTTGCTTTTTTAATACAAATACGTTTTTTTCTGTTTTTAGATAAAAAGAAAGGAAATGCAACACTTCCCTTTTACCTTTCTCCTATATAGATAAACAAAAATTGAATTTTCTTTCCTTTTCTCTCTCACGTTGAATAAACTTTGTCGAATGCACTTAATTTTTAAACGCACTGTTTTCTCTCAAATTACTGCAGCTGTTGTTGTTTGCTTCGTTTTATTTTCTTTTTTACTGCTTTTTCAAAATGGTGGCCTTTCAGAGCAGCTTTTTTTTTCTTCTTTCGTTTTCTTTTGCTTTTTCCTTTTTTAGCACAATTTTGTACTTTTCGCTTAATCGGGTTTTATTTTTTGTTTGTAATTTAATAAAAATTTGCACTTTTCTTTCAGAATATTAGTTTGTTTTTGTGAATTTAATTTAAGAAATATTAAACTTTTGTTTGTTTGTTTAGTTTTTATGTTGAAAATGTAGGTGTTAAATCGAATCGCTTTAATTACACACACTTTGTATAAAAAAAAAAAATACGTTGACGTTTACTTTACTTCTCTCTGTTGACGTTGACGGTGGACAGCATACAAATTGCGCAGCATTTAAACACAATGAATTTTGAAAAAATCCTAACCTTAAAATTCATAGAACTTTTTCAATTAACAAGTAATTGTTCTTGTAATGCAATCCAGAATTAATGGAACTTTCCTGTATGTTTTTCTAGCGTTTGACAGCTACTGCTTACGGGCGTACGTTGCTGCTGCAACAGTTTCTGCTTTTCATTAAAAAGACTGCAGCAATAGCTTTTGATGCTGCTCTGCTTCAAGGAATTCTATTTATAGTAAAAATGAATTTTCCTTCCTTTTTTCGACTTCAGTTTTCCACACCGTGGATTGTTTTTTGATGTTCCAAAAATCTATTGCAATTCATAAGATTTAATTTGTTTTATTGGTGTTTTCTAGTTATTGATTGACTGATTGGTTGGTTGGTTGGCTATTTTTTTGCATTTCTAATACGATAATCATCACATCGAATTGGGTTTTTAGTGGGGGGATTAAAAGGAATTGCTTCCTTTTTTTCCTTGCCTTATTGTTGGTTGTTGTAGTATAAATAATAAGATAAAAAGCTGCTGCTGCTGTCGAGTACAAGTTGGTTGGTTGACGTAGTCGTTGCTGGTTGATTTTTTTGTTGGATTTATCTGCGTTGTAACTTAAAAAAAAACATTCGCTAAAAGTAGCGGACAAAAGCCGTTTTCTTTGCGTTTTTTCGCTGTTGTTAATTGCTTTTTTCTTTAGCTACCGCTCCATCTTTCACGCAATCCAGTTGATGATGAAATTCCGACTGAACTAAATCGACAACTACAGCCGATTACTTTAGTTCGGCGTCCTTAAAAACGTATGAGGCGGCTTACCATCGTGTTTCATTTTCTAACGCCGTTCATGACGCCGTCACTTTTAAGCGCTAATTTTAATAAAAAAAAAAACGCTTAATATGGAAGTTAAGCATTCAACGTTTAACATAATTTTACCAACACAACTTGCAAATTAGAATGAAAGGAATAAAAATTCTATAATTTTTAAAAAAGTTGGTATGTTTAAAAGCATGTAATTACGTTATTATAATTCGCACATTATTTTTCTATGTACAGTAAAATATCCTAAATCTACAAGAAAACCCCCTTACACTGGCAACTCTTTTGTTTTTTTACAACTTGAAAATAAAGACTTTGTTGTGGTTTGCGAATTTGCTAACAGGGTGTGTATGAATTAAAATTGAAAGTGAATAATTAACCATAATGGATAGAAACAAAGAAAATTGGAATAAGAAAACGTTAACAATCCAAAATTGTTTGAATTAAAGGGTTAAATTTCATTACCCCTCCTAGGAGCAGCGTCACCATCTTAAACGGTTTGCAGATGTTATTTTCGCATCTTTCCCTTATATGTTCGTACTGTTGTTAACTGGGAAATTAGGTATGTAAATGGAGAAAGGATAATACGGCTAAAAAATAAATTCTTTCGAATCGACCATCAACTGATGTGCGCTAGGTAATTTATGTACTCTATGTACTAATATAAAATAACAAAAGGAATTGCAGATGAAACAAAACTTAGCTGTACCACTGAAAGACCAACAAGTTAAACAGAAACTATTAACTCCTCCGCCTTCAGTAAACTTCGCTTGCAAGGTTTGTTTGCACAAGTGTTACCAAAGCAGTATAACATTCCTAGACAACTAGACGTGAAGGAAAAGTTCAGAGGTCATGTTACAAATAAATAAAACAAATAAAAAATAATATTGCCTTAAAGGAAATAAGAAGAGCGTCCTTCACAACATATTAATTTCAATTGCCTGCATTTGGTTTTCCATTTCATTTAATCATTAGTATTCTTCAACTATTTCAGGTGGCCCTTAAGCGCCAACAGGCTGTAGAAGATGCCATAGCTTTACGTTTGGTGGCCACCAAGACAGGCCAAAACATGGACTGTCTATCACCAGGCAATATTTTCGATTTGGCTGAAAATCTAAAAGATATGAAAAGTTCAAATGACAAACTACAGCAGGAAACTGTTGAAGATTAAAGTTTGCCTAGCAAACAAATTGAAAGTTTATCAAAACTTTCTACAAATCTGATCACAGCCAACGCCACTACCATCACTACTACTATGACCACTACAACCGCAACTACAATACAAACTTTCAGTGGTACTACAACGTCTAAAGAAACCTCTAAAGTATCACAAAATGCAATCGATATGTTGGCTCAATTGTTTCCACAACGTAAACGTTCAGTTTTGGAATTGGTCCTGAAACGATGCGATTCGGATTTGGTTAAAGCAATTGAAAATATTTCATCGTCTGTCTCTCAAGTTGAAACGGACATGGAAACATCTGTTCCTTGCCAGTTCAAATATTATGAAGAGTGCTTTTAAGCCCGTCTACAGTTCAGGCAGTATGGTAAGTTTGGTGGCCAAAACATGGACGGCGTACCTCCAGGCAATATTTTTAATTTAGCTTAAAACACATTGTTGAATATTGTTCTTTTCGAAGTTAATACTACACCATTAGCTAGAGTAATAGTAATAAAACCAACACTTTTATAATTCTTTATTAACATCAGAATTATAACAATATATATTTAAACATTTTAAAGATATATTATGTATGTAATAATTAGGAAAGTATCAAAAAGGTCATTTATGCCACATTGAAACTTAACTTAGATAGTATTTATTTTCTTTCTTAGTTCTTTATATATTCATAATAATAATAAAGAAAAATCATTTCTTAATATTCAAAAGTTTTATACAAATAATCATGAAAATGCCGGCTAATTGTGGCTTAAATTTAAAAATTAAATGTTGTTTTGTGAATCCAAAAATTTTAAAAGTTTATTAATATTAATTTCCTTGTCATAACGTTTTATTTTTAACAATAATTCTAAATGGCGATTAGTCAATTTGCTTCGACGTTGATTTTTTATTTGTGACATCACAGAAAATGACGACTCACAGACATATGTTGTAGAAAACATGGAATAAGTGTACAATGCTAAATCCCTACAGGCAGCGTATTTATTTCGGCAAATATTTTTCCAAAAATCAAGGCCATTTCCCATTGGTATTAATAAATCCTTGCGCAGTTGTATAATTTCATCTTGAATATTTTGTGGAACGTTTTTCAAATCACACTCCAATGGATTATTGAAAATATCTATTGCCCATTCTAATTCAAAAATATCCTTGAATCTCATTTTAAAATTGTCTATCAAATTACCAATTTCAATACTAAATAATTCAAGTTTTGTTTGTTTTGGATGTAATGTGTAAATTAAGTTTAGTTTTGGAAAGTTGTCTAATACATGGGAATCAATTTGTTCTTTTAAGAGATTTAGTTTTTTAGAAAATTGTGAAACAGCTTGAAATAACTCGCATAGAGTTTTGTTTTCGCCACGAAGTATAAGGTTTAAGCTATTAATTTGAAGTGTTATATCTGTTAGAAATGCCAAATCTAATTGAAATTCTGTTGAAGCTAAATCATTTAAAATTTCCACATCTTTTTCAGTACCATGAGTACGTAAATAGTAGATTATTTCCAATCTAAGGTCAAAAAGCTTCTCAAGACATTTGCCACGACTTAGCCATTTAACATCTGTAAATAAAACTTCATCTTTATAATCATCACTTACTTCAGCTAAAAATTCCAGCAGCTTCTTATGGGTTAGTCCTTTATGTCCCACTTTTAAACGGTTTATGATTTTAAGTGCAATTCTCATTGCATCATTTAGTCCCAGGGCCTTAGCAAAAAGGGCTTGCTGATGAATAATACAATGAAATGTCGGTACATTTATACCGGCTTTATTTAAATGGTCCACAAAGCCATTACACAATCCAACCATAGCTGGTGATCCATCCGTGCATATGGAAGATATTTTGTTTTTGTCTACAATGTTTAATACATTTTCGTTAAATGAATCATATATCGCCTCTCCAGTAGCATCTCCACTAAAGGAATGAAGCTTTAAAATGGCTTCGAAGCAGTTAAAAGTACTGTCTACAGCTCGTACACATATGATCATTTGTTTGGTCTCGGAAATATTACGGCCTTCGTCAAAGCATACGGATATGTATTTAGCTTTCTTCAATCTTTCATTAGTTTCATTTTCTATAAAAAGGCCAATATCTTCCGTTCGCCTCGTTATAGAACGAGCAGATAATGACAGTTCCTTAACAGCCTGATATATACTTATGCCTGCATCTCCAAAAATGGGGAGAACTAATTCACAAATGTCTTTAAAATATTCACCATCTTCAAAAGGACGACCTTTTTTTGCCAATGCTATGGCAATGGCATATGATGCCATTCTTTGTTTATTATTAGAAATTGGATTATTATCATTTCGTGCAATTACCCTGATATTATTTTTAGCTTTAAAATCCCGCATTAACTTATTGAACAGACTTTCCCGTTCGCTGCCCGTTATTGCCTGAAGATCAGCATGACAACTTTTGTAATGCCGTTTCAATGAGTATTCACACTTTTTTCTTATTATTTGTCCACATACTAAACACTGGGCTTCCTTTAATATATTTAAAGCAAAAAGAAATTCTGTTTCCCAGTTTTTAAGCCACATCTTAAATTAATTTTCCTTTTGGTGTATACCTAGGTACTAGACATACAATGAATCCTTTTGCAAAATGATGGCCTTTTGGAGCAACTTTTTTTCTTCTTTCGTTATCTTGTCCTTTCTCCTTTTTAATCAGATTTTATTTTGTTTGGGATTTAATAAAACTTTGCACTTTTCTTTCAGAATATTAGTTTGTTTTTTTGGTGAATTTAATTTAAGAAGCATTAAACTTTTGTATATTTGTTTAGTTTTTATGTTGAAAACGTAAATGTTAAATGGAATCGCTTTAATTACACACACTTTGTGTAAAAAAATACGTTTACTTCACCCCTATTTGTTGACGTTGTTCTTCTTGTAATGCAATCAATGCAATCCACAATTAACGGAACTTTTCCTTCCTGGTTTTTAGGTTTACTAGCATTTGACCGCTACTGTTTACATGCGTACGTTGCTGCTGCCTCTGCTCCAAAGGAATTCTATTTATAGCGACTGAATTTTCCTTCCTTTTTCTTCTTTACATTTCTACTTTGTGAATTGTTTTTTGGTGTTCCAAAAATCTATTGCAATTCATAAAAGGATTTGGTTTCCTTACTTTCTTGCCTTATTTTTGTTTGTGGTAGTATAAATAAGAGGAGAAAAAAGCTGCTAATCCTCCTGTCGAGTTGAGTTTGTTGGTGGACATAGTCGTTGTTGGTTGATTTTTTGCTGGATTTATTTGTGTTGTTACTTAAAAATAAAACATTTGCTAAAAGTAACTGACAAAAGTTGTCTTCTTTGATTTTTTTTCGTTATTGTTAATTGCTTTTTCTTTATCTATCCAGTTGATGAAGAAATTCTGACAGAACTAAATAGACAACAGCCGATTACTTTAGTTTAACGCCGTTAAAAACGAATGAGACGGATTGCCATTGTGTTTCATTTTCTAATGATGACGCCGTTATTGTTAAGCGCTGAATTGATGAAATAAAAAAAAAACGCTTTATGCGGAAGTTAAGCGTTCAATTTTAAACATACTTTTACCAATTTTATTCAAAATAAATAATAAATACCACTGCTAAATTGTTTGTTTTCTCGATTGTCTTCAATTTGCCTAGCGCCTGATTAAAAAAATTAAAGGCGAATACTAAACATTTAACTAGGCAAACCTTTCGAGTCTAGTTTTATTGATAGTAACATAAGACTTTCTCTTCATCTTTCTTTCTACTTATTTTTGACATGTGTTGTACCCATTTCCTGCTGTCAATTTTAAAAAAACACACCATCGGAACCAAAATTCAAATGATTAGTGCGAACGCTTTTCAATTGGACCTATATATACGATACAATATTGAATGATACCTTAGCTGTGCCCGACATGGAGGACATATCAACGTCCTTTTAAAACTATTGACAACGGCTTAACGCTAATGTTACTTAAAATATAAAAAAATATAATTATTTGACAACACTCGTTGGAAAAAAAATTTCAAACCATCACACCACAACATTATTATAATTCTCACATTCTTTTTCCATGTTTAGTAAAATATCCTAAATCTACAAGAAAAACCCCTTACACTGGCAACTCTTTTGTTTCTTACACAAATTGAAAATAAAGACTTTGTTGTGGTTTGTGGTTTTATTAACAGGGTGTGTAATGTAAATTTGAAAGAGCAATAATTCATCACAATAGATAGAATTGAATTGGGAAACGTTAAAAATCCATTTTTTTATTTAAAATATTAAATTCGTACATTAATAAATAAATGTATTAACCTAAGCCGACCCTTGGATATAATACATACATAATTGGCCATTACAACCCTTCAGTCAGGATTACGACCTAGCTTCTCACATCACTTATGTTGTGTGCTTTAATTTTATACATGAGTGGCGGGACCTACAGTTTAAAGTCGACTCCGAACGACAGATTTTTGAGAAACTTTTCATGGCAATTTTTACTCTCAGAGTCTTTGCAGAAATCTGCTGAGAGGAAGTCGCCGAAGAAATATTTTTCGTTTTAATGTCTGACCTGGGATTCGAACCCGGGCCTTTCGTCTAATATGCCAACACACTACCAACTAGACCACGGCGAATTCTTGGATATAATAAGGCTTAGAAACTTACACTCCTACAACTAACTCATGGTTATTCGTTACCACAAGCAGTAACTACTATTCGAACAGTAACCCTGATCCTTCAAATTCTTTAAAAATATTCGCCAATGGCTGGAAAATGTATTGTAAAACGATTATATGGAAGTGGACCTTATGGATACCAAACTCTCTTTATTGACTTCTGGATTATTCATTAATACTCTACAAGACGCTCATCATACCCGTGCTTCTTTATGGCGCAGAGGCATGGACCCTATTAAGAACTGATGCAGCAGCCTTGAGGGTATTCGAGAGGAAAGTCCTACGTAAGATCTTCGGTCCTGTGCGAGTTGGCGATGATTTCCGCATCCGATCCAACAGTGAGCTGTATGAACTGCTCAGCGACATAGACGTTGTGCAGCGTATTAATATCCGGCGGCTGCGTTGGCACGGCCATGTCGTTCGAATGGAGGAGGATGCTCCGGCGAAACAGGTATTTGATTCCGGGATCTGAGGAAGTCGGCGAAGAGGACAACCTTGTATCCGTTGGAAGGACCAAGTCGAGGAAGCCCTGTCATCGATTGGTGTGACCAACTTGCGTAGGCGCGCAAGAAGCAGAGGCGCCTGAAAGGATGTGTTGGGGTAGGCCGAAATTAATCGGGTTGTTATGGCCAATTAAGTAAGTATTATTCATTGCACTGTTGTGTTATAGACAAAAAGTACGACCATCCTCATGACAATTAAATCAGTAGCTTAGTAGCAGAATATTTCTTCACAATTTCGTGAATCTCATATAACCGTCTAAGCCTGTGTTCATCAAATTGGCCTCTGGAAAATGTCATAGGCGATGGTTGTGAAGTTAAAAAATATAAGTCGATTCAAAACGAAAATCGCGTTCAAAACAGGTGAAACTTATTTCGATTTGACTTTTAGAAAAATTGTATTTCTTGCGGAGTGAATCGCTGCTTAAGTAACTGATTGTGGAAGCCGGCTCATAGTAGACCACAATTCATCTTATCTTGTAAGATGGGCTAAGAACTCTAAGAAAGTAAAGATTTTTGTTGATAAAATATCATTTCATTAATTTATTGCCAAAGAAACATTCTTATTCATTTTATTTTTCTTAACTTTTGTATCCTTCTTTTCCCATTTACCCAATAAATACTTGAAGGCAATAAACATGGCCGTATTGTTTCCACCCTAAACACCAATCCCAAAGGAAGGAGGAACTTTAAGAAATGTTCTTACTGCTCATGCGCCTACAGTGTATCCAACATTGCTGCTGCACTTTTAAGGATACAAAACTTATTTGTTCTTGGAAACAAAAGCAATTCATTTGTAACGTTTCACAAGTGTTGGCTTTCCGTTCAAAACGTAAACTTTTCCCGCAACAACTCGCAACAGTTACATGAAATCTTTAAACGGAGTTAAACGTCTTTATCTGTGGTAACGGTTAAGCACACACAACAAGATGTCCTCCAGTAACGATACAAATGACACATCAACGACAGCGGCGGTGGCTGCAGTCTTGACAGGGAAAAAAGCACGCAAGTCCCTTAAATCTTTATTGTCGTCGGACAGTGCCTCCGCGTTAAGCAAAACCAGTTCGAATCGCGTGCCCAAATGTGCTCGTTGCCGTAATCATGGTTGGATATCGGAATTGCGTGGTCACAAGAAACAGTGCACGTACAAGAATTGTCGTTGTGCCAAGTGTGTGTTAATCTTCGAAAGACAACGTATAATGGCAGCTCAGGTAGGAAGGAATTCTAACAGCCGTTACAAGTGAAATTCAACAAATATGATGTATTATAGGAGAAAATACCGCCTGGTATTTTAAAGCTTCTTAAAAAGGTTTATATTCGCTAGCATATAGTAAAACAAGGCATTAAATACTCTAATAGACCATGTTGGAGGAGATCTCCGGATCTGTTTTGTCAGAGTTAAGGATTCAAGGCTGAAACTATGGACGATCTAGCATGAATGGTAGACCCGCAAAGTTATGCATACGAGAGTATTCTAGTATAGAAATAGCGATATTTAGCCATTGAAACCTAATAAGGAACAGAATCTTCTAAGCAGATACAAACGTCTTAATTTTCACGTTGACGAGGTTTCCTACCCGTTACTCTCTGAAATACTGGTAGTTTCCTTACAATTACAAAATTAAGAAAATACAATCAATTGAATAGAATTTGATGTTCCGAAGTCGCCGTGGTCTAGTGTGTTGGCTTATTAGACGAAAGGCCCGGGTTCGAATCCCAGGTCAGACATCAAAACGGAAAATATTTCTTCGGCGACTTCCTCTCAGCAGATTTCTGGCAAAGACTCTGAGAGTAAAAATTGCCATGAAAAGCTTCTCAAAAATCTGTCGTTCGGAGTCGACTTTAAACTGTAGGTCCCGCCACTCATGTAAAAAATTAACGCACAGAACATAAGTGGTGTGAGAAGCTAGGTCGTAATTCTGACTGAAGCGTTGTAATGGCCAATTATGTATGTATGTTCCGAACCATTGTTCCCGCATAGAATAGTTAAGCTTTTAACAAGTCGTCCCTAATACTGCCATTTTCGTTCTCTTAGTGGTGGCCGACTATCTATCAATGAAAATTGGAAGTATCTGTTCAAAAATAGATGTGGGATGTAGTAGTTCAAGAGGAATACTTTCTGTGATACTTAGAATATAGACTTAGGCTCTTGTTTCGGAATTTTTAATACTGTGCTATACGAAAAGACATTTAAACGTCATTGCAAAGAAAAAAAGCAAATTAGCCGCCTACAGCAAACCATATATCAAAGGAAACTCTTTTGAGCGCGTAAGATAAGTAGTTTAATTGATTTGGTACTTGCAATACGTTTAAGGCGTGATTCAATCGCGGTTCCATTCGTCGATAAGCTGTTGAAAATTCCAGTTTTATTGCCATTGCGAAACTCTATAAAAAAAGCGGCACATTAAACGTTGCTGTGGCGAATTATCTTGAAAGGCGGCGCTGTGTAACAAACAGTCTTTACGACAATAAAGTGCTTAGTAAACTCTACCCGGTTCATATTAGATCCTCATTACGTCTCCTAGGAGCACATAGTTTCTACAAAACGTCTCTATTTCAAATCTTATGTTATTTTCGCATCTTTCCTTTATAAGATCCTACTGTTGTTAGCAATTGTGGTATATTGTGTCTCCAATTGTGGTTTGACAGGCCATAGCGTCTTAAGTCTTGAAAATCCTATTGTAGCATCATTCTAGTGATCTACCTTTGTCAACTACGTTTTAATTTCTTTAGTATGGGTTTCGCAATGGTTATTTTTTAGAGAGCCGTCTTGCTGATGGAACATGATACGTCGATTGAAGCATTTGCTGAAGAATTGCTTTGGCTGGGGATATTACGTCTGTGAAAATGTTTAAAAATTTGGTCAAATATTTTAGAACTAAAGGGTCGTAAGTGAACGAAAAGACCATCAGACCAGATCTTATAACCATTTGTATGAAAGATTATAAGCGATAGATTTTAATGTAACTTTTCAAAATTTAAGGGATGGCCCCTATTTATACATTGCAATGAGTTGGAACTAGGAAATTAAGTGAATTCCTAATACGGATAGTACGGCTAGAGAATAAATATTCTCTGTAATACGCATTGCGATCCAATCGACCTTGAACTGATATGCGCTACGTGGCTTACATGTGCAAATATAAAATAGCAAAAGGAATTGCAGATGAAACAACACGTAGCTGGTACCGCTCAAATTATGCCAAACTAATCTGATGGAGTCTCATGAATAACAACCCGGCATTGAAGGCAAATATCTTCACAACCAGAAGAACTAAATTTAAATTCTCCAGATTAAAGGTATAATTCCAACATCTGTTTGATGTTATTGTTTCATTTCCTATAAATATTAATTTCAATTACAAATAAAATCAAAAGAAAAAAACTAACTTTTACACCCGAAATCCAACCACCATCGCCACCACAGTTATTCACTTAAGTAAACAGCCAACAGTGGCGGTGTTTGAAAGGCTGATGCAGTACAGACATTAAATCAAAACAAAATAAACAATAAAAGAAAATAAACAAAAAAAAAAGAAAGAAAGAAAGGAAAGTGATGAATACATTTCCATCATTGCAAACCATTAGAAAGCTTCCAAAAGACCAACAAGTTAAACAGAAACTATTAACTCCTCCGCCTTCAGTAAACTTCGCTTGCAAGGTTTGTTTGCACAAGTGTTACTAAAGCAGTATAACATTCCTAGACAAATAGACGTGAAGGGAAAGTTCAGAGGTCATGTTACAAATAAATAAAACTAATAAATAATAATATTGCCTTAAAGGAAATAAGATGAGCGTGATGAATATATGCCATCCACCACAACATATTAATTTCAATTGCCTGCATTTGCTTTTCCACTTTAATCATTAGTATTCTTCAACTATTTCAGGTGGCCCTTAAGCGCCAACAGGCTGTAGAAGATGCCATAGCTTTACGTTTGGTGGCCACCAAGACAGGCCAAAACATGGACTGTTTACCTCCAGGCAATATTTTCGATTTGGCTGAAAATCTAAAAGATTTGAAAAGTTCGAATGGCAAACAACAGCAGGAAACTGTTGAAGATTTAAGTTTGCCCAGCAAACAAATTGAAAGTTCACCAAAACTTTCTGCAAATCTGATCACAGCCAATGCCACTACCACCACTACCACTAGGCCCACTGCAACCGCAACTACAATACAAACTTTCAGTGCTACTACAACGTCTAAAGAAACCTCTAAAGTATCACAAAATGCAATCGATATGTTGGCTCAATTGTTTCCACAACGTAAACGTTCAGTTTTAGAATTGGTCCTGAAACGATGCGATTCGGATTTGGTAAAAGCAATTGAAAATATTTCATCGTCTGCCTCTCAAGTTGAAACGGACATGGAAACATCTGTTCTTGCCAGTTCAAATGTTATGAAGAGTGCTTTTAAGCCCGTCTACAGTTCAGGCAATATGGTAAGTTTCTGCAATACTCACTGCAACATTAAAAGAATTGCAAATAATTCCTTGTATTGCTTTCATTTTCCCAGCACGCGAAACCTTTAACTCTAAGCCAAACTTTATGCTCGACAGCCACTGCTTATCCCAAATGGTTTGTGCCTCTTACATTTCCCATAACCTTTCAGGGTCATTTGGCACCAGCATTGCCATCCGCAACTTTACCACCGCTAACTTCACGTTGTACGCTACCAAATTGTGCTTGCCTAGAGGGTTATCAATTCAATTGTTCGTAAGAATGTTTTAATAATAAAAAAAAAAAATAATAAAATTTATAATAAAAATTTAAAAATGCAATTTTTCTATGGCATAGAGTGTGTTAGGTTAAATCTACTCTTGTTGGTTGTAGGGTATTAAAATAGCATTGTAAGCATGCATTATATATTAAGAAAATGTCCTATCAACTTTGTTTTAGTTTCGTTGATGAAATTTTCTTCTAGTTAAAACGACAATTAGCCTGTGGTAGATTCTAGGTTGACAGGGTTACCAAATGTGAAAATGTATTGAATTACTCTATACTAGTAAGGTTACTCAACTTATCTAGTCTTACTCTCAGTATCTTATAAGAAGTTTACAAAAATCTTTTCAGACAAGCGTGAGAACAAATTACGCCTACATGTCTTTGATCACAGTTATGGTGTACACAATTGGTCATTACAACCCTTCTGTCAGGATTACGACCTATCTTTTCACACCACTTATGTTGTATGCGTTAATTTTATACATGCGTAGCGGGACCTACAGTTTAAATTCGACTCCCAACGACAGATTTTTAAGAAACTTTTCAAGAAGAGAAAGAGAAGAAATTGCCGAAAAAATACTTTTTGTATTCTTTTATTTTGATGTCTGGCCTGGGACTCGAACACTGGCTTTACGTCTAATAAGCCAGCACACTACCTACTAGACCACGGCGACCCCCAGAGTTTTTGCCAGAAATCCGCTGAAAGGAAGTTGCCGAAGAAATATTTTCATATATTTTCGTTTTGATGCCTGACCTGGGAACTCGGGCCTTCTGTCTAATAACTCAACACACTACCTATTAGACTACGGCGAATTCAAGTAACTGCGTTTCTATATCCTGATCAAATGCTGAATAATCACAGAAATGAGCTAAAAAGATCCTAAAATTCTAGTTAATGCTCATATATTTTTATGTAAACTCGTTTGCCTTGCCAGGCCATCCATTCGTATTGAATTGCCAAGTTGGTTGCACAAGTAATTCCTGGACGCAATGCGTGAGAAAGGCCTTTCCCTGAGTATTGGTCGTAAAAAATTGGAAAACGATCTTAGCCATCTACCTATTTAATTTTTGATCGAGTTATTCCGATTTCGCTCAACATAAACTCTAGCAATATTCTTTTTGAAAACATAAAGCTTAACTCTGATTTTAAAGCTTAATTCTGTTTATTCTAACCTAAAAATACAAATTATTTAAATATTAAAAATACGTTAAACCTTGTTTTCCCATTCATGGCTTTTTACACAGCATATTGATACATACAGTATTCCCTCAATTTACGTCGTAGAATGTTCCGGAAAATGGCGACGTAAATCGAAACGACATAAATTGAGTTTCAAATAAATCATATTATCAGATAGATTTAGTTATACATAATTGGTCATTAGAACCCATCCGTCAGGATTATTGACCTAGTTTGTCACTCCACTTATGTTGTGTGTGTTAATTTTATACAAGAGTAGCGGGACCTACAGTTTAAAGTCGTCTCCGAACGACAGATTTTATGAGAAACTTTTCATGGCAATTTTATTTACTCTCAGAGTTTTTGCCAGAAATCTGTTGAGAGGAAATCACCGAAAAAATACTTTTTGTATTTTGTTTTGATGTCTGGCCTGGGACTCAAACCCTGGCTTTTACGTCTCATAAGGCAACACACTACCTACTAGACCACGGCGGGGAGCGGGTATGTAACGCCAAGGCAACGCCACTGTCCGGTTTTAACTTGGCAAAACCCAGTGATATCCTTGCAGGTACATGCCAAGCAGCTCACAGCCTCCGTAGCTTAGATCAGGCGCTCCCCGGGTACTGGTACTCAGCATCCGCTGGGTACTTGATAACGTGAGAAGGCGAGATTGACGATTTGGCGCGACCTTGGCTATGTTTGGTAGATCGATTGTGAAGATGACGCAAGTGGGCTGACGTTTGTTGCATTCTGTTACCTGAGTACACCGGGTGAAAACTGGTCGAAATGGCTTTCAGGTTAATGTTGCAGACGCCTCCGTTCCGTTAAACCCTTGGCAGGGCCTCAAGTACGTTCGATTATCGTCGCCATTTAGTTGGCGTTGCAGGTTTAGCTGAGATGACTCCTAATTAGTGTTCGACCTGGCTCTGAACGCAAACTCCCATAAGGATTTGCGTCAACCCTCGCGAGGACCTCACTGATTACCATAGGCACCCTCGGGGTCTTTAAGGGATATGAGATCGCGGCTTGAAGATGGAACCCAAATAGACAAAATGAATAAAAATCGTATACTGGAAGTGGAAGAGATGATGCAAGGGGAAGTAACTTTTATGAGCAGCCCAAGAATCCGGCGATCACCGGCGAAAAAATCCCAGGCAACGGAGAACCCTCAGAGTGCAGACGTGAGGGGTGCTGGGATAGTAGTGTACATTTTACATAAAAAGAAAAACATAAATTAATGAATTTTTATTCTATGTATTAAAGTTTTTTTAAAGAGGGAATTCCCCTGATTTTGTTTGTGAACAACAGAGGTGACGTAAATCGAATAACGATGCAAATCGAAGTTGAAGGGAACAAAATTTTAGATGACGTTGATCGAAACAACGTAAATCGAGGGAATACTGTATATAGTCCTTCGGCCATTTTTTTGTTTACATTTTCTGGATTTGATTTCGTTTTATTTTTATGACATTTTATTTTAAATGTTGTTGTAATTGTAATTGTTTAATCATTTGTATTTGTATCGCATATAGCGAGTACTCGTACATGTGCATTTATTTGATTCTCATATGAGAGTCAGCCGTACATAACGGTATTTATCTATTGGCCTAAGCCTACAATGATTGATTAGTTTAATGACATGGCCAGAATACATACATTCTTCGTGGTAAAAAAAAAATTAGAAAAAAAGAGGGGTTGTTGAGGTGCTCATCATATACGTTACGTTTATATGAGCTTAATACTGATGATGATGATAATAATGAATTTAATTGTTATTCGAATATTTTGTTAAGTAGGAAGTATATTGAGTGGAATGTTTTGCTTGTGTATGTGTGCACGGTGAGAGTACTTATTTGGTTGTTGTTGAAAACCATGCACTGCCTGTGTACATCCCCATTTGCATAAGTATGCGAGTGTAAGTTTATCAGTGAAGTATTTGCAAAAAGAATATTTTGATACTATTTTTTCAACTTTTTCGAATTGTTTGTTTGCATTGTGTGCAAAATTGTAAAATAAAAAGGAAGAAATGGCGAATTGAGATATTTTATGGCCGCTTGTGCTAACGTATTTGTTAATTGAAATTAAAAAAAAAAAAAAAAATTATATGAAATCAGTTTTTTAATCAATAAGAAATCGAAATTATTAATTGGATAATCATATTATGATTTATTTCACATACAAACCATTATACACAGTCAATGGTAACCGGAAGTATCACTACTTTCTCAGCGTAAAACAATAGATCGGCAACCATGAAGTCGCCGTGGTCTAGTAGGTAGTGTGTTGGCTTCTTAGACGTAAAATCCAGGGTTCGAGTCCCAGGCCAGAAATCAAAACTAAATACAAAAAGTATTTTTTCGACGATTTCTTCTCAGCAGAATTCTGGCAAAAACTCCTGACAGTAAATAAAATTGCCATGAAAAGTTTCTCACAAAAATCTGTCGTTCAGAGTCGACTTTAAACTGTAGGTCCCGCTACTCATGTATAAAATTAACACACACAACATAAGTGGTGTGAGAAACTAGGTCAATAATCCTGACTGAAGGGTTCTAATGACCAATTATGTATATGGATGTATGTAAACTTTGTGTATTGATTGGACTTTTATTTATGGATCCGAAATTGTTTTCAATTTCTGACTTTTCTTATATAATACTAATTATTTGCAGAAAAGTAAGTAAATTTGTTAGAAAAAAATAAAGGTAATCGCTTTCATTCATTGTGCTACAAATTCCAAGAAAAATAAAGCCCAGAAACTAATAAGGATCATAGGATTATTTCAGAACATCTAGATTATCTTATACGGAGCCCTTTTTCCCCCTCGTTTAGTATCATTAAGTTTTATGTAAGTAAACAGATTATTAGTCTACTCCAGCAGGTTCTGGTATGATAAGGTTGCCAACTATCGTTGTTGGAAGGTTTCACCCTGAGTGAATATACATTAATTGCGATGCTGAATTTGTTTTTTTTTTGTTTTTTTGGGTTACCTGTGAAATTCGGAGTCGACTTTAAATGGTAGACCCCGCCATTCATGTAGAAAATAACACACACAACATAGGTGGTGTGAGAAACTAAGTCCGTAATCCTGACCATTTATGTATGTATGGATGTGGATGGTGAACTCAGGATGAGGATGGTGAACTCAGAGCAGTTATAATCTATCTTACTTTAAATTAGCTCACAAATTTCCACATGGTCTATCTGAGCGAACTTTTGGCTGGGAATTGTGGTGGCTAGCCCATTATCAAACTAGGGTGCAGTGCAATAATTATTCGCTTATCTGACATTATTTTATTTACTGAAAGCCTTTACGTACTAAACTCCTTTTAGAATCGGTGGGTACTTATACACAGTATGTCTCATAAATTAACAGAGGAATGCTTGGGCAATTTCGAAAACGAAAATGAATGGAATTAAGGTCGAACTAAGCGTAACACAAATATTTTTCTGTTTCATAATGTTTCTTGTTAATATTTCTTAAACTTCAAAAGTGTTTAAAATTAAAGAAAAATCAAGAAATTTGCCATTACATCCATTAGTACAGTTGACCATATTAACTAGTAAGGGCCAAATAATACGTAAAGAATTGTGAATTACCTTCTAGTGCTCCTACAGGTTAATATATAGCACGTCAAGTATCGCATACACTAGTGTAACCATATCTCTTCACACAGATAGCACGATACGAATGATTAACAACAATTAGAAGCATTTGATCAAAGACCAAAATACCGACAACAACAAAAAAAAAAACTTTTTCAAGAACACCAACATCACGGCCCCAAATACTTATAAAGCTAGTAGTCGGTCGGAATTAAAAGAGAGTTAAAGCGACACCATTTCAAACTTTTGAAGAGTATCATATATTATGTATACCAGCAGCAGGCTATATGAACAAAGGGCTTTAATTAAATAAAAAAAAAAACACACCAAAAAAATGGGATTTTGAGGTGGAAAATATATGACCACTACAGTTATTCACAAAGTTTACAAAATAAACGAAGGGCGTTATCAATTGTAATGCAAGTATGAAACCGCGTTTAGTATACAAATCCTATCCAAAAACCAACCCCATAGCTTTGAACCTGTATAGACAGACATTATATGAGTATTGTTGTTGTAGTATTTGTATACATACGTCTATGGTTTATTATTCCTATTATCAAATATACTATCATTGGACAATATTTCAGTAGTCGTCGATCGACAATTGTCGGTTGTTCGTTGTTGTTATCATTGTTTTTAAATAGACATCGTCTAATACGATAAATATGAATCGTATGAACACTTCTAATTCATATTTCCTATGCTTGCTCTATAACACTGACTTTAGAACTACACTGTTTCCTACAAAATGTACAATATTATGAAGGAAAAATCCTTTTGTTTATTGAAATTAAATATTTGCACGTATTTATGTTATTTAAAGAGTGTATGCAGCTTCATAAAACTTTAGCCTCTGTGCTGTAATTAAATAAATTTAAGACTATTAGCTTATAGTGGTTCCGTGGATCTCTTATTAGAAGCCATGACTTTCACAATCGATAGCAGAAATAAAATTTAGTACAGCTATCACAGCAATAATCTTTAAATATTCAATAATCATAAAATTTTCTAAAAAAATTTTGTCGATAACTTGCATTTTATATAAAAATTTTGTACATGGCTGGTGTAGTATGTAGAAAATTTGTCGAAGACTTGGTTTTTATATAGAAAATTTGTCGATGACTTGCATTTTTTATAGAAAATTTGTCGATAACTTGCAATTTCTATATAAAATTTGCCGATGACTTGCATTTTATATAAAAATTTTCTCGATAACTTGCATTTTATACAAAAATTTTGTATATGGCATGTGTGTTATGTAAAAAATTTGTCGATGGTTTGCATTTTATATAGAAAATTTGTTGATAACATGCATTTCATATAAAAATTGTATGTATGACTTGCATTTTATATAGAAAATTTGCCGATAACTTACATTTTCTATAGAAAATTTGTCGTAAACTTGCATTTTATACTAAAATTTTGTGTACGACTTGTATGCTATGTAGAAAATTTGCCGATGACATGCATTTTATACAGAATATTTGTCGATGGCTTGCGTTTTCTATAGAAAATTTATCGATAAGTTGCATTTTATACAAAAATTTTGTGTATGACTTATATGTTATGTAGAAAATTTGTCGATGACTTGCATTTTCTATAGAAAATTTATCGATAACTTGCATTTTGTACAAAAATTTTGTGTACAATTTGCATTTTATACGGAAAATTTGTCGATGACTTGCATTTTCTATAGAAAATTTGCCGATGACTTGCATTTTCTTCAGAAAATTTGTCGATAACTTACATTTTATATAAAAATTTTGTGTATGACTTATATTTTATGTAGACAATTTGTCGATAATTTGAATTTACTATAGAAAATCAAGTCATTGACAAATTTTCTATATTAGAAAAGTCCTAGAATGATAGGATTGTCAACTATCGTTTCGTATAAGCAACGGATTTTGTATAAATTTATTAAGTTATTGCATTAAATACAATAAAGTGGGTTAATGAAGTTCTTTTTTTTAAGAGACGGTATTCGACAAAATCATTATGAAAAATTATTTGAACCCGTAGTTTGCATGCTGTAAAAGAATGTCTGCTAAAAACACAATAGATGCAACATTTGCGGTGCAATATTCTTGTAATTGCCTGTCTCAGGCAAGCATTCACTCTTAAAGTAAACAGCGAGCACAAGCAAATGGTGTAATCGTTATATTTTAGGTAAATTGGTGAATTATTTAGACATTCTTTAACAATCGCTATCGTATCATTTCGAATTTTTGGTCGTTATTATTTAAGTATCCATGTATGTACATACATATGTGGAGGGAATATGAACGTATTCGTTTATAGTTTTTAGTACTTTAGGCGATTACGGCGATGGTAGCGGCTATGATAATAATGGTTGATGATGACGATGATGATGGTTGGTTGATATACAATTTTAGTTCACTTTTAAATAATGCCATTAATAAAGATATCAATTACCTGGCAAACATACTATCAAAATTTGATTTGATTAATTGTATTGAAACAATAATAATAAAAACAATATAACAATTTAATAATAAACTCATTATTATTAGAAAATCTGATTTTAGTATCAATTAGACCATACAAGCGTATGGTTAGGTGGTCAAAAACTAGAAAAAAAAAACAAAAAAACGAAATACTTATAGCATACAAGAAACAAACAACTGACTTAAAAATGGATACTTTAAAATCCAATAAGTCAGCATTTTCCATTGATAATATTTTAGAACAAAAATATACAAATAAATTAATGCCAATAAGTGTTACAACCTCTTTGCCGTCCTCCTTGACGGATACCTCCTTAGCCACAACATCACCTGTCTATAGCACGAAAACGCTGCCATCTCCTAGTAATGAAACAATTAAGTCATCAAATCTAACGCCTACATCAGATTCAAAACAATATACCGCTTTTAAAGATCTCACTTTAAAAGCTAATTCCCATTCGCCAGTTACTAGTAACGCAGCTACAACTTTACCTCTACTCAGTCATAACTCAACGAACACAGTGCCGGCGGCACCACCACTACCGGGTCTTCATTTCGATCATGTTTATGATCCAACTACTTCGCTATTCTATCAACAAGTTTTGAATCTGCAAAAAAATTCCGCCTTTTTAATGCCACATTTTCAAGTAGCTGCGGCAGCTGCAGCGGCGGTAGCCGCCCGAGGAACACCGTCGGTCTATTGTGAAACGCCATATAATCAGTTTATGGATTGTGAAGGTGAGTGAGTCATTTTGAATGTTGTCTGGAACGATTATCATTAAAATTTGCAAAGTTTTAATTGGCATTAATCGCTGATAAGACCAATCGATTACTTATGTTTCACAATTTCTTGAAAATGTATTATAAAAATAAGTTGAAATAAAAAATATTCTTAGGCCAATTAAATTAAATATCTTGTGAATTTACCTTTGGAAGTTTTTTTAGTTCTTAGTATCAAATGTTCAAGATGCATTCAAGATCTGAAATATCATAGAAATCTTATTTAATTTTTGAATTTTCTCTTGATAATCATTCAGGAGAGCTTCTATTTAGATGGGGAATGATGTCTAGGAAAAGCTTTAGCAAGAAGGAATAAAAAATTTCCAAACGAAATAAGACAGAGTGATTTAAGAATCGTTTTTTAACTGCCAGGACACATACATACATAATTGATCATTGCAACCCTGCAGTCGAGATTACGGCCTAGCATCTAACTGCCACGATATACTCTAGGAAATATTGAAGCATTTTCGACCATAAAAAGTTTGATTTAACGATGAACACTGTAGGTATATTAGGCACCGCCACAGCCTGAGACAAAATAGTACACTAAACCTAATACATTAATCCAAAAGGTTTTCACAAGAAACGTAGTTTCTAGGTAACGATACATGGCAACCCTATCACACTAGGGCCTGCTTAACGAAAATGAAATAACGGCGGGGTAAATGCTTTCTGGCAGCTTTATGCTCCTTAAATGGAAAAAAGGACAAGAAAAAAAAATTTTTGGGTAATATTGAAAGATTTTTTGTTTGAGGTCGCCGTGGTCTAATAGGTAGTGTGTTGGCTTATTAGATGTAAAATCCAGGGTTCGAATTCCAGGCCAGACATCAAAACAAAATACAAAAAGTATTTTTTCGGCGATTTCCTCTCAGCAGATTTCTGACAAAAACTCTTGAGAGTAAAAATAAAATTGTCATGAAAAGTTTCTCATAAAATCTGTCGTTCGGAGTCGACTTTAAACTGTAGGTCCCGCTACTCATGTATAAAATTAATACACACAACATAAGTGGTGTGAGAAACTAGGTCAACAGTCCTGACTGATGGGTTCTAATGACCTCAAATGGGACTCCAGAATGTTGGAAATCTTCCATGTTCGTTCAATTCTGAGAAATACAGTGAAACTCCTTTAGAATTAGGATCAAAACTATTCTCATTTTCAGTCACCCGGATAGTATTTAAAGTTTAATGGAAGAAAAATGTCGCGTATATTCGTTTTGCTGGTTTCCGTTTTTTAAGGCATCTTCAGAAATACAGGATATTTCTGATATTTTTTCAAAAATTAATTTCATTTTTCATATTTCCCACTGTTTATGCTTTTATTATCATTCGAAACAAATCTGTTAATCAAATCAAATCAAATCTGATTTCTGGCAAAAACTCTTGAGAGTAAAAATAAAATTGCCATGAAAAGTTTCTCATAAAATCTGTCGTTCGGAGTCGACTTTAAACTGTAGGTCCCGCTGCTCATATAAAAAATTAATACACACAACATAAGTGGTAAGAGAAACTAGGTCAACAGTCCTGACTGATGGGTTCTAATGACCTCAAATGGGACTACAGAATGTTGGAAATCTTCCATGTTCGTTCAATTCTGAGAAATACAGTGAAACTCCTTTAGAATTAGGATCAAAACTATTCTCATTTTCAGTCACCTGGATAGTATTTAAACTTTAATGAATTCGTTTTGCTGGTTTCAATTTTTTTAAGACATCTTCAGAATTACATGATATTTGTGATATTTTTTCTAAAATTAATTTCATTTTTCATATTTCCCAGTGTTTTTAAGCTTTTATTATCATTCGAAACAAATCTGTTACACATTTCATAATGTAAACAAACCAAAACAACGAAAAGGGTTAGGTTTTCTGTTTACATTTAACATTTTTGATGAGAGGCCCGTTACTTTCTCCATAAATGCATTTGTCCTCTGTTAGTATGTTGTTATTGTTGTTGGAGTTAATGGCGTTTATTTACTGGCGCCACTAACACTTGTTTATTATGGTACTTTATTCTTGTTTTTTTTGTTTGTTGTTTGCCTTGTTCCAACAAAATGCAATTGTACAATTTGTGTTAGTGTGTATGTAATTTATTTTTTTTTTATTTGGGTTTAAATATCTATAATCATCACTTTTTTTGTTATTATCCGTTAATCAATCATTTTACAATGTAATTAATAGAATTTTTATTAGATAATGGCTAATGATAAAGTGTAAAATGCTTTCGAAGTTAAACCAAAAATATTGTCCCACACAAAACAAACAGTTGTTTCAACTGTTGTAGTAGTGGAGAGTAAAAAATGCACAGATACTTACATATTTACATATGCGTGTAAGTAAAGCGAGTGACGTATTGGAATATGCAAATAAAATCCTTTGAATAATTGCATTTTTGCAGTTTCGGTGTTGCCATGATGTCAGTTTGGAAATTTTAGTACAAATTTATATTTTTATATAATTTTATATTCAGCGAATGTCCTGAACACAGTGATATTGGTGATAACAACAAAACTGGCTTAGTTGCCAAAGTCTGGTACAATAGAAATTAATTCATATGTATGTGAGATAGGCATTCCTGTGCAGTTTACACAAAATCCAGTGATTTGCAAAAGAATAAATGGGATAATGGAACCACATCCACGAAACTAGAGCGATATAGTCCAATGTAGACTAAACCAGACCAGACACCATGACATAGCAATTACAAAGAGACACTGAAGGCTAAGGATACCTCCCAAATACTTCTGTAGAATCACTAACGACGAAAAAAAAAACCATCGTCACTTAGGAACCTGAGATCAAAGATCGTTGACAGAACGTGTCCAGCTAAAGGCAATTTTTATGGAATCCACGCCTTCGTAAATCTATCGGAACGGTTAGGAGAACATACATACATGCATAATTGATCATTACAACCCTTCAGAAAAGATTACGACCTATCTTCTAACACCACTAATAAGTGCTAGATTTTTGGGAAACTTTTCATGGCAATTTTATTTACTCTCAGAGTTTTTGCCAGAAATCTGCTGAGAGGAAATCGTCGAAAAAATACTTTTTGTAGTTTTTATTTTGATGTGTGGCCTGGGACTCGGACCCTACGTCTAATAAGCCAACACACTACCTACTAGACCACGGCGACGGTTAAGAAAAGCCAAACGGAAATTATAATTTTGTAGCAAAATTGTTAATAGCTGTCGATATTACAACGGGACTTTACATACATAATTGGTCATTAGAACCCATCAGTCAGGATTATTGACCTAGTTTCTCACACCACTTATGTTGTGTGTGTTAATTTTATACATGAGTAGCGGGACCTACAGTTTAAAGTCGAATCCGAACCACAGATTTTAGGAGAAACATTTCGTGGCTATTTTATTTACTCTCAGAGTTTTTGCCAGAAATCTGCTGAGAGGAAATCGCCGAAAAAATACTTTTTGTAGTTTTTATTTTGATGTCTGGCCTGGGACTCGGACCCTACGTCTAATAAGCCAGCACACTACCTACTAGACCTCAGCGACGATTTCTTAATCTTAAGCCAAACAAAATTGTTAATAGGTGTTGATATTTCAACGGGACTTTAAAGGACGTTATATTTACATACGTTTAATTGATTAAGTTTTATGTATAAAAAAATAAAAATTATGAATAATTATTAAAATATATTAATTACACTGTGCAACAAAATAAAAAAAATTAAATACATCCGACTAATGACATAGTGTAGATCGTGAGTTTTGTTGAGTACATCTCAAAAATATTTTTTTTTTTATATTTCTCGAACCCTCCAAACTTTTTTTATTTAACAAAAACTGTTTTTTCTTTTAATTTGCGCACAAATTTCATGATTATTCAAACATTTCGCATTCTATTTCCAAAATTTAAATCTTGTTGGAAAGGGGAGAGATGGACCTTTAAAACGGTATACATTTATCTATTATTCTACTTAATGTGCTATGAGATTTGATGAGGTAAACTTGGAAAATTCGAATTTTTTTCATATTTTTTCAAGTTTGTCCGTTTCTAGAAACAAACTTTACTTAAAAGATATGAAATGAGTGATAATATTCTTAAAGTCCGTTATCTTATGAAGAGATTGAGTCATAATTTAATCAAATTGGGTAAAAATTACCGTAGTTATTATTTAAAGAGTCTAACAGTCGAGTGATATTTTTTATATATGTCATCTCATTATCAAATGAACTTTTAGTTCAAAAATTTTTAGAATTTTTGATGGATCTTGATTGTTTATCACAAAATGTGTCAATTACACGTTTGCACGACTTCCAGAAGTCGGCTAATATTTGTGTTTTTTACAAATATTGCCCAAAAATCGGCCAGCTTCCGGAAGTCGTGCAAGGTTAAGTTTAGGTCGTAGTGGTAGCTCTGATATCACAAAGCTCACTTGACCACGCATGGCGGCCCGTTGTGATGCCACGGGTGAAACGCAGTCCCTGTACTAACCAAGTTCCGCCAAATAAGGGAAAGGAAGAAGTTGATTCAGCGCAAGGGCTGCACAATAAAAGCACGACTACCCTGCACTGGAAAACCAGCCAGAAAATTTGATGAACGAAGCTATATCCTTGATATCAATAGATGATAGCTCCGCTAAGCTAACAAGGAATGGGGAGCCAAATAACCTATATCTACACCTAGCAAGAGACGGGCACTGGCAAAGAAAGTGAATAACGCTCTCCTCTTCCTCAGTGGACCTGCATCCACGGCAGAAGTCGTTAAAAGGGAGCCTCATTCTCTCGGCGTGCCTACCCATGATGCAATGACCCGTAAGCACGGCCACTACAGTCGAGATGACATCACGACCGAGACTAAGTAATCGGTTGGTACGCCTTCCATTCATCCTGGGCCAGGTAAGTCTAGCGGTAGAGCAGGACTCCTCATTGACCCAGGATAGGTTGGCGTTCCGAAGGAACCTCCGCGCAATGGTCAACTTGACCGATGCAAGTGGCATACCAATCTCAACAGAAGAGGATTCCGGAAGGAGCGCACCAGCTCTGGCGAGCTCATCGGCCCTACAGTTTCCCGGAAGTCGTGCAAACGTGAAATCTATCGAAAATTCTAAATATTTTGTAACTAAAAGTTCATTTGATGAGAGGACATACCGACGCCTGCATTCTATAACGTTCTGAGTGTACTTAGAACGTTTTTAATATTCTTGAATTTTTAAATTTTACGTTCTCGAACTTAAATACTGTGAAAATTTGGTTAAGATCCACCCATCCGATCCGAAGTTATAGGGAAAAATCTGCTTAGAATACACATATAGTCATATGGCGCGTGAAAACTGTGAAAGCTCATGCCTCAAAACACACTTTTTTGATTTAGAATGTTATAGATTGGGGGCTTCGATATATTTAAATAATAACTACGGCAATTTTTGTCCGATTTTATATGTTTTTATCAAAAGTTTGCTACTATGAATGGACAAACTTGAAAAAATATGAAAAAAATAGGTAAAAATTTTCCAAGTTTACCTTATCAAATCTCATAGCATATTAAGTCGAATAATAGATATAAATATACTGTTTTAAAGCTCCATATCTCCCCTTTTCAACAAGATTTAAATTTTGGAAATCGGATCGAAAATGTTTGAATAGTCCAGAAATTTGTTCGTAAAGTAAAAAAATACTGTTTTTGTCAAAGTTTGCGAGGATTCGAGAAATATAAAAAAGGTACTTTTGAGTTCTAATCAACTAACTGAACAATATGGACTATGTAGTTACTCGGGTGTATTTTCACTGTCGCATCGTGTAATTATTAAAATATATTCATTTTTTTTTTTTAAATATATTTAATAATGTGGTGGGAAGTGTAAGAGATATATTTTTCAATGAAAATAATAATATTTTCTATTCAATTAATTAATAATTGTTATCTAATAAATAATTATTTACGTACAATGTACTAAAAAGGAAACATTTAGCTTTAAATATATACTTAAATAACGTTTATTAATATTATTATTAATTGATAATAAATTATTCACCAAAATAGAAGCAAAAAAAAATAATCAATTTTATGACAAGGTAATACAAAAGTCTTTAATAAATTCAAATAAATTTAATGGGGTATAATGGTGTACAGAGGGTCATGTGTTCTATTTTCCATTTATTTTTGGTTTTTTGTTTTTTTTATCACAACAAAAACAAAATGACAGCAATTTAATTCAATTTAATATATTCCCTCAAAATACAATGTGTATTGCACGTATATACACCACTTTAATAAGCCATTATTTCAAGTGTTTTGCACTACACTGTCACTATACTCTATGCGGACAACAAAGGCATTAGGAATACTAATACACACACACACACACACTCACGCTGACATAATAGACAAAACTCTACCCTTTTTCAGGTTTTCAATACGTAATAATAAATGGCGAGTGCGAAAGAGAGCGAAAGCGCATGAGCTAGAGAAATTGAAAAGAGGTGTGTGCTTATTTAATTGTTGTGTGTTCTTTTGCCAGCAACCAATCACAAACGAGCAATTGATAAACAAAGTGATATTTTAGAAAATGCGGAATGCAAGGTTGTAAATTACAGTATATACTGTAAAGTCTCAGTTATGCTACCGTATCGTAATGTAACGTGTACGGAACGTAAGAATGTCATATGTTTTTATGTAAACAAAACAAAAAAGAAATAAAACTTGCAAAAACTACAAGACATAAATTCAGATATGGATATTGAGTTTTTATTTTATTGTTTTTTAAACAAATTTAATATTAATTCCAAATTTTAAAATCTTTGTTTTCACTCCTTTTATCACTTTCAATATGGCGTCTTTGGTTGTCTTTTAATTCAGCTGTCATTTCAACGATTTTATATTTATTTAAAGATATTTATTAAAAGTTTCATGCACTGTTTCTGTTCGACAAACAATTTTACTTTTACAGAAATAAAAAAATCAATGTAGAAGTCTCCGTGGTCTAGTAGGTAGTGTGTTGGCTTATTAGACGTAAAGCCAGGGTTCGAGTCCCAGGCCAAACATCAAAATAAAATACAAAAAGTATTTCTTCGGCGACTTCCTCTCAGCAGATTTCTGGTAAAGACTCTGAGAGTAAAAATTGCTATGAAAAGCTTCTCAAAAATCTGTCGTTCGGAGTCAACTTTAAATTGTATAAAATTAACGCACACAACATAAGTGGTGTGAGAAGCTAGGCCGTAATCCTGACTGAAGGGTTGTAATGGCCAATTATGTATGTATTAAAAGTTTCATACACTGTTAGCCAAACAATTTTACTTTCACAGAAATAAAAATACTCAATTTAGTTTGTTTCAGTGATTTTTATTGTATTTTCCATATAAATAGACAAGCAAGTGAAATTGTTTATCCTACAGAAACTGGTTAGGTATTTCGGAAACCAAATTTGTACGAATGTTAAAATATTTTTTCTTTTCTAGTAAAAATAAATGCAAACTAAATAATTACTTCAAAATGGATAATTATATTTTTCTAATCCTAATATAGATTCCAAATCTTTTGTTTGCTTGTTTGTTAGCCAATCATGCCTGGACCGATTTTCTTGAAATTTGGGATATAAATCGAACTTTTGTCGGTGCAGGTTATCGACTATAAATCTTTTTAAAATTTTGACCAAAAGAGGAGAAAAAATGGGACAAATGGGGAAAAAATGGTAATAGGTAATTTTTTACGATTTAGCTTAGTTAAGTTTCCCAAATGTTTGTTGATTTGTTCGTTAGCCAATCATGCCTGGACCGATTTTCTTGAAATTTGGGATATAAATTGAAATTTTGTCGGTGCAGGTTATAGGCTATAAATCTTGACCAAAAAGAGGAGAAAAAATGGGACAAATTAGTACTTTATGCATAAATGCTGTATTTTATGAGTTTTAAAGGTATTTTTTTACGATTTAGCTTGGTTAAGTTTCCCAAATAGCTATTGGAGGTTTTGTGTTTAAAAAGTTGGACCAAAAGGGGTCCAAAAAGGGGGAAAGGGGCGAAAAACGGGCAAATTGCATGCATTTATATTTAGGACTTAGAGTATTCAAAAAACTGAGTTGTTTGATAAACCGGATTCCGAATAATTTGAAAAATTCCATTTTTTAAGAAGCCGGTTTCGAAACCGAATTTTAATTTTTTGTTATTTTTATAATCCGCGCAACGCCGTTTACAATCTGTTGGTTTAAAATAAAAATAAACACTACCTACATAATGTATTCGTAAAGCACTGTTTATTCTTATTTTAAATTATAAAAGTTAATAATGCAATTTAGGTTTTTAAAATATGTGAAGTTTTATTTAAAGATAATTCCATTTACAGACAAACCTGACATGCATACAAAATTTAAATTGTATTTATAATTTCAAATTTCAGTTTTGGTGGTTTAATATTGGCATATTCTTAACACTATTAAACAGATGCCACGTAAAAATGTAAGAAAATTCTATTTTTCACAGACTTTTACGTTGCGTTACGGTTACGTTACACTACGTTTCTATAATCATTCAATCAGCTGTTTCTTACTGTTGCGATTACATTCCGTTACAGTAGCATAACTGGGCTTTAAGGGGCATTTCATTTTGTATATTCTATACATATGTAGGCCTGTCATAAAAATATTTCTAATTGTCGTCAATGTAATTAATATACCAACATAGAATTTTTAAAGGTTTTAATTATTGCCATTAATTACATGCATACATAATTATAAATATATAATAAATTATGAAATAGTTTCAATAATTATCAATTTCTAATGAATTAAAATGAATTATTTAATCCCTTTTCATACAGTATTTTTTTTTTTTATTTGTTATAGGTGTTGTATTATGAAATCTACTTTTGATTGATGGTTTAATATTTAATTTTTTTTCTTTTTTTATTATTTTGTTTATTCATTATTTATGAAATGAATGGAAAATTACAGCACAAACATACGTATTTACATTTCAACAAACAAACGTATTTAAAGCATGTGCCAAAAATTTTAAATCACAATCAATTTTAACATTTAATAATTAACTATTTCCGGTGTATACAGTATTTCTATAGTATGACGTAATTAATAGGCTTTTAATTTGATATTTTAATTATTATCAAAAATCACAATACAATTATCAATGCCTGTGCAGACCTGATTTATGTCTGGCATTTAAATTGTGAGAGATTAAATTGGGAACCACCGTAAAAAGTATAATTTTTGGGTCATGAGACTACAATAACTGTATGGAATTCGATAAACACAATCCAATAGTCTGAATTATATTTAAACCGTGTTTGGCTAGACTTGTGCTGTCAATAAGTTCTAGATTCTACGGAATCTTTCATCTCAAGTTGCCAATTGTTAGCTCTGTTCTGTGGTTACTACCTTTTCTTCGTTTTAACAGTTTCTGCAGAATTGGTCGTGAGGTATTTTCAGCATCTAGGTTATAATGCTAGACATTGGCAAAGTCTCGTTATAACTGCTATGAGAAGATGCCTAAGATGGACTGTGGCTAAATTTTGGCAGAGATATAGAGTTAGCGCGCCAGATTATTACTTCCTCTGTACATATAAGAAATCATTATAAACATTGCTTCAGCCTGAATAGTACTGCATTAATCGGATAATGTAAGAGATTATGTAGTTCTAAAAGCATTAGTTATCATAGGTTGCCACTATCCTTATGTGTTTAAGCCGGGATTAATGAAAAAGTCGCCAAGAAAAGGTGAAGTTTCACAGAAGATGGCTAAACTAATATTGACAACCAGAAAGGTAAAGAAGATTAAACACAGATTCGAGTCAAAGAAGAACAGAAAGAAAAATTGAAATATTAATTAAAAAGAATAATACAGTCGAACTTCTATAATTTGAACTTCTATTACTTGAATTTTCTATAAGTTGAAACTCAGTAACAGCATCTTGGAGAGGAATTCTTTCAGGTTTTGTTTCTTTAACTTGAAGTTTCTATAAGTTGAAGTTTTTTTCTGAATAATGGTAATTCAATTTAAAGAAGTTCCACTGTATTTGAAATCCCCATCCAAATGATGTCAAAATAATAACGGCCAGAAGCCTTAACAGGAATCAACGACCTTTGAAGAAACCTTGTGCTAGAAGCTTGAATCTTTGCACACTAGGGCTAAGCCACAGAACGTATTTATCAGTTCCAGGCACCCCTACACTATTGCCATTTTTGTGTTAGGAAAGTATGCCTATAATCCGTAAGCTCGACATCATCCTCAAATCACAATGCCTCCTCAACAAACCTATCAGAATCCTTATAGAATCTCCATTCAAAATTAATACGAATTCTGTTCTGGAATAGTATAGACAGGACCGTAGTAACATGGAACATGTGTTCACTTCTTGCCTGATCTTCCGATATATCAATCAAAAAAACTATACGTTCTCAACACATTTGCAATCGCCACAATGTTGAGGAATCCGGCACTAAGCTAAATGAACTAAAACGTTACTGTATCGGTACTCCATTCTTGTATAAAATAGAAATGTTATGCTTTTCTAGATCAGAAACCGATTTCACATAATAAAGTCTTAGTTGAAGGGGACCCATCATAAAATTTTGTTGCTTTATGGGGAGTTAATACTCTAAATTCTTTTATTGTTTTCAATATTAAAGGCCTATTTATGAAAGAAATTTTAAAATTAATTATAAAAATTAATATATTTCTGACTTCTGTTTATAGCCTTTCCCTCTAACGCCTCGGCCGCAGCAGCGCTTTATTGTAATGCAGCCTATCCCGCTTTCTATATGCCCGGTTTCGGTGTTAAGCGCAAAGGAGGACAAATACGTTTCACATCTCAACAAACTAAAAATCTAGAAACACGTTTTGCCTCTTCCAAATACCTGTCGCCTGAAGAACGCCGTCATTTGGCTTTGCAACTTAAACTAACCGATCGTCAAGTAAAAACCTGGTTTCAAAATCGTCGTGCCAAATGGCGTCGGGCTAATCAAGCCAAAAGAGCGCATAATTACATGCAAACACAGTTGGCAATGCCACAACAAATCACAGCCATTGGAGGTGGTAATGGCGTCATTAAATCAACACAACATACCATCAGTTCGAGTTCGAGTAATAGTAGCATTGGTCAACAGCAACAATTGACGCAAGAGGAGAAACAATTTCTATCGGAAAATGATGAGAGCGATGGTGAAAGTGAAAATGAAGATATTTACGTACAGGATCGACCAAGATCGGAATGATTCAGAGTGATAAATGCTAGTAATTAATTAGAAGAATGGTAATAATAGTTTTAAGTAGTGTACTATGCTAAGCTAGGCTATATTGATAGACAGTATTTAAGCAATTATTTATGCAGTATTTTTAAGAATTTGAAATTAAATAAAGATAAATTGACAAACTTTATTATGGAAAACTTGTGTGTATTATCAAATTAATTAATCCATAAACTTTCATAAACTAAGGAGTATTTAACACAAACACAAATCATATTTGATTGACGTTATCTTACCAAAAGAGTGCTTTCTCGCTGAAGAGCAGGTAGTTCTTGTAAATCCCACTAGCTTGGTTACCTACCCTTTGCGACCGCTGTCATTTATCTAATGTTGCAAAGAGTTTTCTTTTCATCATCAGTTTTCCAGGCCATGAAAAACAACGTTTCTTATGCTCTCTTCAGTATAGTTGAATGAATTATTCTCGGACATGGTTATATCAAGAGGGTTGGTGGAAATCTATTTTGATTGTTTTAAAAAATTCCAACTCTCTTCTTTCCAGAATACTTTATTCATACTGCGACATTGGTCCTGGGTAAAGGGGCTTCTTCTACTGGCGTTTGTATCTGTACTTAGATCTTTTTCGAGTAGGACTTTCAACTTATTGGTATTGCCGTCTTGAGTTTTAAGCTTTAACTAGGGGTAGTTTTATTAGCAGCAAATTCTCTGTCAAGAACGTTTGTTAAAGCGGGCCAATAAGAGTCCTCAAGTGAGTTACGATTTCAGAAAATCCGGTACTCTCTCCTATTCCGAATCAAGTTTACTTGTTTCAATGTAACACACCTCTTTGCCTATTTACCCTTTGGTAAAAGGCTGATGATTTAAAGTTAAAGGCAAATAAAAAAAATTACTCCCGACTTGATTGATATTTAAACTTTATGAGTACACTTTGCAAGACCAATAACTTTGGTATCGTACTATACAAATATACAGAAAAATGGACGTTATTTTGATTTGTACACCAACGTTCAAGTTGTGAAGACCATATTTCAATAGAAATACCATTAAAAAGTAGATAAATAATATTCTTGAACTTTATTTCTTTAAGCTTAATGTAGTCATTTAAAAGCCTTTAATGGTTTTTATACTTTTCACGGCAGGCCAGCAACAATGGAGTTCTTTCCGTAGACTGGTGCATGCCCTTAAGTTTAGAATGTCTTTGCTAGAAATAACTAACCACCTTTTTAGCTGTGGATAAATAATACAATATGTATACATTTGTATTATTACATGAATTTTAATTTATTATATTTAAAGAAAATAATTCTTTTCCATGAACAAACTTACTGTAATCATCGAGTCTTTCAGGGAATTCCATTTCTACCATTCCCTCCTCTATTAAAAGATTCAAGTCATAACATAGCATTTCGATGAAAATATTAATATCTTCCATAGTTATCATTGTCAATTTTTATTAAAAATTTGTTATTAAACAAAATTTTGCTTGCTCTTCCGTATTTACCACTTATTTATCATCATAGTTTTCTTTTTTAGTTTTCGTTTTTATTACAACAGCTGGTAATAGACGCACATGCAAAATGGAAGTGTTTAGAATAGCAAAACATCGCAATATGTAAACATTTATCAACACTGTTAAGAAGGTAGAACCTAATTTCGTAAAGGGTGGTGGTTAAATGGTAATACTTTACATATGGAAATTCAAATCAAAAATATCTATTCTATCAATAGTTTAAAAACGAAATTAAAAATCTTGAGTTTACGAGTTAAAAAATTAAAACAAAGTAAAATTAATGCAACTGTTCTGAAAACTATAAAATACATAATAAGAGAAATAAATTTTATAAATAATATATTAATATTAACACGTTGACTGCCACGGCAATTTTCAGAAAACTTTTTTCACATGAGTGAGTACGAAATAACTCGTAGATTACGTGCCCTTTTAGGGCGCCAACGTATTAATTTATTATTATATATATTGAACAACTTTTAACGTTTGTATAGCGTAATGAAAAGCTACATTACAATAAACATAGCTTTAAAAAACTTCAAAAAACAAAGTCCATAAAACATACATTTTATATAAAACATAGTTATTTAGCATATACATATTTTTTTATTCTTTAGAAGTCGCCGTGGTCTAATAGGTAGTGTGCTGACAAATTAAACGTAAAGCCAGGATTCGGGTCCCAGGCCAGACATCAAAATAAAATACAAAAAGTATTTTTTTCGGCGATTTTCAGCAGATTTCTGGTAAAAACTCTGAGAGTAAATAAAATTGCCATAAAAAGCTTCTCAAGAAAAATCTTTCGTTCGGAGTCGACTTTCAACTGTAGGTCCCGCCACTTATGTATAAAATTAACACACACACAACATAAGTAGTGTAAGAAACTAGATCAATAATCCTGACTGAAGGAATGTAACGACCAATTATGTATGTATGTACATATTTTTTATTAATCAAATATTGATTAAAGGCTCAACAGACTCTGCTGCCTCATGGTTTTAGATGACAGACCTTAACAGAATATCAATGTTGACACATTTACTGTTGCCAATTGTTTAAAATAATTGGTCTTCGTATAGTGTATGTAATAAATTAAATTTTTAGTAAGAATCAATTATTATTGTACGATTATATAAATTATATAAAACTTACCTTTATAATTTACATACTCCAAATAAATTCCATTTTAGAAGGCCTGATGTACGATTTATTTAATTTAATTAATGACATCTGGAAAAAAGAAAGAGAAATAATTGTAGTATGTATTATTGGTTAAAAATTTTATAAAATTTAGTATTAAAAATAATGTTATTTTAGCCTACTGTGTACACTTTTTACTGTTTATCCAAATTTAACGTTTACCAACACTTAATTTACTAAACCATATGAAGTGACATTTATTTATCTTGTCGTGTTTTTTATTATTTTAATATTTGTTTAACGAATTATTACAAAACTATTTTAAATAATGCTTAGAAAACTTAAGATCTAATACAGCTTTAAAGAAATTTTTAAACGAAATTCATTAAAATACCAAAAAAAAAAAACGGATGATAATTAAGAGGAGGTGTACAAATAAAAATATATAGGGTAAGTTGTGTCGTTACTAACCCCATTACAAAAATCTAATAACAATAAAACAAAACAAATCAATGTGAGTATAAGAAAATTGAGACCCAGTAAATTACAAATTATTCGCAAAAACAACTCAAAAGCAAAAAATGAAAAGAAATTAATTAACGTGTAGTTAAAGAGAGTGATTTGATTTGAAGAACAAGACTTATAAAGTGAAAGCTTACTTAAAAGAAAAAGAAAAAAAATGTGCAGAAGATTATATTTAATGAAATGAAATCAACTATTATTAAATAAAATAGTATTATTTAGTTTTGGTTTAAATTAATATAATTGCTCATTATGTTGTTTCACGTGATAAGAATTGTGGTTTAATTTTAATTTAAGAATGAAATCTTCTGACTCAACTTTAGTTACTATAGCAACAACAACAACAACTACCTATACCTATAATAATAATATTATAAGTAATAACAACAAATATTAGAAAAAGAAAAACATCAACAGCAACAACAACGGCATTAATAATGATGGACTCTACTAAACCATTTTCATCACTACTGAGGCAACGTCATAACATGGTTAGTGAAACGATAACATAAGTGGACCCAATCTTCTATTATATTCCTCTCTTGCTCTTACGCCTTGTCTCTATTATAAAATAAATTGTTTAAGTGTTGTTTGTTGTAATTTTCATACTGAAAACCATTTGAAAGTGTTATGTTACATGTGTTTGTTATTGTTGTTTCTCTTGGTAAACAAAACCCCCGTTCAAATAACAGTTATTATCGTTGTTATTGTAGTTATAGATCGGTGTCTCTATTAACCTTATAGCAAGAGTCTCGTTTTAGATCAAATAATAGATCATACTTTGATTAGTTTATAGGGTATTATGACTGTTTAATACCTTGACAATCGAAATTATTTACATAGTCATCATTCTATTGTTTTTTTTTTTTTGTGTTTGTTTATCAAAAATGTTCAATTAATACTTATAAATATGATGATAATAATTTTAAGATAATATAAAAAATAATATGAAATTTTAAAAACAAATACAAATACTGCTCGCTGGATGACATGACGTATATTTTAAATTCTTACCAGAATTTTTATATCTAAAGTTTTTATACGGCGATTGACACTGCTGATTAGGAAGCGACAAATATTTTATTGCCTAATCGTGCTATGAATTGTATGCAGCGGTTCACCTTAGCTCAACTGGCTTGCTAGGGTATTTTTTTTATGGAATAAATTTGTATAATTATGTAATTTAATTACAATATTGTTATAACCATATAGCATTTACAGCGTTTACAAAATTTGAATTTAGATTCGAAAATAAAATTATAAATCAAGTTTTAGGCATAACTATAACAAAAATTCTCTTTCAAACCTTTACATATTTAATAAATAATAATATACAGTGGAACTTCCATAAATTGAATTACTATTATGCAGAAAAAAACTTCAACTTATAGAAACTTCAAGTTAAAGAAGCAAAACCTGTTAGAATTTCTTTCCAAGATGCTGTTCCAGTGCTTCAATTTGTAGAAAATTCAAGTAATAGAAGTTCAAATTATAGAACCTCGACTGTAAATATGTTTTGGAAAATACTTTAGGTACTACAATGGGTCAATTTCGACCCCAGGTACTGTGCTTGTCTTGACCGACAGGTGCTCGTCCTCTAACCTAAATACTTTAGCTTTTCATGGCCACTTGCCCTTCTACATGTGTACGTATAGATTTTAAAACGTACTAACAGCATTTATTTAAAAATAATTTTTTTTTGAATGTCTTAAATTTAAAAATAGAAAATTCTGTCTAAATCAATGTTTAGTTGCTTATATATACGTTAAGCTGGAGGTCCACACCACACGTTTTCGCGTCAAAGCGTTGCACGCATTTCATACTTTCTTCGCATTTTACGCTTCAAGTTACATGCAACGCTTTTTACGCGCCAAAGTTTGTTTTGATCAGCTGTTAACAACGTAAAAACATGAAATGGCAAATGAAATTAAAAATTTTAAAGAATTTATAGAAGAAATTGACTTTGTGAATATAATATTTTGTGCCACAAGTGTGCACAACAAGCTCCAAAAGAACAGTAGACGATTTTGGGTGGGTCCTTTATACTTGGAACGAGATGTGTCTGACTTTTTGCCGAAACTTTCCTAAAGTTAAAACAAACTAAAACAAGACAACTTGTCAAAATCAGTTGTTTTGTACGCGCGCCGTTTGTGATGCTTACAAAAATAGAAAGTAGATCTACTTTTCGCGTTCTATGCGTCAAGGCATCCTATGCTTTTGTGCGTGTAACTTGCACCAAATAAATATATTAATTCTACTTTTTTTACAACCGCGTAGAATGCGAAAACGCGTAGAATGCGTGGTGTGGACCTTAATCGTTTACGCGTTCTATGCGTCATGGCATCCAACGCTTTTGTGCATGTAACTTGCACTTGCCTAGTTAGATTAGGTTCTACTTTTTTGACAGCCGCATAGAATGCGAGAACGCGTGGTGTGTACCTCCGGCTTTAATGTTATCCGCTTTAGAATAACTTTTTTTAAACTAGTTTAACTTATAACTAATAGACAACTTAAATAATAATATTAGCTTATATTTTATTTAAAAATTAGGAAATTAATCTGCCACATGCTTTTCTTTATTGTTAAAAATTTAATAAAAACAATTAGAAAATGTGTTGTCGTTTTGATACTATTTGCAAGTTTCTTCTTATCTTATCTAATATCCGTATTAAAAATAACGTATTTGATTTTTTTCATTCTTTCTTTTATTATTTTTTTTTTTTTTATCATTTAACAGAATCAGGAACAGCAGACAAGTGAACAGCAAAAAAACCTACAGACAGCTGCTGAACTTCGGGCAGACAGCATGTTTAATAATTTATTTAGCAAAGACGAAGAAGAAGCAGAAACTTATAAACAAACCAACACACTACACAGTCGTCTTACTTACATTGAGCGTCAAAAGTACGGCAATAATTTCGATACTTATCCCCCGAAAAGAAACTCAAACTCAAAACGGCAACAAGAGCAATACCAAAGACAACAGCAAAAGAATTCCTTATCAACGAGTAATATTTTACAAACAACAGCCCTGAAACGAGCAATGTCATCTCGTAACTCACCATATAGAAATACAAACACAGTGAGAGCTTATACGAAACGTACATCGTCAAAGAGAAGTGTTAGCGAGAGTTCAGCTGAAAAATTGAACAGGTATACGACTAGTGATAGCAGTACAAGTCAAGACGAGGATGAACTAATGATGAGTACCTCGGAGAAACGTAAAATGACACGCCGTAGCTTAAGTAGTGGTCTACATAAATACCAGCATCATCCAGCCCAACAACAACGAAGTCAACGACACTCGCAATATGTTGATTATGGTGCGGCTGCAGATGATGATGGTGGCAGTGTTGTGGATTGTTCAACAATATTTGGTAAACATTCTCAATATGTTAGTGATATGATTGATATTGGTATTAGAGTTATATTAGTGGTTGTGTTTAGGTAAGTAATTAAAACAACTTAATCCATAATTTATTAGAATAAGTATGTACTTAGTGGTAGATTCTCTTCGGTTAGATTAAAAACATTAGAAAAAACAAAAGCTTAAGCAGCTAGAAGAGAGATTAATTATGTATTTTTATTAACAGAACTCATTTGTTTACCGAAAATAGAAAATAGAATTTATAATTATTTAATTTACATTGTAAATTATCTCCTAAAGTCCAAAAGTAATTAAAAATTATTAATAATTTTTATTCTATTTGATTTAACAGTAAATTAGAAACACAAACAGCATTTAAACGCATTATTCACTCGGAAGAAATGTGGATGTATAAGAATCCACGTACCAAGGATTATGTATCACCGCTATCTCTTTTGTTGGCCGTGATATTTGGTCCTTTCTTTGTGACATTAATCCATTTGGCTTTAACAAAGGATCGAAGAGATTTTAGAGCGGCTAGCTGGACATGGACTTTAATTTTAGGCCTGAATGGCTTGACTACCAGTCTATTAAAAATTAGCGTCGGCCGCCCTAGACCAGACTTTTTCTATCGTTGTTTTCCCGATGGCATAATTCAGTTGACACACAATGGCACTATGGGCGATAATATGTTGGATATGTTTAATTGCACTGGCAGTCTAAGGGATATAAATGAAGGACGCAAAAGTTTTCCCAGTGGCCATTCGTCTTGTAAGTAAAGTTATTTGTTTTCCCGCATTAAAATTGTCTTATAAGATAATGTGATTTTGTTTTCAGTTGCTTTTGCGGGTTTTGGTTTTCTTACCTACTATGTAGGTGCCAAATTGCATGCTTTCAATCATCGCGGACGTGGTGAAACTTGGCGTTTGTTTATTTCTATGACACCCTTAGTGTTGGCAGCTTTAATTGCTGTTAGCCGTACATGTGATTATCATCATCATTGGGAGGATGTAACCATTGGCAGTTTGATTGGTTTGTTTGTCTCCTACTACATTTATAGGCAGTATTATCCATCCATATTTTCACCACATTGTCATCGACCATATCCGCGCGGCATACTATCAAGCAATAAAACAATTAATGAACATACAGTACAGCCACGCAGTCGTAGACGTTTGCAATCGTATAAACGTGTGCCTAGTGAAGAGTGCGGAGAAGCTAGTCTTTTGTGTGAGGGCCAAAACGAAAGTTTTTCAGCTGATATCGATAAGAGGCCCTTATTAAACGAACAAAAGACCGAAAACAAATGGTTTTAATGAAGATGAATTTTTGTTATTTATAATCTTAGTTAAAATTTTATTTTTGTTAATTAATTGCAAGTACCAACCAAGCATTCAAGCAGTTAGAAGAATAAGTTTTTCAGCAGGCTGTTTCTATCTTTCTTGTTTTTCTAAATTGAGTAACTATATGTATTTTATTATTTCCATTAGTTGTAAGTATAGTTGTATAAATATTATATTTTTTAAGCACTTTTATAGCAAAATATTCCCTATTTCTTCACTTCACACAGTGCAAAGATTCTATTAATTATTACACCAGAAGCTTGTAAATCACAGCGAATAAGTTTTCTTCAAATGATAAGACATTTAATGTCACTGAATGTACATTTATAGTCAAGTTAGCTCTTATCATTATTATTATTATTAATAGATTTTAGTAAATGAAATTATATGTTAATTTTTATTATTTTTACAAAATATTAAAATGAAATAAAACTAAAGATACAATTAATTAGTATGTATTATAACTTCATTCTTTCTTTCTTTGAAATAAAATTTAGCGAAAATAAATCTAAACTCTTCCAATATCTTTGTTATTTAATTCAATTTTGTGACTTTATTGTCTATACAGTCTTAGCATATGCTACATATTTTGTATTGAAATTTATATTTATTAAGGCACACAATAATAGGCTTTACAGTAAATGGACTACTAATTAATGCGGTGAAAAAAGATAGTACCGGCATGTCGGTAAACCAATGGGTTCCGCAAATGAAGGTAAAACTTACTTATTCTAGACACACACCGGTTAATCCCCCATATGCTGTACTTTGTTATATGATAATACAGTACACTTCTCGAGTGACAACATTTGGCTGAGTTTAATTTTATTCACCACACCGGACAAATTCCCTACGCTTTGAAAAACTAACCACCCTAGAAACACACCACGTCCAACTAATTCACCACACGATAGAGAAAAATTAATTTGGGGGGGACACTATCAACAAACGTTGTAAACGCCACCCGTTCCACATACACACACACACAACCACTCAGCAATGTATACATATATTCACGTGTATTATATACGTGACCCAATTCCTAACTGATCATGGATGTTTTAGGAAGTACCTGCACAGATTTGGACATGATACTTCTTCTATATGCCCAAACTGTGTAGACGAAGAGGAAGATGCGGAGCATATTCTAACATGCTGCCCCAGGTTTAGATGGCCCGGAGAAAATAGATTAGGACCAAACCGGCTCATGGAGGAGCTGTTGAATTCTAGGACGCTATGGAGCCAATACAGCCAGAAAATGGCGGAAGTAATGATAGTACTCCAAGGGTTGGAGGAACGAAGGCGAAATTTGAGATAACGTGTTAAAGCTTTCGAGCTAACCAACCCCCCGCGTAGTAATACCTTACGGCAGTCCCGCGAGGGGAGAGTGGTTGATGTGTGTTGGGGGTGGGTTTTAGTACGTAGGCACCAAGGATGGTGAATCGCGCATGCTTTTGTCGGAACAAAAGTATCTTTAGAAGATTTACCACCTCCGGCTCAAGGCAAAAAAAAAAATAAATATATATTCACGCACACAACAACCACAAACAAAATCGCATAAAACGAAATATAATTTAATTAAATCGAAACAGAGATCATCAACTATTATTCAAAACGATGAGTAGATTCGAGTCATACTTATAATTTCTGATACTTATACGAATTCATACATATTTTAACACGATATTCATACTCATACTTGAAGTTGGAAGTACTCGTCGTATTCATACTTAACAATACCCGTGATGTTATTGACTTCGACTCGTTTCTACTTAACATTTACACGAAGCACCAAACAAGTATGATTCGCGTACAAAGACTATTATATTCGCAATGAGATTGTGTAAATGCTTTGCTTGTTGTCATTGTCTTTTCTTTCTTCTTTGTTTGTATATGCAACAACAACAAAGGCTATAAATTTTAATGAATGATTCGAATCACTCGATTGACTTATAAGTATTTTTCTAAATCTATGAATCAGAATGAGTAGGCGTATGAATCAAACACATTTTGAATGTTGTGAGTTGGATGTCAATGTTGTACTCATACTCATTGTAACCTGTACTTATAAATCAATGTTGTAGCGAGTGCGAATGAATCACAGTAATTGAAATTCAATTCTAATGATTCACTCATACTCAAAATTACATAAGTGCTTATGAGTAGCGGAAGAAGGATTCATTGCTGAACTCTGAATGGAATACGAAAAAAGCATGTGTACATTAAAGTACATACGAAAGGTTTATGTGTTTAAACGATCATTGATGATTGATAATCGGATGATGGTGATTTAACGCATCTCAGGCAAGCTGGAACTCCCTCCTCCTCTTCAACGGCCAATATTGCTGTCCAAATCGATGATCAGAGTCTGCAATTTAAAGTCGAATTTAAGCAACAGATTTGAGAAGCTTTTCCATGGCAACTACTCTTTTCTATATTTCTAACTCATGATGGATGATAGGAGCTGAGTTTTGAATCCTTAAACTCTCGTCTTGTAATCCAACCGGAGAAAAATCTTGGAAATTTTCTCTTATTATGAGTACTAAGACTTTTAAATTGGGCAGTTAGTTATAAAAGGACGACGATTAATGCAATTTGATTGAATTGAAAAGATTTTAAATGAAGTTGGAAAGTGTTTTTGAAGAGTATTAAAAGGATTTTCATTGAAATGAAATATAAATTCATACAATATTTTGTAATTTCTAGTACAAATCATAATTAAATTTACAATTGCTTTAAATAATGAGTATTTCAAATGTTGAAATACTTAAAAATTTCTATGTTTGTTTTGAATAGGGTATTTATTTATTAATCTTATCGTGTTCATATATTTATTTTTATTGCATCTTATCAATGAAATAGAAAAAATTTTGTTTCAAAATAATAAAACAAAGAATATTTTAGCATTTTCCAAAAAGGTGTAGTTAAAAGGGAAATTCGCTTTGTGTTTGTCAATAAATAGCGTTAAAATCACATGAGGTGGCTTACTGGACAAGTGCACGTGAATTCGACATTTAGCTTTGACATCTCGAAAAAAGTAATTTAAAAAATATTTCTTTCGCCGAAAAAGCTTTCAAAAGACCTTTCGCCACTTGTTGATAAAATTAACATACACAATATGGGTGGTGTGGTAAACCTAACTAGAGGATTATAATCAGACATCGGCTCAAAGAGAATATGATAAAAATGTGAGTGTATTTGTAAGAGACATGTGAATAACCCAGAGGAAAATTGTTAGTAATATTTTCAAGTGTAACATAATAATGTGTTTATGTAGTGGAAAATGGAAAATGTACAATGCCAAACCCCTAAAGACTACTTATTTAACTTAACAAATATTCTTCTAAAAATGGAGATCATTTCTCATTGTTATTAGGAAATCTCATTAGAAAATAGTGAATCCTACTGTAATTTTTCTTTGGGTGTATAATTGATATACAAAAAAATTTCAAAAAGAAGCGATGAGTACCTGCTTCATTGAAAGCTGACGAGCAAGTGAATGTATTTTTATGCTCTTTTTAATGAACACTGTTCATGCCCAATGTGTGTAAAAAGCCGAAGATGATCTTCCCCTGAGGGACATTAGTGCTAATTATAATGGCGAATTAAGAAAGATGGCGTTGAGAGAAATGTCTGACTCCCTGTTATAAGAAAGAAGGTGATAAATTCTAAAAGATAAACCAAGAAATAAACCTTGAGGTCTAGTAGGTAGTGTGCTGGCTTATTAGACTTAAAGCCAGGGTTCGAGTCCCTGGCCAGACATCAAAATAAAAATACAAAAAGCAGATTTCTGGCAAAAACTCTGAGAGTAAAAAATAAAATTGCCAGGAAAAGTTTCTCAAAAATCTGTTGTTGGGGGTCGTCTTGAAACTGTAGGTCCCGCCACTTATGTATAAAATTAGCAGACACAACATAAGTAGTGTGAGAAACTAGGTTAATAATCCTGACTGAAGGGTTGTAATGACCAATTATGTATGTAAACCAAGAGGTTAAAAAATTCCCAAACGTACACAATTTTAGTTTTGTTAAACCAATTTCGAAGGAAATGATAATGATGAGCACAACAGGAAATGAGATAAACCAGCAAGGCCCTATTGTAAATGATAGGCTATCACTTACTATGACCTAATTTCTGATTCAATCGGCAGAAAGAAGCTAATGCCTTCCAAAGGAGAGTCATTATTTAACTTATAGTGTGGACCTCTTCCTACCTATTTTTCTGCCTTAAAGATGTAGTACAACATCAAATACCGTTAGAAAGGCTATTGAATAAAATATGCAGGGAAATTGTCGACCAGAATGGCTAGTCCACTAAAACTCAAAAGAATAATCGAAATCGACCAGATTAAAATTCAAAATATGTCTATGAAGTGCTGTGGATAGAATTTGTAAAGGATCCTATGCCCCTTATAGGAACGATGAACACATTAATTTCATGAACAAACAATGGATTCGTTTTTTACTACACCTTCTTAAATTAATAATTTAAAAATCACTAATCAAAAGAAGTATTGTTAATCAAGATATGACATTGGACAACTTTTCTATGTCCGATTTCATTTGGTATTCTTAAGAAATAAGTGATTACACCACATACATATCTTAAGTGGTGTGATGGTGGTTCAGACTTTGTTTTTATAATATTTCGAAATAAATAAAGTTCTTGCTAAAGAGTTAAGATATGGATGTGCTAGTTATGGGAAGAATAAAGCAACACATGCTATAATATTTGAAATTCCTAGAAGTTTTACAAAACTTTGTAAAAATTCTACTCTTACTAACTAAATCCATTGCAAACAAATGTCATAAATATTGATTGACTAATAAATAATTTCTATTCATTTTTGTTAATAATATTAGATTATTACTTTTAAAAGTAATTTCCACAAAATATTTTATTGTTCTTGCATTGGATACCCTCTTTTAGTGGATATAAGAATACCGAAACACCTTGCAAAACCCTCGGCATGTAACTCTACTAAATTTTCTTGCGATTAAAAATTTAATCATATTTCGATATTGAAATCAAATATTGATGAAATCATAATATCTCGTTATAAAATGATAAGAAAAAGCAAGTTAGAAAAGAATAGAAAGAAATTGGCCGGTTGACTGACTGAGTAATATTTTTTAATTTTTTTTTTGTTATTTTTTGATAACGATAAGACACCACGAACGACACTTATCATACAACAACACTTTACTATATACATGTAGTAAACTACTTTAGATTCCATATTCTAGAGTATTTTTTTACAAATTTTCCCATGTGTGCAGGCAGCCAGGCAGTCGTATCTATTGTACGGGGAATATTTTTTCGTTTTTTTTTCTCAAGACATTCTTATCAGCGAACAAATAAAATATTGATCGTCGTTTAGGTGACTACAAAATTTTTCAAAATGAACACAAAATAATGTTTAAAGTAGGAACTACCTGTCGAACGAGTTAATAAACAAGGGAACAACAATAACACATTGTTGGAGGCTTATTGAGGAATTTTTTTTCACGCTTTGCTTGGTACTTTTTCGAAGGGACCAACACAAAAAGAAATTTCTAAAGAAAATTTGTTCACCATTACAACCTTATTGGAGGTAGGTATTAATGTTAGCCACGAGTGGCAAGACCTACAATTTAATATTGATTACGAACGAAAGATTTGAGAAGCTTTTTCATGGCAAGTAGTTACCCTCCTCAGCACGTTTGTCTGATTACAGTCGAAGGGGAGGATGCCTGCCAAAAGAAATATTGATATTTTCCTTCATATTTTTTTCCAAGGTCTCCCTGGTGAGGTTTGAGCTATAGAGCTCTCTGCCAATAATCCCTTATGGACCTAAAGTCTAAAACTCAATGGAGCCTAATCCAATCTCCGGCTAATGTCGCCAGATTTAGTTTTCTGGGGGTTTCCAGTGACTTATTAGGTGACAGGGGATTTTTTCCTTATCCTCCGAGTTGCAGTATGTGCAGAAATCAAGCCAGCGCGTAGCTGGCAGGAGAGAGACAACATTAGTAAACGTTCTGTCAACGAAACTTAAAGTAGTAAAGTAAAGCTTTAGTAAAGCGTAAATAAATATCATAACTTTTAAGGTTTAAATTTAAATACGTTTTTAACCATTATTTATCAATAATGCCTCAATATGGTGGTCATCAAAACTTTTGTAGAGGCCGAAATAGGTTAAGTTAGGTTAGGTTAGAGGGCATGTACCTGTCGGTCAAGACAAGCACAGTACCCGGAGGTCGAAATTGATCCTTAGGGGAGGAAAGAAATATAGGATATAGGAATGTAGAGAAGGGGAGGGAGAATGGGAAAACGGAAGGAATTACATGTAAAGAAACATACACAAAACAAAAGAGGTTGAGAGTGCAACTACACTTATGAAGCCCTAGCACCTCTCAACCAGCCCAAGCTGCTAATGAATCTATGGAGAGCCTTGATGTCGGTTCCCGACACAGCACTCACGTTCTCAAAGAAGGCCCTGCCAAGGGTCCTCAACCTACCAAGGGCTGGGCAATTGCAGAGGAGATGTTCGACAGTCTCCAACTCCTGTAATAGTCCGACTGGGATCTGTTCCAGATCCCCGTCAGCAACCTAATCACGCAGTGCCCCGTGATAAAACCGACAACCAACCTTAAGCTGGCCTTAACCAAGCTCAGCAGCCACTCTAAAAAGGCCGAAATAATATAATGGAAGATGACAATATGACACATTTACTTTGTATTGTCTAAAATTTGTTATTCCTGGACAATAACAGTTGGCAACCCTATCATTCTAGAATATTGACTGCAAAACAGAAAGAAACTTGATGAATGAAACTGCAACCGAATAAAAAGATAGCGATCCAATAATCCTTAAAGGAATGCCAATAATGAAAATATACGTACTTTTCGTCCGTTTTTCTGGCTTCAATAAGAAAAGGTACTTCAGCAGAGAAGCTCTGGTAGACTGACTACCCTTGGCTGTGTTTTTACCTTAAGTAAATATGAAAACTATTACATTGTGGTAGTCGTGTTTAAAATCCTTTAACGAATTGAACAACATATTTTTTTTATATATATTGGTCAGCATATACATATGTATACTCATATGTAAACTTATACAGATACACTCTTTCTTTCACGTTTCGTAAATACTATATATCCGTATGTATTGATAGGCCTACAATAACAAAACCATATCGATTTCGTATCACTCGCTGATAATAAGGTACGTATCGCAGTAAATAAACACATACTACACGAGCGGTACATGTTGTATGCAGAGTGCAACCGTTCGTTTTAGAAACGACGATTATTACGAATCGAAAATCCATAAAATGTCAGTTAGAAGAAAAAATGTATGAAATCTACATCATACATACTACATATCTTTACTAATACAAATAAACATCGGAAAGAAGAACCGATATAGTAGAACCATTGACGATATCAGGGAATATAAAAAGAAAAATAAAATAAAATAACTGTAGATAACGTTTAACATATAAAAGCAATATCAGTAAAATGATTTGTCATCATTAGGTAATCGAACCACAACGAGTGTACAACGCCGTTTAACGTTTCTGTCAATTTTCAATTCCACACAGACGTGTTTTGTTCAGTGATATATTTTAAATGAAAAAAATTAGCAAAAAAAAAATGAAAAAAACATATTAATTTTATTATTTAAATATAGAAATCATAAAAAATAATAATTAGAAAATAATTCTGTTAATCAAACAACAGAAAAAGGACATTCAATGGAATAAATTAATTCATATTGAAATTTAAATTCAAAATGAATAGTAAATGTGGTGTTTGAAGTGTTAAATAGAGAATGAATTTGAAGAGAAATTAAATTGATGTTACAGGGTGAGTAGAGTAGGGGGCTCCTCACATGTCTTTATTGCATTTGCTATTTGTGAGATTCTTCTATTCTACTTTCAACATGCATCAACAATCAACAGTCCAACAACTAACTAATCAGTCACTCGGTCTACATATTCGTCAAACTAGCATTTATCGTCACCATTAAATAGCTACAATACAGTGTTAATTGTGTCCCAACACAATATTTATCGTTTGTTTATATATCAACAGCAAACAAAAACAATTTATTGCATTTTTTTATCTAATTTTTTTCCTGTACACTCTCTTACAAAAGAACTTTTTGAGAGATATTATCGTTACGTATAGCCAACAGCTGAATGTAAGGGCCATGTGATACTTCTACGATAATACACAGAAATTTTAAATAATTTTAAATCATCGGAAAAATTACCACTATATTGGTATTGGATTAACTATTAACCTCTACTTCATGAGGTCCTTGTGAGACCATCTACAAATACCAAATAAATTATATTCTTAAGCCAAGGAGGATACCTTATAAATCCTTACAAAGAACTCATACAGAATAAAAATTTCAAAGGATTTGTAATTGCAGGGATAGAAGAAGGATTATAGACTTCAATCTATTCCAAATTTGAAATGATATTTAGAAAAAATTAAATGGAAATAATAAACAATAACAAAAGGATAATAACAAGTCGACAAAAGTGGCTTGTAGTGTAAGCAGTAGTAGTAAAAAAAAATCCTTATTTTGTTGCCAATTAAAAGACGACTCGGTTATGTCCTTCTCTCTATGAAAAGCCGCATTGCTATTAACATGAATAGTTTGCCAATAAAATTAATTAACATTAGAAACAAGTGATAAAATTACTTGGTTAGGAAACTTCTAAGTCAAAAAAAAAAGTTTCATTATATGGTAGGCATTAAATTTCTTCGCTTGAACATCTTTAATAATCAAAGTTTTCCACTTAAGCAACTGATAGTTAGTCTCTTACAGCAGGTCTACCTCTCTTTGCGTATAATCAAAGTCCTCCGGCAATAAATTTTTCTGAAAACATTGATGAGGAAGTTTATAGAGATTGAGCTGTATAAACTCCCTTATGAGCCTTATGAACATCCTTAGACATTCGTTGTTGATGTTATCCTATACGGGAAGTGTATCATAACAGATCACTCCCCGCTAAGTAATAAAATCACTCCCGGTTTGGTTATTGCTTTAGTTAGCCCAATGAAATTTCATGCAACATGGCAACAAGATTGTTTATTCACGTGGTTATTATTTGTGGAATCATTGAATCGCTTTTTTCATTTTCCAACCTACTGTGTTTGCTCATCACTATTACTATATAACAATTTAGCTTGCCACGTTTGGTATATCTTGACCAGATTACGTAGCTACGCTTGGTTAATGTGATTTTATTTACCACAAAAGGCAACGAAACGTAATTTGTGGTGTATTTGTCATTGATTGTATGCATCTTTGAAGAACTCACGAGCAATACCATGTATTCGATTAAAAAAGAGACAAAGATCTTAATTATACAACAAGTCTTACACTTCTAGTGCCACCCAGCGTGATGTCATAGAACTTTTTCACCTTGAAAGAAATGGATTCATGGGTTAACAGATTATAAAGCTCTAAGTTAATAACTACGTTTTTTCGGAAATCTCTCTTAGGGTGGTTTCAGGACTAACCAAACAATATACGTACCTAAATATATCGTTACTTGACTTCATAGGGCTCACCTAGGAGTAAATATTTTGTTTTGTGCAACATCAGGCTTAATTAATCACATCAGTTGTAGACTATATGAATAGCTTATAATTTATAACCTCATTTTTTAGCACAACAAGACGAGGGTGGCGGTGAGCACTTAACTGAAAACTAGAAAAGCTGTGAATTGACAGACTCTCTTAACTAAATTCTGTTCTATTCGAATTTATATTTTCTGTATTTTTACTAGATTGATTATAAACACAGAGACTTTTTGTCGAAATATTTAAGTTTATCTTTCAAGCGACTGAGAATGGTTGTCTACCCTATGTGCATATATACACATGTACATACATACGCATGCGTATGCTATGCCACTTCCCGAAAAGGGTGGAAAAGATTCCACATTTCCCAAACCATTATAGAAATTGGGCAATTTGTACAATTAGAACGGGTACCCAATGGAGTTAAATATAAAGAAATTAATAATTATTCTTTTAATTTTAAAGATTAAAATGAGGCGATCAACAATTTGGGGATATTGATTTCCATAAAAATAATTTCAATTTAAACTTACTTTTCTTTAAGCTTGATGGACATATTATTTTATTTTCATATTAAAATCACATTATAATCACATAATTAAATTTTTATACTTATTTCAACAACTTTTTCACAATTTGTATAATTTCTTTGACGCCCTTGACTTAACTGAAAAATTTCCTTTTACATAAGCAACATGCAAATCAGCTGTTTATTGTTTATATTGCAGGCAACAACAAGAGAGAGCTTTAAAGAGATCAAAGAGTCTCCATACATTTTCATATTTGTTTATATTCATAAATGTATGAAAACGTATGCAGAGAATGTTGCAGTTTGTCATATACATATGTATGTAAATGTTTATAAACCAAAATATTTCCTTAAGCAAATGTATACACAATGTCCATGCTATGTAACGTGCTTATGAAATCAGTCATGCGTTGCTGTTTGTTGCATAGTATATAACCATGGTTGTGCATTCATTTCATATTTTCTGGTGACATTGTTGTTGTACGACAAACGTTTTGCGTAAACATGTTGCATAGAGTTTATCTACCATAACAGAAGCTGTATATCTTTAAAATTCTCTCATCTCATGTTTATATTCATATTTTACGAATATGTATTTTAGCACATGCATTGCAATCAACAATGCCACCAGAAAATATGAAATGAAAACAGAACTACGGTTATTTACTACGCAAAAAGCAGCGACGCATGCCTGATGTGAATAAATTTGTATATGGAAATATTTTTGTTTATAAACATTTATATCCCAACCTGCAATATTTTATTCTTGAATATAAAATTTAGAGTAAAGTGCGGGGATGAGACAACTGTAAAATGATTACGAAATTGTTATATGCATACACGAATACATTCATATGCATGAAGGCACTTGTTTTGTTTAGAATTATTCCTATTACGGAATGAAATAAACTTCACTCTCTCTGAACATACAAAGCAATTGTTTTGCTTACTTACATGTAGTTTGCAGTCTACAACAAACTGCTGGTGTTAAACATTCTGCAACATTCTCTTCATGTTGTATACATTTGCCCAAAGGAAATTGTGTTGCCAGAAACTGTTAGGTTGATAGAGAGCTGTAAAGAGCTCAAGGAAGAAATCAGTATTTGAATTGGAATGAATGAAAAATGTTAAGAAACCGTTATAAACAATTGCATGAAGGAATTTGTTTCACATACAAACTGTCTGTATGAGAGAGCTGTAAAGAGCTCAAGGAAGACATCATTATTTGTATTGGAATGAAGAAAAGATGTTAAGAAACTGTTATAAACATTTGCATGAAGGAAATTGTTTTACATACATACTGTCTCTATGAGAGAGCTTTAAAGAGAACAAGGGATCGTGATTTATATACGTAGATTGGCATGAAGAAAATGATTTTGTTAACAATCATCATTCGTACTACAGATTGAAACAAACGCTTTACAAAAATTTCCTTTGTTTACATTTACGATCATTATTATCATAAAAGCAGAATTTTAAAAATTTTGTCGAGATTAAAGTCAAATTTTGAAGATGTTTACATTAATTTGGAGATTATTTTACAATTTCAATATTTTTAATTTGCTTTTAAAAAGTTTACTTAAATTTGTCAATATTCGATGAGCTCATGCCGTACTTTATATGTGTAATAAATTAATGGACTTAGTTCTGGAAGGGAAAAAAAAACATTTTTTATTTTATTTTTAATAAATTTATAATCTTATCGGAAATTTGTTAAACGTGTTAAAAAAAAAAACTAGTTAAGCAATAGAAAATGGCCAACGAAATAATTTTAACTGTAACTGTACTATATTTATAATTAGTTTACAAAATTTCCTTGAAGTCTAATACAAAAAAAAAAATATTTATGAAATTATTTTAAAATTTATTAAACTTAAATGGTTATAATGATATCTTATCTAATATTTGTCTATATAAAACACACAAGTATGTATGCCCTACACCGCCTTAAGTACATAGGAAAAAAAAATCATTCAAATGATGACATATTTATCCATGTGGTATACATATAAGTAAGTAAGTCAACCAGCAATAAATGTATATATGAGTGTGAGGAATATATGTATAGGTTTTACGCATATTGATAGCTTAATAATTTTAAATTATATTTAAAATTTATCATTATATATTGTACGTATATAGACTATACATATGTATACATAGGGTAAGTAAAAGCATGAGGTTTATTTCCTTATCTTTTGGTCAGTAATTGATTAGTAACAGTAAGTTGTTTATGATTATGTCTGTGTTGTTCTACTTAAAACTCAAGAAAACAAAAATAAAAGGTACTCGAGCAAAATTTTGGTATGTGTATACCCTTGATATTTAAAGTTAACAAGTGCCACAAAGTTGTTATTGGTATTCGGAAATATTTCCAATTGTATGTATGTATGTATGTACATATATAGCAATCGTTTTAATTATGATTCTATACAATTAAGCAATACTATTTGAATGTTTCTATACTTTAATCTCTTACAAAATTATCGAAATTCGTCTGACAATCGGTAAGACGATTGGCAAGAAGAAAGATGAAATAATAATTTGACATGCTTTTAAAATTAAAATATTGTAAGCTATTCAAAAAATTTTTTCTTATTAACTCTCTTATTAAGCCCTTAGTTTACTTACAACTATTTCAGATAACTTTTACATGGTCAAACTTGAAAATTATTGAAAATTTTTATAATTTGTAGAAGATTAGAATTCTTAAACAGTTTTAAAGAATATCATTTGAAAAATAGGTCACTATTGTCTTTGCCAACACATTTTATAATTGTTTTCGATATCATGTTGAAAAAATCAGTACTTTAGTACTTTTTTCAGTACTTTTTTATTTCAAAAATACCGCAATACCACGGCCACGTTTTCAATACTGTTTTTGTATTATATATCTATATTATGTCTAGCAGTTTTCAATTATTAATGCATTAGCAACACATTCCATGCAATAAAGTAGAATTAGGCTTTAGCCCCAGTTAGCCAAACGTCCAAAGAACGCACGTTCGTTGTTAGACATATTAAAATACTACGAATAATAAAGGGCACCAATAATATTGTCATTGTTTTGGTTTTTTTTAATGAATCGATGCAATTAAGCATTAAATTGTAATGTTTTTATTAAATTTTTAATCTTTAATCATTGGCGAACGTTATTTTTACTTTCTGGAATGTTTTGTTTTTAGTTATTAAAATAATAATAGAACATCAATAAGTAGGTTTATTAAAAATTTAATTAAACACAAATGGTTCCTAGCAAAATTAAATAAATAAAGAAAAGTAATTAGAATTATTTTGAATTAAAAACAAAAATTCATTCTGTAACATATTAAAATCAAGGTAAAACAGTTGAAGTTTTTCGTAAAAATTAAGTCGCTGTTACTATATTAGGGGTTTGGACTTCAAACGTTTATACCTATGCCCATATACAATGTAGGCTTACATATTATTTAAGCATGTTAGAAATTCCTCACCAACATCACTTTTAAGTCCATTTTCATCCACGGTTAAAGAGGATTTTTTAGGGAAAAATTTGAATTTTTCAAAAAAGAACTCGTATTTGAATTCAAAAATATAAATTGTAACAGCTTCTTCGGAATTTGTAATGTCCGACATGCTACCGGGCGAAATAATCAAAATTTCTTAAAACTAGAAACTAGGTATCACTTGCTGCAGAGAAATTCTAATAAATATTCTCGCTTCTACTTTATTTAACTCATAACAAACGAAATTGATTTGTTCTCTAAACATTTTGTAACAACACCACACACATGCACACTACATTCTATACAGTGTTATAAATTTTATTTATTAAAACAACAAAAACAACAACAAAACAATTCACAACATTACTGAGAGTCTTTCTCTCAATTCGCTATTGTAACTCCAAATGCATAAACAACACACATTCTCTCTCCTATGCTAAAATTAAATTAAGGAAATTTATATCTTCCCTATATTCACTGTTTGCTTAACATACCACCCGACTTAAGCTAGTAAAGAAAAACAATGTTGACTTACACCACACACGCAACTCCCCTCTACCTCCTGTGTTTACTGTAAGGCAAACCATTCTTCTTGACGAAAATTTATGGGAAGAAACACTCAATTGCTTATGTATTCTTGCTTATACAAAAACAATTTCTTATTCACTCAACACTTTTAACACATGCACATACCCACACGCACTTTTTCGAGACACCATTTTATTCATTTCTTTTTCTCGGGAGCACCTCTTTTGAGCTTAATGAACTTTTTTCTTTTCTGATTTTCATGGCTTTCCTTTACTTTTTATAACATAAAATTTTAATTTTTTATATTTTATCAATTTAAATTACATTTTAACACACAATTTTAATAAAAAATAACCGAATATACCAATAATTTTTTAATTTTTTTTTCTTTTCACGAAAATAACATCCGACCTGTTGCGCTTTTATCAAAGAAACTAAAAATGTCGCCTTTTTATTTCACAATTACTCTCTTTAGAACAACAAATATCCCTTAACGCAGTTTCGTTAATACATAGTAATGCACAAACGATTATGAGAGGGTATTGTCTGTTTTCATATGTTCAATGTTGTTGTTTTTATTTTAATGCTTTCAACTGTTGGTAACCTTTGTTTACTCTCTTCCCTTTTGTGTGTGTGATCTCTTGCTGTTGATATCGGCGAATGCTGTTGCTCATGCGTATGTAGTGTGTATGCGTATATTTTGCGGGTTGCTGCTAATGCATTTCTCTTTGGCATATTTTTTTTATTTTTAAGTAAATTGTGACTACATACTTATGTTCACATACATACGTTGAATGTTGTTTTCTCTCCTCCCTTTTATGTGTGATCTCTTGTTGTTGATATGCGCAAATGCTGTTGCTCATGCGTACGTAGTGCGTATGCGAATATTTTGTGGGTTTTTTTCATGGGTTGAAAGTAAATAGTGACTGTGTTGTTGCTATTGTATGTTAAGATTTGGAAATGTTTCGTTTTTGTTGCCGAACGAAAGGGATATTTGTTGTTCTAAAGAGAGAAATTGTGAAATATAAAGGCGACATTTTTAGTTTCTTTGATAAAAGTGCAACAGGTCGGATGTTATTTTCGTGTGTTAAAGAAAATTAAAAATTTATGATTGAATTCGGTTTTTTTTTATCAAAGTTTTGTGTTCGAAAGTAATTTAAGTTAATAAAGAATATGAAATCGTAAGTTTTATATGAAAAAATAAAAAGAAAGCAATGAAAATCAAAAAAGAAAAAAGTTCATTAAGCTCATAAGAGGTGCTCCCGAGAAAAAGAAATGAAAAAAATGGTGTCTCGAAAATGTGCGTGTGGGTATGTGCATGTGTTAAAAGTGTTGAGTGAATAAGAAATTGTTTTTGTATAAGCAAGAATACATAAGCAATTGAGTGTTTCTTCCCATAAATTTTCGTCAAGAAGGATGGTTTGCCTTACAGTAAACACAGGGTGTAGAGGGGAGTTGCGTGTGTGGTGTAAATAAGGTAAATCAACATTGTTTTTCTTTACTAGCTTAAGTCGAGTGGTAGGTATACAAAGCAAATAGTGAATATAGGGAAGAAATAAATTTCCTTGATTTTATTTTAGCATAGGAGAGAGAATGTGTGTTGTTTTTGTGTTTGAATTTACAATAGCGAATTGAGAGAAAGACTCTCAATAATGTTGTGAATTGTTTTGTTGTTGTTTATGTTGTTTTAATAAATAAAATTTATAACACTGCATAGAATATAGTGTGTGTGCATGTGGTGTTGTTACAAAATATTTAGAGAACAAATCAATTTCCTTTGTTATGAGTGAAAGAAAGTAAAAGTGAGAGTATTTATTAGAATTTTTCTGCAACAAGCGATACCTAGTTTCTAGTTTTATTAAGAAAATTTGATTATCTCTGCCCTGTAACATGTCGGAGAAAATTCCGAAGAAGCTTTTACAATTTCTAATGGTTTTTCTATGTTTTTGAATCCAAATAGGAAATTCTTTTCCAAATAATGTTTGTTTAATCTTATGTGACAGTATGTGTTACATTTTTTGCTTCCTTTGAATTGTGCAGCATACACCGTAAGAAGAAAAAATTCGTAATGTTTGTATTATTAATAGGTATATTGGAGTATACTTTTTCTTTTATTTAAAATATCTTCGTTTATAGTACACAATACAATACAATTTATATTGTTGTTCTTTTTTTTTCTTTTGAATAAATTTTATAAAATATGTATACATATTTAATAATTAATATTAATTAATAAATGTTTTACAATGTTTTGAATTTCGAAATGAATTGAAATTAAAAACAAAGAAAAAAATAATATTAATTTATAAATCATAGTATAGTTTAAGGGGGGAGAATGAAAACCTAGTTATAGAAATCAAATTTAAATTTGATTAATTTTTATTAATTGTTTTTAACTAAAATATTTAAATTATTATATAAACAAATTATGCTAAAATGCCAAAATATTATACGATAAATATTTATTATATTAATATTTACAAACTAAATTTAAATAATTTGTTTATTTTTTTTAAATTTATTAATACATACTTAAATAATAATGGAATAGTAATAGGTGTAGTAGAAACAAACGTTTTGCGTTTGTTTATATATTTATTTGTTAATCTTTTAATTTTAATTAATTTAATAATTATAATATCACAAAAAAGAAGGAATTTAATACATAACAAAAGAATTTTTTAATGTGGTCTTTCCATTTACTTTTTCTTTTCTTTTTTTATTTTTTTGCAGGAAAAATTTAAAATAATAAAAAAAAAATACACAAGACATTTAAAAATAATTAATAATACAAGACAATACAATACAATAGAATAGGATTTTATATAAAGCTGCATTCTATTATAAAAAGAACTTTCCATTTTTTTTTATTATAATTTTCGATTTTCGTTAGAAAAGATAGATTTTATATAATAATACAAGTTGTAGTTATTGTTTCTTTTTTTATTTTACAATATTAAATAATAATAAAATTATAAAAAATAAAAATAATAATAATTATAATGACTAAAATTTGTTGCTTGTAATGAGTGAGTGAGTGTGTATGTGTATGATTTGATACTCTAACTCAAATCCCTTTTCTTCCCTTTGGAAATGTGTTCAGCAAATATAAATATTTTCCTTTTACTCCTCTAGGGAGCATATATGCTTGTGGTCTATTAAGGCACTTTATAAATGGATTTGTAGCGTTGTATTCTCTGGCCTTCTTATTGATTTCATTGGTAGCTTGTGGGATTTGATATTTTTGCTGCATACATATTGGCAACTTTATAGATAAATTCGTATTGTTCCTTGGTTAATACAGCACTTGCCCGTCCCCTTCTAACATAGTAGACAATTTGTGGTATATCAACAGTACGCTTTGGTGTCTCTAGACTTCTTATAGCAATGTCACAGGCTATAATTGTACCCGTACGTCCAGTACCTGGAGAGCAGTGAACAGTTAAGGGACTAGAAAATATACAAAAAGAAAAGACAAAAATTTCACATGTAGAAAGAAAAAACGCACACAAAAAGAAAGGAAAAGTAAAACAACACAAAGTAAATAACTGGTGGAAAGAAAGTGGTTGCAAAATTATTTAAAGCGACAAAATAATTATAAAAAGTAAGTTTGGCATTGTAATGCCTTTTGAAAAGATGATTGGTTTATGGCTAAAAAATACAGTATGAGCACAATCTTAATATCAGTTTCCGATAGACATTTAAAAACATTATCAGGATCGCAAACACTTTAGCTCACTTTATTGGTTTTTATTTAAAAAAATGTGAAATCTTATTCGCCGTGGTCTAGTGGGTAGTTCGTTGGCTTATTAGACAAAAGGCCCGGGTTCGAATCCCAGGTCAGACATCAAAACGAAAAATATTTTTTCGGCGACTTCCTCTCAGCAGATTTCTGGCAAAGACTCTGAGAGTAAAAATTGCCATGAAAAGGTTCTCAAAAATCTGTTGTTCGGAGTCGACTATAAACTGTAGGTCCCGCCGCTCATGTATAAAAATTAACGCACACAACATAAGTGGTGTGAGAAGCTAGGTCTTAATCCTGACTGAAGGGTTGTAATGGCCAATTATGTATGTATGTATGAAAACTTATTCATTCTAGTGGCGTTTGTCAGTAATAACCAGCCAAGGAAGACTTTTTAAAGCAAATATTTATTTCTATATAACTGCAGCGTATTCCAGGCGGAAGTAATAGCCATCTACCGGGCCGCTCAATAAATCCTCGCATATGGAGTTCCTTTCACCCGCATCTCAATCTTTACTGGATAGCTAGGCGGCGATAAAGTCTCTGTCGAACGTTGCGAATAATTTCATGATCGTCAAGGAATGAAGCCGCTGCCTTAACCTTTTTTCTGTGTGATACAGTGTCACACTATGACATTCCGGGAAACTGCAGAGCACACGAGCTAGCCAGGGCTGGCGTACTTCTTCCGGAATCCTCTTCAATCAACGTGAGAGTTCCACTTACCTCGTTCAAACTGGCCATCGCGCGGATGTTCTCCCATGACGCCAAGCTATCCTGGATCAATGAGGAGTTCTGCTCCACTGCTAGGCTCACTTAGCCTTTCAATGGATAGAAGGCGCACCAACCAATTACTTGGGCTTCGTCGCAACATTATATCGATCACAGTGACCATGCTTACTGTGCGGAAAGAATGCGGCTCCCATTTAACGACTTCTGCCGTGGATGCAGATCCGATAAGAAAGAGGAGACTTCCATATCCACTTTCTTTTTTAATGCCCATCTCCTGCGAGGTTCAGATATATTTTGCTCTCCAACCCTTGACGTCCATTGATGTCAAGGATATAGCCTCTTTTATCAAGGTTTCTGGCTGATTTTCCAGCGTGGTGTAGTCGTGCTTTAAATCTGCAGCCCTTGCGGTGACCAATTTTTCCCACCTTGGCTCGGAGAAACTTGCTCAGTACAGAGACTGCGTTCATATGTGGCATCACAATGGGCCGCTATGCATGCTCAAGTGATCTTTTGGTATAAAGCTACCACCACACTATCCTAACCTAACACTATCCACTATGATCCAATCACATTTGAACAATGATAGAGAACATATTCAGGAAGACTTTAAGAAACCTTTAACCACTTTCGTTTCTCCAGTTAAAGAAAATTTTCATAGAAAACAAAACATAAATCATTAGAAAAACTTACCCTTGAATTCTGGCAGCCTTTTTTAAATGCACCATGGATATGTTACCATTTATTTCACCACTACTAACGTTAGCACTGCTGCCATTCGAATTGTTATTAGTGGGCGATGCAGTTGAGCCATTCAAAGACGTCACCGTGCCCTCTTCGGCAGATCTGAGAGTGGCCGTTGAAGATTTTTCCTTATCCTCATTGGCCTGTTCGATGGCATAACTTATGAGAGAAGATCGCGCTTCTAAAAGCATTGCAATAATGGGTGCCTCCTCGGCGGGTACACCAACTTCAGGCCATTTATACCAATAGTGGGTTAGTTCACGTGTAGCATTTTCACTTACATGCTTCAGCAGTAACGTTGAGATGGCATATTTGTCTTTAACTTCACGATTTTGTAGAGTGATTTGGAAATCACCAAATGTGGAATGATTATCGAGTGTTACCGATGGCGGTAAGTATTCGGCACATTTTTCAACGCCATTCTCAATGAGATCGGTGGCCTGAATGATGACCCGCGACTGTTGTTCCCAGATCATGCGCCAGAAATCTTCAACCGTTGTTTCCAATGGTGCCTGACAGGCAATATAATAATTGGGTGGATCTTTGGGTCCCTGTAATAATGATAGAGAAAAAGAAGAAAAATCACAATAAATTATTATTTAAACGAGATTAAATTGATTTTTTTTAGAGATGAGCTCTTGAGTTTATTGCAAAAACTATTAAACGTGGGAGTGCACATCAAACAAAACATTTGCGTAAGAGTCAGTTCTTGTGGAAGCTAAATATGGTTTAAATAAATAATAATTTTTTAATCGATTTTTTTTTATTTTTTAAAGATGATTAAGAATTACTAACAGCAACAAAAATACCTGTTTTAGTGTTTTGTTGTTTAATATTTTCTATATTTTTATTAAAGAGTTTGGTTTTGTCAGTATTTGTATTTAAATAGAATACGACTGACTGTTTAAATATAAAATAAAAGAAACCATTAAACGAGGTGTGGGTGATAAACTACTAAATATTTATTCTAAATGTGGTGTTTTTCTATGTATGGAAGAAAGCATTGCGAAAATCAAACAACCAAAAAAAAAAAAAAAAGCGAAAATCAATTCTCCTCTAAATACTACAAAAGCTTGCAATTAACGAGGAGTGATCACAAAGTGATCAAATTACTACTACAATTGACAATCAGAATTTATACATAACATACAACAGAAACCTATCCACCCAATTAACTTTACGGGCATGAGAATGAAACTACCAATGAAAGAAAAGCCTGCATACTCTAACAATTAGGGCACTAGTAACTAAATATGTGCATACATAACACAATTGGCCAGTAGAACTCTTCAGTCACGATTATGACCTAGCTTCTCACACCTCTTATGTTGGGTTCTCTTCAGCTATGAAATAGAATTTTCAGACACAGTTATTGAATGATATATACTTATAAACATATGTTCCTTTTACTCCTCTAGAGGGCATTGGGCCGCAACAAGTTGATTCCAATGACCTCGACCATTAACGCGATGTTTGACTTTGTTCCATTGTAGACGTAGTTTGGATAGTTCGGTTATAATTTGGCGCCTGCTTCCCTGGCGGTTCCAGTCTACGGAATCTAATGGCTTGCAAAGGGTGTCCCCGAACCATCCACTTGCGTCTCCTTATTTCCCTCTCAATTGTTTGCTGGTTTGTATCTGACCAGAGTTAGGTTGGTTCTTGAATGATGTTCAATGATTAAAACCATCGACGTCGAACACCAGTAGTAGTAGAGCAAGAGTTTCGAAAACTTTATTGTCATTCATAGTTTTTTAATAGTAAAGTATCGTACACTGTCACTGTATTAGTGGTTAAACTCCTCCGAAATGGATCGATAGATTTTCAAGAAATTTTGTGTGCATATTCGGGTAGGTCTGAGAATCGGACAACATCTATTTTTCATATTCCTAAATGTTAAGAGATCGTGGTAAATCGTTTAAATTGAATATTTAGGTACATATTCATCTTAAACGAATAACATTTTGTGGGTAAGTTCATAGAGTTGATATTGACTATCCTACCAAAACTGGGCGTGATAACCCTCCCTGTTGAATTGATACCTACATATAACTCTTAAACTACTGAACCGATTTTAAACATTCTTTTTTTGTTCGAAAGATTATCAGGTTTAGATGGTTTAAAAAAACATACGATATAGCAAAAAGTAGGCGTGGCAAACCTTCAAAATTGAATATTTAGGGACATAGTGATCGTAGACGAATGCAATTTGGTGGGCAAGTTTGTAGAGGCTATAGAGACAAACTCACCAAAAATGGGCGTGACAATCCTCCCCCTTTAAAAGATACCAATAAGTCAGCTAATTCAATATACATATGTATGTATGTACATATATAACATGTATGAATGTCTGTTAGTTTTTGTTTTGGAGAGATTACAAATAATGGGACCTGTTTTAATCAATGAATGAAGTTCGCAGGGTCAGCTCTATATCTAGTGAATTTCTAAAGTGTTAATGAAAAAAGCTTTACAAGTGGCATAATTACGGGAAAAAAACTAAAAATATAACAAAAAGTAAAAATCTTATACGGCATAATACAGTGTAGAGTATCCAGAAACAAACATCAATAAGTTATATCAAGCATAGTAAACAATATATGATTGGAAACGTACCTTTTTAAAGAATTTATCCACCTATTTGGTATTTTCAATTTTTTTTATTTTGATAGTTATAATGATAGCAAGGGAAAACGATGATGTAAAGGAGAAAAAGTATGAAAATGTAAATGAAAATTATAGATTTAGGGGATTAATTAAATAAGTTTCTTACAAAAACGATTCAAAATAAAAAATGAACAACATCCAATTGAATAATTTGCATGCTACCCTCGTATATTAAACGTACATATGTTTGTACTTGTATTCCTTTATAAATAAAAACAAAAAAGAAGCGAAAAAAAACCAAAAAAAAAAAGAAGCGAAAAAAGCAAAACAATGAATCAACAAAAGTTACTGCACCCATTTCTATACAGTGTGGAGCAAAAATTACTGGATTTACAGGAAAAGAAATCTTATTAAAGTACAAAACTTTGGTCATGTAACACAAAGATTCTTTAATACATTACAACAAAAAAAAAAAAACCAGTCTTATTAAGGCCTAAAACATTTTTCTTGGGTCTGCTTAAGTCTACAGCATGCAATTCCATGTTTTTTTTATGTGAGGCGACTAACCCAACCTGAATCCACACATTACAACATGTTCTTATTTTCTATCTAGATTTTTTTTCTAAACAGGTCTTCGTCTTAGATGGCAAATGATGCCCAATGACGCCTAAAATATCAGAAGTTATCGACGTCCGCTTTATCATTTTCGCCACTTTTGAAAAACCTTTTGTTTTCCTTACATTAATTTGCAATATTACTGTGATTTACTGAGTGTCCACATCCATTCTTCTGAAACCTTTCCTCTAGACTATGTCCAAAATAATGTTGAAGAGAAATAATGTGGCTATGCAGCCTTGACTAACTCTTCTGAGGACTGGGATATCCTAACATTAGTTTAAGTCTCATGTAGGCTGCGACAATTTGATTATCTTATAGGTTTTGGACGATGATTTTGAAATTTGATTTGAAGAATAATCATTATGCGGTTAATGTCTGGAGAGATTCATGAACCAGCAGCATCATTGGTCTGTACTTTTTCAAGAAGGAAACAACATTACAGTTAATAGAGAAAAGCACCGGATGAAGTTTGCACTTTTTTTTGGTCAAAAATCGTCAAAATTGAACTTGATTGACTTGGGATTTCTTTAAAACGTTGACAAGTTTGAGTTAAGATCATACGATTTGATTTCTCTTGCCTACTTTTGTAGGGATATGCGCAAAACTTTCATATAAAGGGACAAGTAGTCCAAATTTACACTCTGTGGACTTTACTACTAAAGCTTATTTTGGAGAGATACAAAATTATGCCAAAATTGTAGCTTCTCATGAACTCACCAAGGCAAAACCAATACAGAATTTTAATGAAATAATCTTTAAAACCTAAATGATAGGCGTTTAGTTATCATCTAAAAGATAAACCACAGTGGTCCAGCCTTTTATGGACCTTGGGAAAACTCATAGATTTCTTATTGGAGGTGTAATTGGCACTGGTCTAAGTGGATCTGTTGGTCTTGGCAGTAGTGGTAGCGGTGGTGGTGTTGTAGGCATTGTTAACGCAGCTAATAACAGTTTAGGACTTAATACAAGTCTGAGATTAGTTAGTGGTAACAATATTTCCAACGCAGGTGGCATAGGATAAAACCCTCAAACTCTGAAATTAACTCTACAAACACATCACTCACTAACAATAAAAATTGGTGGTCCTGACATCTATGGTTGGTCTTCACATCCCTTAATTGTGTGCCATTATACTCATTTAATATTTAGAAGTCGCCGCGGTCTAGTAGGTAGTGTGTTGGCTTATTAGACGAAAGACCCGAGTTCGAATCCCAGGTCAGACATCAAAACGAAAATTTGAAAATAATTTTTCGGTGATTTCCTCTCAGCAGGTTTCTGGCAAAAACTCTGAGAGTAAAAAAAAATGCCAGGGAAATGCTTCTCAAAAAATGTGTTGTTCGGAGTCGACTTTAAACTGTAGGTCCCGCCACTCATGTATAAAAATTAACGCACACAACATAAGTGGTGTGAGAAGCTAGGACGTAGTACAATGGGTCAATTTGACCGCCCGAGTACCGTACTTGTCAGAATCGACAAGTACACGTCCTCTAACCTACCCTAACCTAACAATTTAATGACGAGTGCAAGGTGAAGATTACCGAAATTAAAAGAAATATCTATTGAACGTTCATACATTTTCATTCAATTTATGTCATCCCTATTATTTTAAGCATTACTGTGTTGTATAAAAATTTAATAAAGCACAAACAAAAAGTAAAACAATCATCTCAGAACACAAACAAGAGTTTGTACTTGATATCAGAGACAATGAGCGAGAGAGATGGAAATAAACAAGGCAAAAAAAAAAAAAGAAAAGAAAAAATAAATTAAATGATTCATACATAAAATATAAAACAACAACAAAAATAAAAACAATAAATAAAAAAAAAAACAATTACAAACTAAACAAAAGAGAGTAAAAGTATTCGATTTCCAATTGAAATTATTCTTATCGTTATGGCTGCTTTATGCAAGTGTGAGAGAGCATTGTTGAACGCAGAAGGAGAAGAAGGTTAGGCACAGAAACTGAGACTGATTGAGATAAAAACGAATGAATGAGTGTGTTTTAGTTTAAATATTGTCAACATATTAAAATTAGAAAGAATGAAAGAAAAAAAATTCTATAAAAAAAGAAAACAAAACAAAACAACTTGAACTGTTTGATTTATTTTAAGTGTGGCTTTTGCTGATTTAATTGTAAATATAAAATGATTTGAAAGCTGGTTACTCTTGACAATTGTATGTACTCTCATACATACACAAACGTACGTACATGCGATGTTTTTAAAATATTATTTCTAAATCCAGACTCGCACTTTAACCGCACACAAAATTATTTATTACAACAATAATAATAGCAAGAAAAAAAATTTTTATTTATATATGTACATGTGTATGTAAGTTCGTATATTACGATTACAAATTAAAAAGGTTACGCGTTGCTGTTGTTTACAGTGATACAGTGTAACAATGCACACAGTTTTTGATATATGAAACGCACACACCATAACACAATAATAATATATTTTGTTTTTGTTTTATTTTTATTTTCTTTTTGTTTTTGTTTTGCCTTTCCTTTCTTCTTTTAAATGCCTTTAGATTTAAAAAAAAAATAAATTTTAAGTAAAGCATCGCATCGCATTGCTATCATCACAGTGATGATGATGATCATCATCAAGCATGTTTAATCATGATTAATGTTTTGATTACATGATCCAAATAATTGCGTTTTTCTTTGTTCATGAATCTCCTCTTTTGGAGAAAGAGTTTCATAGAGCATAAAGCAGACATTTGTGTGTGTTTATGTTTTAATTTAAATAAGAAGAAGTGTTGGGGTGGTGTTAGAGGTTGTTTTTGATGGAAATTGTTAACGAGATTAAATGTACATGCAAACATACATACATAATTTCACTTTCTTATGATTTTTTATTTTTTTTTTTATCAAACTTACTGTGACATAATTGGCATTAATGTATTCCGTTTTATCATCACTGTTCAGACGCTGCAAAATGACACGAGTTTCAGGAAGCGGTAATACATTCGCATATCTGAAAAAAAAAAACCAGGAGATAGAGAATATGAAAAAGAGACAAAGAAACAAAGAGAGAGAGAGAGAGCGAAAGAGCGAAAGAGAGAGAGATCACTTGATTAGTAATATTATAAAGAAATTTAAATTAGAATTTTAAAGCAAAAAAAAAAAAAAAATTATATTTAAACCTTTATAAATCAACACAATAATTTGCGTTTTCCATAATCTTTTTTTTCTTCAAGGGTATTTTTTATTATTATTTGTTTAGGTACACAATCCTAATATATATTATAAATCTTTCTGTAAGTCTGTTTTTTGTTTGTTTGTTTGTTTGTTAGCCAATCACGCCTGGACCAATTTTCTTGAAATTTGGGATATAGATTGGGCTTTCGTTGGTGCAGGTTATAGGCTATAAATCTTTTCAAAATTTTGACCAAAAGGGGAGATAAAATGAAAAAAATGGAGAAAAATGGTAATAGGTAATTTTTTACGATTTAGCTTAGTTAAGTTTCCCAAATGTTTGTTCGTTAGCCAATCACGCCTGGACCGATTTTCTTGAAATTTGCTATATAGATCGGGCTTTCGTCGGTGCAGGTTATAGGCTATAAATCTTTTCAAAATTTTGACCAAAAGGGGGAAAAAATGGGAGAAATGGGGAAAAAATGGTAATAGGTAATTTTTTACGATTTAGCTTAGTTAAGTTTCCCAAATAGCTTTTGGAGGTATTCCGTTTCTAAAGTGGAACCAAAAGGGGTTCAAAAAGGGGGAAAGGGGCTGAAACGGCTAATTGAGTGCAGGTCATTCTAATCCTAATATCCTAATCCTAATATATATTATAAATCTTTCTGTAAGTATGTTTTTTGTTAGCCAATCACGCCTGAACATCTTGACCGATTTTATTGTAATTTGGAATATAGATCGAGCTTTTGTCCGTGCGTTACAGGCTATAAATCTTTTTAAAATTTCTGACCAAAATGGGAGAAAAATAGGTCAAAAGGAAAAAATGGGCAAATAATTAATACTTTTATGCATAAATGCTGTATTTTAACTGCTTTTTAAGTACGTTTTTACGTTTTAGCTTGGTTTCCCAAATAGCTATTGGAGGTGTTCCGTTTCTAAAGTTAAACCAAAAGGGGTCCAAAAAGGGGGAAAGGGGCCAAAAACGGACAAATTGCATGAATTTATATTTAGGACTTAGAGTATTAAAATAAACTGGATTGTTTGATAAACCGGTTTCCGAATAATTTGAAAAATTGCATTTTTTAAGAAGCAGCCGGTTTCGAAACCAGATTTTTATTTATTGTTATTTTTATAATCCGCGCAACGCCGGGTACAATCTGCTAGTTTAAGAATAAATTATTTCGTGAAAATGATTAAAATTCAAATTTATTTTCTTTCAATTATTTATGAATTTGAAATGTTGATAGTTTATTCTAATAAAATATCGTATGATCTTATTGATCTTTTAGGCGATCGTTGTAAATTTAAGTTGCAATTGCTATCAATTGCATATGGGTTAAGTAATATATTGGGTATAGTGAAAAGAAATCTGCATATATCATATCCAATGGAAAAAGGTTTAACACATTCGCTGATAAGCCAAAATTATATGAAATCATTCCCATTGCCATTTATATTTTAAACGTTATTGTTTACCAAAATCCTGTTATTATACATACGTATCATATAGTATCATATAAAACCATTTAAAAGCAAAAAAACCAAAGACGAGTATACTCGTCGTTGGCAATGGGAAGGCAGAAGAACTCCTTCCTTTGTCGTAATAATATATCACGCAGATGGATAAAATAATGAAAATGGCATAAAACGGGACACATTGCGAAAATTGTCAACATTTAGAAATTTACTATTGCCGATTGGCAAAAAAAAATTGTTGCTAATTCAAAACCCTACATGTAATAATATATTTAAATTAGGACGAGTATACTCGTCTTGGCCGTGTGGGATGCCCTGTCAAAGACGAGTATATTCGTCCATGCTAGGGAATATATTAAAAAAAATAAATCATAAAATAATAAGTTTAAGAAATGGGATTCCTGTTCTAAAGCAAAATTCTTTGAGTACACAATGTCTGGCAAGGAGGCCAGTTACATTGATATCTGAATCAAACTAGCAAAATATTATACTATCACGAACCCATTTTGTTTATGCATAGTCCCTGAATTTTTTCATCTTTCGTTTCGCATCTTTGGTACTAGAAAAAAAATTGTTTCCTGCTTAGGTTGAATCTTGATTATATTCTACGCTTGTTAGGTTAGAGGACGTGTACTTGTCAATTCTGACAAGTACAGTACTCGGTGGTCTAATTGACCCATTGTACTACGTCCTAGCTTCTCACACCACTCATGTTGTGTGCATTAATTTTATACATGAGTGGCGGCACCTACAGTTTAAAGTCGACTCTGAACGACACATTTTTTGAGAAGCATTCCATGGCAATTTTTTTACTCTCAGAATTTTTTTTGCCAGAAATCTGCTGAGAGGAAGTCACCGAAAAATTATTTTCAAATTTTCGTTTTGATGTCTGATCTGGGATTCGAACTCGGGTCTTTCGTCTAATAAGCCAACACACTACCTATTAGACCACGGCGACCTCTTACGCTTGTTATATCGGGTTTAAATTTGTTAATTGGTTTGGCAATACAGACATAATTGGTTATTACAACCCCTCAGTCAGGATTGTTGACCTAGTTTCTCACACTACTTATGTTGTGTATGTTAAGTGGCGGGACCTACAATTTAAAGTCGACTCCGAACGACAGATTTTTTCGCAGAAACTTTTCATGGCAATTTTATTTACTCTCAGAGTTTTTGCCAGAAATCTACAGAGAGGAAATCGGTGAAGAAATACTTTTTGTATTTGGTTTTGATATCTAGCCTGGGGCTTGAACCCTGGCTTTACGTCTAATAAGCCAACACACCACCTATAAGACTACGGCGACTAGCAATATACAATACACGCTTGGTAATATACTTCCATGTAATCGTAGACAATTTTTATGATAACTGAACTTGAACAGTCACAGACCCCCTCCCCCTTATAAAACATATCGAGTACACTTTTTCCTTAACACAAAAAAAAACTACACTTTTTATGTTCAACTCACCTATTCTTATCCTCGCAACCATGCGGCACCTCATCTAAACGTGATGTTATTTGAGGGACATCACGGAATTCCTCAAAGATTCTTAGTTTCTCTTGAACAAATCTCGACAGTTCATGTGCACCCATTGGATTGTGTCTAAGCGATGGATCATCAAAAGCTAAATTACCATAAGTACGCTTGGAAGAGCGTAAAGCGCTACTCTTACGCATACTGCCGCCAACAGAAACATTATCGATGGTATACTCATCCAAACTGACGGGCTGGCAACGTCGCGAAAACGATGTTTGTTTTTGTCTTTTACGCATAATATAAAGGAAGCCAACGAGCAATACCAGAGCTACAACACCAATAACACTTACGGTAATGGCTATAATGACATTGACATCCGTTTCATTGGAGGCATCCGTGTTTTTGGTGTACATATTGCCACTGTTGCCACCCATTAAAGAGGTGGTTAGTGTGGGCAAAGATTTCCCAATATCACCGGTGGATATTATTGGAGTTGAGGATGTTGTTGGTGGTGTAATGGTTGTTGTCATCAACGGTATCATATCGGATGTTGAGGACGATGATGATGAGTCTTCTTCAGTTTCCGCTTTTAAATGTGGTGTTGTTGTTTGTATAAATTCCGTGGTGGTACTGTGTATTACATTATAAATCTCAGCAATTTTTGTTGTTATTGGCAAAGGCTCACTCGTACTTGCCGTCGTCGGCGTTGCCGTCGTTGTCGTTGTTATTGTAGATGTTGATAATAACGAAGGAGGTGAGTAATTTGCTTCTGTTGTTGTTGTTGTTGTATCATCTAATAAATTTATAAAAGTCTCTTGATCTGTACTTGTCGCCATTGTTTGTGTTTTTTCTGTTGCCTTAACTGTCTCTTGCGTTATTGTTGTTGTTATTGTTGATGTTGTCATGACAGATGTTGGTGTTGAGGTTAATGTTTCATGCTTTTCCGTTATGTTTTCGTTGTCTGTTTCGTCTTTCTCTTTTTCTTTTGTTTTAATTTCACTTTCCTGTTGAATATGACTTGTAGTTGCTTCAATTATACTCTCATCTGTTGTGCTCTCGTTGCTGGTGGTGGTGGTGGTGCTGGTGGTTGTAAAGCTTTCTTTAAGTTCTGTTGTTACTGCACCTTGTGTTTCAATAGCAACAACAGGTGTTTTTGTTGTTAATGTAGCGGCAGCAGTTGTAGTTTCAATTTCAAGTTCTTTTTTACTTTCCCCCTCCTCTTTAGTGCTCTCATCTAACGAGGATGAGAGTGCTGATGACCCACTTGTGGTTTCGTAGTTATTGTTCTCTTCTTTAGGGGTAGTTTCTGACGCTATGCGTTCAGTTGTTGTTGTTGTTATTTCAATATTATCTAATTTAAAGCTTGTTGTTGTAACACTTGCTATATTTTCTTCGTTTTCGTTCTCTGTCTTAGGAGAATTGTATGATGACGTACTGTTCTCTATTAATTCTGTAGACGTCGTTTGTGTTTGTATTGGTTCTGGTGGTGGTGTTGTCGTTATTATTGTTTCTAAAGTCGTCGTCGTTGGTGTCGGTGCCGTAGTAGTAGTAGTAGTCGTAGTGCTCTCGTATTGTTTTGCCTCTTCTAAATGCGTTTCAATTGCTTTCGTAGAATTTGTATGAACGTCGTTTAAATTATTTTCTATTGTTTTTGTTTTTGTTTCTGTTAATTTGATTGATTGTTGTTGTTGTAATTGTTTGTTTTCACTTAAATTTGTTTGAATTTCATTGCCCTTTTGGTCAATTTCCTGTTTAAGTTGTGACGATAAAACAGAAGTGCTAGTAGCACTAGTACTGGCAATGGTGGTAGTGGCGGCGTCAGTTGCGGTGGTGGGAGTTATTGCCAAAATATTTGGCCTAAACGTGGTAATAATAGGCACAGCAGTGGTTGTTGTTGTTGTTATTATTGATTTTAAACTAAATTCATTATTTTCATTAAATTTTGGATTTTCTTGTAACGCGTTTCTTAAATTGTTTGGCGAATTTGTTAAAGATTCTTGTTGTTCTTCTTCTACTTTAATTTCGTTATTATTTGTATGAAAATTATTTTCAATTTGTTTTTGTTGTTGTTCTTGTTGTTGCGCTATAACGGCGTTTGGTTCATTCAATGTACTATTTAGCTTGCTGGTTTCAAGCGTACTAACTGTTGTTGTCTCACTGGAATTTTGCTCAACCACCGCCGTAGTCATATCAACAGCAACAGCTGTTGCTTCAGTTGGCGTAGTTGCTAACGTTGTTGTCGTTGACGTTGGCGCTAACGTTGAAGCTTCTTCTTCTACGTTTCCAGTTGCAGCTGCTGTTGTTATTGTCGTTACAATTGGCTTATCATCATCGTTTATGCTTATGCTTGTGTTTGTGTTCGTGTTTTGATTTTCATTTAAAGTCAAGTTTATTTTATCGCTTAAGTTTGGTTCAGTAAGTAGTAACAGCGTTGCATTTAGGGGATGATTGTCGTCGGGCATTACAGTAGTAGTAATGGTAGGAGTAACAGTAACAGTAGCAATAGTAGTTGTACTAATGGTTTCTGTTACCAATTCAATATGATTATTATTCATATTTTCTTCAACTTTCTTATCTGCCACAGTGTTATTATCATCATTTGTAAATGATAAGATTGTGGCCAGGGTCGTCGTTGTTGAGATATTTTGCTCCATTTCCCCCTTATCGGTATTTAAATCGTTTGCATTTTCTTGCTGTTTGTATTCCGCATTATTGCGGGTGGTGGTAGACAATTCCTTGTCCATCATTATTTGAGACCAATCGAGTAGATTTTTTTCACTATTATTACTCATCACTGGTGTTGTTGCGTTGTTATTCGAAAGTGTTGTGCGTTCCAATTTCTCTTCCTCCTCCTCCTCCTCTTCCACCCTCTTCTCCTGCAGCCATTCTTTGTTTTCCTTAAGGGTTTGTGTTTGCATCTGCGCTGTTTCCAGGAAATTGTTGCTGTTGTTGTTTGTTTTGGGTAGAGTTTTCATGGCTGCTAAAGACCATACTTCCGCATTATTGGGCAAATTCAATTGTTGGGCATTTGTGGAGTTATCATTAATAAATTTTGGTTTCTTTTCCTTTAAAGCAACCGAAAAATTATTATTGGGATTTTGTTTTTCATTAGTTTCCTCAATGCCATCCTTAATGCTTAAGACTACTACTGGTTTGTATGTGGTCAATGGTTTAAAAGTTGTCACAAGCATTTCTTCTGTCATGGCCATGGAACGGGCTTGTTGATTTTTATTACCCTCAAATATATTCAAGTCTACATCATTTGTGGGTGATCGGGCTAAGGTACTGGTGGTGCTTGTTGATATATCCAACATTTTCAATTCATTTGTTAAGTTTTCCGGATCATGGTCCCGATGTAAACTATTGCCGGAATTGTTGAGAAGCTTAAGTTCTATTTGTTTTAAAAAATCCTCTGGTTTGATTCGATTATTTGTTTGGATAATTTCTTTTATTTTAGGACCTTCAGTGCTGGAGTCCAAGTCCTTTGCTTTAATATCATCAATAAAATTCTCCCGGTGATGCAATAAGTTTTCTTCAGTATTAATGATTTCTTGAACTTTGGTTTGTGCATCTCCAGTAGTTTGTATAGCTGTTTCTATGGCATTTTGCTTTTCAGTTTGTGTAGGTTTTTCCTCAGCTGCCGTAGTAGCGTGCAGACTGTTGGTTTTTGTAAAGCTTTGCAAATTTTCCAGATTTTCTATTGATGGTTGATGAGGTTTCGCCACTGCTTCTCCATCTGACTGTAGATTATTTTCTGGTTTTTCTTTTTTATCAAATATTTCTTTTTGATTTTCTGATTTATGCTCTATGAAATTTTCCTCTTGTGTGAGGAAGAGTCTTTTCAGAAGTAATTTCTGTCACAGGTTCTGCATGTAGCTCAGTTAATTTTGTATTGGGAGCAGGAGTAGGTGTCATCATATCGTTTGATTTTAAGCTATTCTCAAAAGAGCTTACAACTTCTTCACTTTTGTTTTGTTTATCTGTTTTATGATCCTCCTCCTCCTCCTCCTTTGCTGACTCCTTTTTCTCGTTCATTTCTTTATGCTTGCCTTCCTTGATGTCATTGCTGCTAAATTCTGTAGAACTTTCCGAAATTTCACTTAAGTTTTGTTCTTTATTTTCCAAATTCTTTATGATCTCTTTAATGTCTTTAAGATTATCCTGCTCTACGTCCTCCTCACCATCCTCACCACCGGAATCATTTTCGTTATCCTTTTCCTCCTTTCGTTGATTGCTATCCGTGGTTCCATTTGTATGTATGATGATTTTATCTTCCTCCTCTAATAGCTTTTTGGCTTCATTTATTAAAATTTCATTGTTTGTTAATTCTTTGGAGTTGGTTTCCGCATTAAAACCCGTGCTACTCGCAACCGATTGAAGTTTTGTGGTGATAACTTCACTTGTATTGAAGACATCACCACCACCACCACTACTAATCGCTGTCAATATGGTGGGTTGTACTTCCGCAAGGTTGCCAGATTCCAAATCATGTTGTGGCGTAGTATCACGTCGTTTTTTTAGAACCCCAGCTTGAGTGTAACATAAAGCAGCCGTTAAAAGTAAAAACTGGCGGAAAAATAACATTTTTTTTGCTAGAAAATAATTTCAAATAAAAACTAAAGACGTTGAAGGCAAGTGTGTTGGTATTAAAACCGGCATTTATCTTAAAACGTGTATTCCTTGCTTTTCTTTTGCTTGGGGGTTTCTTTTCAGTTCCTCTAGACAAAGCTTTACCAATAATTTTATTTGTTTTTATTTATGTTTTCCTTCTCTTAATTATCTTTCTCTTTCTCTTTTGGTTTTCTTATTTTCTTTTATTGTTTCGTATTAAGGTTGATGGAAAGTGTTGGACATTCCATGTCTTTCAATTCATTTCTGCTGTCTGCTATTGCGGTCAGGTTTATTGGAATGTTTTTTTGTTGTTATTGTTATAGACCTTGATTGGCTGGCTGCCTTAAATCTGTAAAGAAACCAAAGCGCAAATAATTAAAAAAAATTGTTTTTTTTTTAATAAAAATAAACAAAAAACAAAAAAAATTAAAAATTATCAGTTGGAAAAAAAAACTTCATTTTTATCTAATCATTTGACATTGTTTTAGCAGCTGATATTAATTCTGATTTTTTTTTGTCGTTTTCCTCTTTTTTTGGAAACTTTTATTATCTTTCTGTAATAATTTCTAATTATGCAGTGTCATAACCTTTTATAAGCAATCATAGTCAAGGTAATTTGCAATGAAATTTTACATGAAGGTCTTACAAGTAACAGGATTCTGAGATAACCTATACCGTTCCCCCAACGTCTCTGCTCTTCCCTCCTGACCCCCCATTCTGCCACCTCTATGGCCTCATCGATGACCCATCCATCGAGGGAAGGGAAGAGCAGAGACGTTGGGGGAACGGATCGAGTTGTTCTGTTTTCTAGGCGTCTATGGCCTGCTGTGGACAGCAAGAGGACAGAGTGGCTGCTGGGCTTGGCTAAGGCCAGCTTAAGGTTGGTTGTCGGTTTTATCACGGGGCACTGCGAGGTTAGGTCGCTGACGGGGATCTTGAACAGATCCCAGCCCAGATCCTGTTTCTTTTCATTCCTCCGTTTCCCATTCTCCCTCCCCTTCCCTACATTCCTATATCCTCCATTTCCTTCCTCCCCTAGGGACAATGTACAATGGGTCAATTTCGACCTCCGGGTACTGTGCTTGTCTTGACCGACAGGTGCACGTCCTCTAACCTATAGCAAGGCAGGGAATCATTATCCAAATAGAATGTCCCATGCTGTACCGGCAAACATACATATATCGTTGGTTTCATGTAGACAGGCCCTAGATCGCATTTTGATAAAATCGCCTTAAATTTTTGTGAGGAGGTGTAATTATGTCATCAATTTCGAAAAGTGTAAGTTAAGGGTCTATCTACACGAGGCCAACGATATACATAATTGGTCATTACAATTCTTCAGTCAAGTTTACGATCAAGCCTCTCACGCCACTTATGTTACGTGTATTCATTGTATACATAAAGCGCAGGATCTCTAGTTTAAATCAGCTCCTAACGACAGTTTTTAGAAAATCTTTTCATGGCAATTTTTTTAAATCTTCGAAGAAATATTGTTTTTATATTTCATTTTTAACGCGAGATGTCTAGACTGTGATATGAACTGTGTCCTCGCATATAATAAAGCGTTTATAACCAATATATATCTCTTAGGGCCATTATTACAACTTCCCGTTAAAGTTGGATTTAGTTAAAGGTAACTTTAGCTAAAGTGAACTTTAAAGTCACATTTAACATTTTTTCATTATTACAACCAACCTAATGATAAAATAAAGTTAATATTTTCAAAAATATGGCATTGCCGGGACAATATCAATAACACTGCTCAACGGCGAGCTTAATTTTTTTGTTGTATATGCTTATTTTGTTTATATTTAAAGTTGCCACATTGAAAATAATATATAATATGGCAAGTTCAAACATAAACATAAAGCTTTAAAAGCTACCGGTAGGGTGATCCTGCCTTCTACCATATTGTCTATTAATAATAATGAAAAACACTTCATTTGGCTCGTTAAAATTCTCTCTTTAGTTAATGGCAAGTTGTAATAATGGCCCTAAGATGATTAATGTCAGGTCAAGTCAAGACTTAGCTATAAAACTTTGGAAATTTATGCGTCTAGAAGACAGGCAATTACTATTGCCACCATTTTCTCACATTCGTTGTTGTTCGCAGCACCTATACCGTTCATCCGGAGAGTCGAATGTCTCGTAGAGAGCTATTCTCTTAGTGAATTCACTTTTATTCAGAATTTGCAAACTATGCTTGTATAAAATTCGTATCGTTTCTTTATGTATTTCAACAATCCGAGACTGGATAATGCAACACCACTAGACATTTGGAATTTGGCATTTGGGCCAAATATTAAGGAAATATTGAGAAGGTCCAGCACACACACTTGCTGATCGCAAATACAATATTATGATTGGACGGATGGTAACATAATTTAGCTTTCGATTCTATTATAGACACATTCAATCCATTTGAGTAACAATTTGTTCCCAGGGGCAGATGGGAACTACCCAGATATGCTAGGGTTGTAATCGAGCAGGATTACCGATTCGTTATCAGGGTGCCGCAATTGTTCGCTATAGATACGCTTGATATCCTATCCAATAACTCAGTGTTATAAGTGTATACTTACAGATCCGCAAAAACATATTAGTGATACGATCTAGGGATTCTTGTTCTATAATCTAGAACCGACAAGCCACCACCTTATACCACACTTGTAGTTCAATTGGTTGGACATTTCCATTCCAGTAATTTTCGTTGTTCTTACAACAAATGAATTTTCTTTTTATCCTGGTTCAGTTTAATCCCCACAGACTTATTTTACTTAGTAAGTTCAAAAAAGGAAGTCGCCGTGGTCTAGTGGGCAGTGTGTTGACTTATTAGACAAAAGGCCCGGGTTCGAATCCCAGGTCAGACATCAAAACGAAAAAATATTTCTTCGGCGACTTCCTCTCAGCAGATTTCTGGCAAAGACTCTGAGAGTAAAAATTGCCATGAAAAGCTTCTCAAAAATCTGTCGTTCGGAGTCGACTTTAAACTGTAGGTCCCGCCACTTATGTATAAAATTAACGCACAGAACATAAGTGGTGTGAGAAGCTAGGTCGTAATCCTGACTGAAGGGTTGTAATGGCCAATTATGTATGTATGTAAGTTCAAAAAAGTTGAGGCTCTTTTTATTGTGTTACTATATACTAAACATATACATACGTCAAGGCAGTTTCTTATTCTTCCAGCACTTCACTCTTCAGCGTGGATAGAAAGTACAACGGACTGGACGTATCAATAAAGCTTTAGCATCCCCATAGAGGTGCTGATGCCAGCAATTTTCCGAATTTAGCCTGATAGGTCCAAAAGTTGCCTATTATTCTAGGCAATGCTTATTAGAAAGCCAATTTAACTTAGCAGACAAAGCCTTGGTAGGTGTCGTCATTAAATTCAAATCATTTTTTTATGGTATTTTTCTCATTGTTATTATCATCTTTGTAATAATTGTAATTTTTGCTACATTTCTATAATGCATTAATCAAGTTGCCAGCTGTCTCAACAATGCCCACTGGGCGCTGGGACAACAATAATGAATTGGTATTATATATGAGTTGTAAATAAATAAATAAATAATTCTAAAAAAAAAAAAATTCAAATTTAGAAATAAGACCATAAGCCTAGAAATACAATAAAGCTTTAGGGTCCGAATAAATGTATTACAAGACATTAACAAAATTAATTACAATTCAATACCGATAGAATTCATAACCCACCTTAAAACAATATTTATTGACATTGCGTGACGTTACGTTATGTATTTCCAAAAGAAGAATGGATGGATAACATGCGTTATAAATATCATTTAAATCTTAATTATTCTAATACACACAAAATATTCTACTTGTATATACATTCAGATTTATGTACAATAATATCCTGGAATATCCCCCCCCCCCCTTCTTATTCTCTTTTGGCCTCTAAACACTATCAATTTCCATTATTTTTGGACACTTCTATGGCAATAAATAAAACGAAGAGAAAAAGGCGCACATTAAAAAAGTGCCACAATGTAGCATGCAATCCTACAGTGTTGTCAATTTCAATTTATAAATACTAAAGAAATACAGTGAACTCGTGAAAACATGTAATGCCGATTAATCCGGTTTATACTATGTTCAGACATACACTTTTTTTTTTTTTTTTTTTTATTTAGAAATATTTTATTTACAAGTTTTCAGTTTAATATACAGTTGCCTCAGCGTCCTTACGACATTGTTGAGGCGAGTTGGCATTCATTTAAGCTCTTTTTTTTTTTTTTTTTTTTTTTTTTTTTTTTTTTAATTTAAAATATTAAAAATATTTATTGATAATATATAAAGTATGTAATTAAAGCGTTTGATACATATACATTTATAAATTCAAAATGAAAAATTATCCTAGAAGCATTTCTAAATTGTTAATAAAAATTTCTTAAATTTGTCTTAAAAGCTGATATGGTATTTAAATTTTTTATATATTGAGGTAAATTATTATATTCAGAACAACCGATATATTCAATTCTTTGCTTTGTCGTCTCAAGTCTACATCTTGTTGTCCCTTAAATTTGAACTGTTTCTCGTATTGCGGGTTGTTTGATTTTTTGAAAATGATATCGTGTTATGACCAATGTTATTAATAGATTTGAAAACAAAAATTGACTGAACGCTAAAAATATTGTTCTCAATAAACCGAATATTGAGAATCTGAACATAGTATTATATTGGAAGCAGTTGCGACATTAAACATACTTGTCTCACAAACTTAACTTAATTTATGGGTAATTGGGAAATCTAAAAGTCCACAAAGTTTCAAAACCTTTACTTGCCCAGTGAATTATAAATTTTTTAAGTCAGGATGAATGATATGTTTTGTTAAAGACGTAGACTTTAATTGACAAATTTAAAACTGAAAACTTTGTTATAATTTTTGGCTTTAGGTTACTGAGTTCTTGACTAAAAAGGGCCTACCGGTAAATGCCCTTCTTTTAATAGACAATGCGCTTTCATATTCAGCTGAATCCAAATTGATTTCTAATGATAGATTCATTTGTGCAATGTTTTTACCATCCTAGGTCACATTGTTAATTCAGACCATGGACCAGAATCTTTTTAAAATAACAAAATTGTATTAAAGAAACAGTGTCTTGACATTAGAGGCTAGAAAACGAGTGTAATTCCTAAATTTTATTAAGATGTTACCTATAAAAAATGTCATTAATCTTTTGAACTCAGCTTGGAGTAGAATTTCCCAACAAATTTTAAACCATTGCTGGAAAAGTATTTCAAATTTAGTTTTAAAATATCATTTTTCATATTAAATAGAGTCATTTTTTGTTTTAAATTTAGATACGTGACGATAACGTGAACAAACTCAAAAATGTGAACTGAATTTGTTCACGTTATCGCAAGTTCACTGTATATGCTATCCATACATTTGGTATTATAACAAATTATATATATTATCAATTTGGCAACCCTGATTATAACTGTAATTTAAACATATTTCGCATTTCCTTCCGAATTCAAATGACACAATACTCCCCCCCCCACACTCACGCGCGCACACACTTATATTTTTATTTGGAAAATTATACAACAATGTTGGTATGATTGTTTTGTTGTTTTCACTATAAATAACATTATGAATGTAGGTATGTATATAGTTATAGCTGCCATTTATACTGACTGTAAATGAATGAATGAATGAATCTCTTCTACTTCCTACACTCTTACTAACCTCAAAAACAATAACAACAGAGAAGATAGACACAGACAGATAAAAAAACAACAACAACAAAACAAATAGAAAAAACTATGACATGACATTTCAAACAAGTATGTATACACGAGGGCTGTCTAATAAATCTTAAATATTATAGAATATCCAAGAGTATTACAACGAATTTTTATTTAATTTCTATTCTCAAGGTCTAACATCTACTCATAGAATGCAATAAGATAAGGTAAGCAGTAGGAGAAAGGAAATAGGGAATGAGGGACGTATAAGTGAATATAATTTACATTGTAAGTTATGGGCCAGATCTTTGATGATAAACGTTCTATGTAGTGAGCAGCACGATTAATGTAAGTTTTTCCTTGCATTGCCCAATCGAACACAAAACACTACCCTCTACGATAAAGAAATTTAAGTTCACTTGAGCACATATGCGCAGCCCATCCATAGTAATACCACATGAAAGTTCAAATTATCCAGTCTTTGCCTTAAAACATGGCTATCGAAAGGAGATGAGCCTAACGAGGGAAGTCTGTGTTGAGCTACGGTAGGGCTATATTCCAAAGGAAGTGGCCTGTGCTGCTTTCTTTTTCATTCAATCTACAACCTCTACAGTAGTCACTCCCATCTATATCCAAGCCTAACCATAACACAATGATCTAAGAGAACAGATACAGTGACAGAGATGTTTAGCTTGAATAGTAGATTGGCATGATTTTAATTAATTAATTATATAGGTTAACCCTGGTAAACTAGAACTTGTAAAAGGAGCGAATGAGTAAAACCTACTGCTACAGTCCGATTAATCGAATCTATTGATAACACAGCTCTGCATAGATTTTGCAAATAAGATGCGTCCTGGTGTTCCCGAAAGCATTTTGCGCGCTGAACACGAATCTGGGTTCAAAAACTTTATATCGTGTCAGGTTTTCGATAATAGCGTTTTTGACCATTTTTGAAAAATTGTAGAGCTTAACACTGACGTTCTAGAACCATCGCTATTATCAGAAATTGACAATTGATTTTTGCTCTTTAAAACAAGTCCAAAGCCAAATTATTTGCATGCAGCCTTAAAGTATTGGGGTGGGCTTATGACAAAGGTTTGCAAGAGAAAAAGAAACACATTACAGAGGTCTTTAAAATTTAATCGGATTTACTTGAAAATCCTGCTGTTTTTCCTCCGTTTCCCATTCTCCCTCCCCTTCCCTACATTCCTCTATCCTCCATTTCCTTCCTCCCCTAAGGACAATGTACAATGGGTCAATTTCGACCTCCGGGTACTGTGCTTGTCTTGACCGACAGGTGCACGTCCTCTAACCTAACCTAACCTAACCTACTTGAAAATAATTACACAGGGGTTGTCAGGGCCATTGATTACAGATTCATTCAGATTTAATATATTCAAAATGGCGGATCCAATATGGCGGTAACAATTTTCAAATAAATCCGATTAATTTTTATAAACCTCGACGGCTATATTGGAAAGTTTTTGAAACCAGTTTCTTGTTCAGAGCACAAAATGCCTTCGGGAATACCTTGAGCCATCTTATTTGCACAAAAAAAATAAAAATTTTCAAGGCTGTGTAACCTAACCTAACCTATACAAAGTCGAATACGCACCATTATTCAATTGATCTAAAACACACTGCAATAGTCCGGAAGAAGTAAAGATACCTAAGAAGGTAAAGACATTTATAGGTGTACTTTAAACATTTCATTGCCTGTCTTGCTTTTAAGTTTAGAACCGTCCGTTTGGGCTTCCACCCAGCCCCTATAGCGCATTTAGCATAATTGCAATATCTCTGACTTATTCTATACCAAATAATCTTTGTTAGAACCGTTTACGTATTGTATATTGAATGTATTTTCAAATAATCAAGGGTTTATTGCACAGTATACAGAAATATTGGCCTGTTTCTCTGTGATCTCGCCGCAGAGATCCAGAATCAAGAAAACTCTGATAACGTGAGACCTTTCTATAAAATGCAACCAGTCTTAAGCGCACATTATGCCTATTCAGTGTCATTAGAGAGGGTTGACTGCCAACATAAAAGCATACTCTTTCATACAATGTCACAATTCTGCTCCTAATTGCTCTAGTAATCATAAACAGCTTAGCCTGGAAGATACTGCACTGAAAAAAGAGAAGCTAGGATTGGTCAAGAGAAACGGAATTCGGAGTCAGACGCTATAAATTTTGATCCTACTTAGCTGTGAATACTTTCTTTTTGCAGCTAAGTTTATTTTTACACATTGAGAGGCAATTGAAAAGCTGGCCTATAAATCGTAATGTCTTTCTGGATTATCTCTGTTCCGATAGGGCTTCAGAATTCCTATTTCGAATACAAATTTTAAAATTCCAAGTAGAAAATAAGTAAGATATTGTTTTAAAAATTTAAAATTTTTTTTCCTTTAACTTTTTACCCATCCTACGTAGTAATGTGAAATGAATGCTTATTTTATTATTTATTTACTATACATTTTCACAGATTGGTAGATTTGCCTATTGTAACCTGCATGTTAAAAAGGGGGCGGGGGAGGGCAGGTAGGCAGGCAATAAAAGCAAATAATCTTCATTGTAAATATGGAGTATATGGAAAATGAAATTTTTGTTTTTTATAAACAATAATTATTGTTGTTGTTGTTATTCATGATTATTATTTTATAAAGAGCAGGAAGGCATACTTACATACGTAGCATATACGAAATACAAGTTTAATGAACTTTAACGACGTTTTTAGATGATGTTTTAAAAATAGTTTTTAAATAAGTTTTTTTTTTGGGCTTAAAAAATTTAAAACAAGGAAAATTACAGTAGATGAGAGGAAAAATAAGAATAAAAAACAAATTAATTGCAATTTTCTATAATCAGAAATGTATGCGATACATTCTAAAATAAATTTAAATTAAAATACAAAAACTTTTTCATGACTAGTAATGTTCAATTAAAAACAATTATAAAAAACAATTTAAATTTATTTAATTAAATTTATTTATAATCCATAATTAACAGGTGCTTTCAAGGTGTATTTCAAGTCTAAATAAGTCTTAGGGCCATTATTACAACTTGCTGTTAACTAAAGGGAGGATTTTATCGGAGAGATAAATTGTTTTTCATTATTATGAGAACCCAATAAAATAGAAATGATCATTAAGCTAAAGGGAAGATCATTCTACGTTTAACACTAAACCAACATATAACACTAAACCTATCGATACTTCATGTATTCCAATTCCTACCAAAGGGGGTAAAATGGCCCCTTGCGGTATTTAAGGTAGATTACATATATTTCTCGGTAAAAGAAATGAACAAGAGAGGAATTAAGCTTTAAAAACACATTCGATGTATTTTGTAATAAAAGTGATGTTATTTTCAAGAAATTCTAACAAGGAGTTCAAAATGGGTCATTTGACCCGTCATTGGTAGATTTAGTGTTAAAGGCCACCTTACGTTTGTACTTGCCATATTGTATACTATTTTCGATATGGCATCTTTAGACAAAATAAGCATATACAGCTAATCTTCTTATAACGCGTGGGATAGGTTCCCAAAAAATACCGCCTTGTAAGAAATCGTGTTGTAGGAGATATGAATTCCATACAAAAATTAGAGTTTCGTTCCAAAGTACAAAATAAAAAAATATGTTTTGAATGTTTTGAATCGATGCTTAAGACAAGCTCTCCACATTCTCTGTGAAATTCTATTACGATCGATATGCAAATATGTTTTTGAAAATGATTCCTACATACATAATTGACCATTACAACCCTTCAGTCAGGATTACGACCTAGCTTCTCACACCACTTTTGTTGTGTGCGTTAATTTTATACATGAGTGGTGGGACCTACAGTTTAAAGTCGACTCCGAACGACAGATTTTTGAGAAGCTTTTCATGGCAATTTTTACTCTCAGATTCTTTGCCAGAAATCTGTTGAGAGGAAGTCGCCGAAGAAATATTTTTCGTTTTGATGTCTGACCTTCTCATCATTTAGTATAATTTGTTTCGAACATTTTGTTCGTACTAGTACAAAATCGGAGCTTGGTCCAGTATTAGATTCGGGCATCCTTTCGACGGTTATTGGTTTGAAAAAGTCGTCCTTTGAAGTTTGTTTGTACTTATTTCGCAAATCTTTATACATTTCTTGATAGGGAGATAAATTATTTTGAAGATTTCGTTTAAATATTTTTGATCCAAATGCTTTGCCATTTTTAAAGCTTTCTCGATATTTTTTTTTATTTTTTCATTCATAAAAATCATAAAAATCGCGTTCTAAGAGTAGCGTTGTATGGGAATGTCCTTAGTTTGGGAAACTGCGTTGTAGCGAAAACACGTTATAGCAACCCGCTTTTTAGGAGGGTTAAGGTTCAATTAGTCGTGACTTTGCCATAAGACAGTAATCCATAACCGTAAATTTACTATTAGCAGCAATCAGTGTTGGCATGGCCATACGTTTAATTGCACATATGTACTTTTCAAAAGTACAAAAGTAAACAAAAATACATGTAAGTAAATTCAGCAAACAGCTGTTTATGGTTATGGCAAAAAACCAAAATTCAATTGGTACATATGGTTATCGTTATGACTATGGCATTATGGTAAGTCACCTATAATCGAAAACAGTGATGTCCATAAAGTTGGTTAAAACAGCTGATTTATATGGTTATGGTTAAGTCACGACTAATTGAACCTTAAACAAGGCTTTTAAGTTTTGTTACGTTCTGAATCAGCTGTTTTTTTTTTCTTTAATGTGAGGAATATAAATAAGTCGTTAGTTTTTCTTTTCAGCGCCGTAAGTGTGTTATATATAAATATATATATATATAGCCTAGTAGGTAATGTGCGGGCTTACTGGTTGTGGTTATATGGTTATGGTTAAGTCACGACTAATTGAACCTTTAACAAAAAAAGAAAAAGAAAAAAAACGAAGTCCGCTGTTGCCACTGCGTTAAAAAAAAGCTTGTTCAATTGAGCAGTGTCATCGACATTGCTCCGGCGCTGCCATATTTTTGAATAAAGTTAACTTTATTTTATCTGTAAGTTGTAATAACGAAAATAAGTTGTAATATCTAGCTAAAGATACCTTTAACTAAACCCAAGTTTAACGATAAGTTGTTCCAATGATCCTTAACAGAGTTACGGGCAACTCTGTTTACATTAAAATTTAAAGCATACTTTTAGACTACACGTTAAATAAGATAAACCGTTGTTATTTGAACATTTTAAAAAAGCACTTTATGCGTGTGTGTGTGTATGGGTGCGCTAAACTAATTAGTATTTAATCATACATTAGTAGGTAGATGTTTAATAATTTTTTTGTTTTTATGATTATTTATGTTTTTGTTTTTCTATGTTTTATTTTATCTGTTTGTTTTCAATTATATTTCTTATGATTTACGTTGTGCCTACACATTTTTTAAACATTGCGTGTCTTTAGGAAATTATTTTTTTTTTTAATTTTTTCTAAACACAGAAACCAAAGATGATAAGAAATAAGAAATTGTTTCTTTTTTTTTCCTCTTAATTCTAGAATTACAATATGTATTGTTATTATATAAATTGGTTGCAGTTTATTGTGATATTTTTATGTAGCATAAATCGGTTATGGGCAATTTAATAGTCATGCACTGTAAGGAATACCAACTGCAGTTAAAATTTCTATGTTTTACATACATATATACAGTCAAACTCGTTTATAACGAATTCTTGGTTATTACGTACATATTTTCAAGTCCCAACGTTTTAATATCAATTTTTATACAAAAAACTTTGTTTATTACGAACTCGATTATAACGAAGTCCCAGTAATTAAATTCCATATATTTTACCTATTTTTTTTTATAACGAACCCTCAGAAATAACTTTGAAGTGTGGCAATAGTCTTTAATATGGCAGCATTACATTCTAACTCAGCATCTTTAATCAGCTGATAGATAGAAAAAATTAACACATATTTTTGGTTTTTAATAAAAAAAAATACTTTTTGTTTTTAATAAATGATAAAAATTATTTGTATTTGATATTTTCTTCTTTAACTTCACCCCCTTTATTACGAACTTTGCCTATAACGAACTAATTTTTCTGGTCCCACTGAGTTCGTTATAACCGGGTTTCATATAAAACTTCTAACCAATTCAGAGCCTACTTTGTTGTAATGATAAGTCTTGCAACTTCGTTTTGACTAGGGGATTTGTATGTGAATATTGATTCTCAACTAATAGCCAAAAGAATTCGTAAATCAGTTTGTCCTATCTACTGCTGAAGTAGAAAAATTAGTACAAGATAACGACCTGGAATGGGATCCTGGAGTGATTCATTTGATCTATTTGATAGTTAGCGTTATGGAGTTGTCTTCTGATGCGCTCCACTAAGATGCGTTGCGCATCCTTATTACAATGCTATAAGGACCTTTATAGGGCATCTACAAATGCCTCACACGTCATAATCTGATTTAATGGCCTGTGACGCTGGCCCATTATTCGTTTTGGATACTACTGTCATCTATCCTTTTATAAGTCTAGTCTTGACGTGGAATTTTCACATTAAAAGAAGCTTTCATAGACATTAAAAGTCTACATAGGCTATTCTAAACTTGAAAATAATGTTTCAACGGAGAAAAACTGTGTCTCAGTATATGTATCTCTTCTTATTAAGGCTTGTTGTAGTGTATTTTCTGCCAAATTAATGACAATTAATCTAATTAAGACAGCTTCTCTTATTATATTATTCGTATATTCTCCAAGCCAACTAACAAGAATTCTTTTTAACGAGAACTCTTGACTGCAATTTAAAAATATATAAACTGAGGAGGACTAAATGTACCTAACTGCACCATAGAGGAAATCGTAACTATCCCCCGTATGTAGGGCCCTCAACCACTAAACTTTTGGAGTCATTGTATCCACTCTGGAACTACTGTAGTATTACTTCGAAATGAAGTTCCTCTGGCAATTTGGCCCCTTTATATCCACATCTGCTTCAGGATTGCGCAACGAGATCTAAAAAAGTGTTTAAACATCTTTTCAAATCCTCTCATCCAACTTAAGTTTCTTAGATTTCAGCAAGGCTTCAGTGTAATTGGCAATACTATTCCAATTTTCTTCGCTGTTCAGGAGTCTATCGCAAACGTTTTCAACAGTACAAATGCCGACTTTAGCCTCAAGATTCGTTCTTTCTAAACTCCATAACTCACAATGAAAGAAAGTGTGTTTTGAGTCATCAATCGACGTATTTTCATAAATTCAATTTGGTTGTCTCATCTTCGTCCCATTTACATACAGAATTGGTCATTACAACTCTTTAGACAGGATTACGACCTAGCTTCTCACACCACTTATGTTGCGGGCGTTAATTTTGTAAAAGAGTATAGTCGACTCCGAACGACGGAGTTTTGAGAAGGTTTTTGATGGCAAACTTTATTTACTCTCAGAGTTTTTGCCAGAAATCTTCTGAAAGGAGGTCACTGAAGAAATATTTTCATATCTTTGTTTTGATGTCTGATCTGGGATTTAAACTCGGGCCTTCAGTTTAATAAGGCAACACACTACCTACTAGACTATGGCGGCTTCGACTTCCCAATTTTAAACAGATATTTACAAAAATAATCATGTTCGGATAACAGTTATGATAAATAGTAATTAATCTCACCAAATTTCCTCCCAATCTAACGGATAATATATGGGAGAAGTGTTTCATTTCTCTTCTTTCTTCTTCTTTAGTTCGCTTCCTGACATCCATTCGAACGATATGGCCGAGCTAGCACAGCCGCTGGATATTAATACGCTGTACAACGTCCATGTCGTTGAGGAGCTCATACAGTTCACTGTTAAATCGGATGCGGAAATCATCGTCAACTCGCACAGGACCGAAGATCTTACGTAGGACTTTCCTCTCGAATACCCTCAAGACTGCTGCATCAGTTCTTAATAGGGTCCATGCCTCTGCGCCATAAAGAAGCACGGGTAAGATGAGCATCTTGTAGAGTAATAATTTTGTCGCACGAGAGAGGTCTCTGCTACTCAATTGCCTATTGAGATTATAGTAGCACCTGGAGGGAAGGGTAATCCTACGTTTGATCTCCAGACTGACATAATTTTTGGTGGTGACGGCGGAGCCAAGATATATAAATTCCTTGACCTGTATCAAGAGTATAGTTATGGGCCGTAATCTGACGATAACATATACTTTGTTTTGTCCTCATTGACTGCCAGACCCATCTTCTTAGGCTAAATATTAACAATACATACAATAATATTTCTTTCAGTGTACTTTTAAATGTTCTACGAACGCTTTCTTCTGCGTTCTTGTAGAACAATTATTTGGGTTCCTTGGTTGAATTATTTTCATTTTGTTTGTTTAATTTTTGTTTTAAAATTAAAATGTTTTAATAGACAATAATTGAATTGTTTTTTAAACAGTATAACAGTTAATAATTATAAGTTAATAACTCATCTTAATTTACTATTCGAATTCTGTTTTTAACAATCTATACGAATGCAAAAAAAAAAGGAAAAGAATTTCGTTCTGATTTTTAATTCTCTCTCGCACCCAACCCATTCTCACTCATTTTAAGTGGGTAATCAAACCACTTTTATTGGCAAATAATGCCGTAGCAGTAGTGAAAACGATAATCAATCAATTCGATTTTATTCTACGATGGATGCCCCCTTGAAAAGTGTTTCTAATGGCACACAGCAACGAAAGACAAAGCACACGCACTGGAAAAACTCGAACAGAAAACAGAAAATAATTTCGATTTTCGATGAAATGCTAAGAAATGCAAGAGATGCGTTAATGGAACGCAACATATGTAGCATCGGAAAAAGGTATATAAAGAACAGCAACAATATCATCATCATCGTCATCATTGATGATCAGATCAGAATCAACAGCGAACAGCAAACAGCCAACAGCAACCTGGTACCCTAGTGCGATGAAAAGTAATTTCTTCATTATTGAGATAAAAGAGAAGAGGAACACGAAGGAAATATTCTTTTTCTTTTTATTCTGCAATTTATTAGAAATGTTTTGTTTAGAAATTAGAAACAGAATGAAAAACGTTTTCTTTATATGGAGAAAGAAACAAAATTGCTTGAGTTTGTTTCGCTTTTCGTGTGGGGCCAATGAAATTTATTGCTATTCGTGCAGAACAAACACAAAGAAATTTAGTAGGGGGATGTTCATTTCAGCGCGGAAACAAGATCGATAAATCGTTTTTAGGTTATAGGTCTTTTTCCATTATCCTATCAACACCCAGAGTGTGTTTTTTTTACCCATACTTAAAGGATACTTAGTAGCACATATGGGCACAATGGAATGGTCAGGGGCAGAGTGGTATAGCCATCTTCACAGAAGGATCTAAGTTGGGTGGAGGTACAGGTGCTGGGGATTTCTGTAAGTAACTCGGTCTTGAACTCCAGTTCAGGTTGAATGATGACTGCAGCGTTTTTCAGATTTTCGCAATACTGAAGGCTATTGAGGCATAGCTGCTGGCCCATCTTTGGATTCGGAATCTTATATGATCTTCGTTGATAGTCAGACTGTCCTTAGGGCCATTGCGTCGGTTTGGTGCTAAACACGGCTCGTTCGCGAGTGCTTAAGGACTTTTGGACCAGACCGTATCCGTCTCTGCAAAGTACTGGGCAATGAGACGGCGGATGCCCTCGCTAGGTTAGGTTTGCTTTCAAGGGGCGATATAATATGGTCCTGACCCTCCAGTCTGCCACCTCTATGGCCTTATCGATGGATGGGTCAGGGAGGAAGGGGCAGAAACGTTGGAAGAACGGATCGGGTTGTTCTGTTTCCAAACGTCTATGGCCTGGTGTGGACAGTAAGATTAGATTGGCTGCTGGGCTTGATTAAGGCCAGCTTAGGGTTGGTTGTCGGTTTTATCACGGGACACTGCGAGATTAGGTCGGTGATGGGGGATCTGGAACAGATCCCAGCCGGACTATTGCAGAGTATGCTGCGATGAGGAGGAGTTAGAGACTGTCGAACACCTCCTCTGCCTTCTTAAAGAGCTTGAGTTCTGTTTCGTGAGCCGACATCAAGGTTTTCTTTCACCCTCTTCTATTTGTGTTTGTTTCTTTCTGTGTAAATCCCATTCCCCCCCTTACCTACATGCCCGCCTTTTGTACAATGGGTCAATTTCGACCTCCGGGTACTGTGTTTGACTTGACCGACAGGTGCACGTCCTCTAATCTACATGCCCGCCTTTCATCCTAATCCCTCTATTTCCTTCCCTCTTTAAGGACGTTGTACAATGGATCAATTTCGACCTCCGGGTACTGTACTTGTCTTAACTGACAAGTACACGTCGTCTAAGCTACAACTGAATATCCCCCTAATAAAAGAGAATATATTGTACAATATAAAGATGAATGTTGCCAATCCATTGAGTATGAAATATTTATTAAAATGGCCACAAAAGGCACTACTTAAAAGGGTTAAAACCATAATAATAATAACAAAAAAAAAAAAAAAAATTACAAAATAATGAAGCATAACATCATAATAATGCAACAATATTTGCAAATAATACAACAAATAATGCAACAACAACTATGCAATTGTTTAATAAAGTATGGTTTTGTTAAGTAATTTATAGGCCTGGCATTAGGAACGATAACGACAATGACAACGACAGCTATAGAGACAGCGACCAGATGTGGCATAAGCATTATTAGCATATTGACCAATTGACCGTTTTATCCATTAACGTCGCTCGCTAACGGCGTATTATTGTTGCACTGGGGAACAAAAATAGAGATAGAGACTGACAGACAGACAGACAGAAACCTATTGGAATTATTCAATTTAATTATTCTTTTGAAATCTGTTTTCGTAATAAATTCTGTATGTGTTAACAAGTTTCTTTTCATTCTAGCCTTTAAAATTAATTTACAAATAACGGGTTATCCATTTAGTGGTTTCAACAGAGTCAATTTGACTGTTCAATATCATTCACCAGAGGAACACATAGAAATTGTTGAAACTGCAAAAGTGGTGATTTAAATGGGGGTACTTAGGGAGATTTGAGGTCGCCGTGGTCTAGTAGGTAGTGTGCTGCCTTATTCGGCGATTTCTTCTCAGTAGATTTCTGGCAAAAAACTCTGAGAGTAAAAATAAAATTGCCATGGAAAGTTTCTCATAAAATCTGGCGTTCGGAGTCGACTTTAAACTGTAGGTCCCGCTACTCATCTATAAAATTAACACACAACATAAGTGGTGTGAGAAACTAGGTCAATAATCCTGACTGATGGGTTCTAATGAGCAATTATGTATGTATGTATTTTGGGAGATTATCACAATCGATCGTAGTCGCGTGGTCTAATAGGTAGTCTGTTGGCCTAAGGTCAAGGTTCAACCCCCAGGTCAGGCATCTCCAACTAAAGGAAATATGAAAAAAAAATTGCCATGAAAAGTTGATCAAAAAATCTGTCGTTCTGAATTGACTTTAAACTGACAAAACGTAAGTGGTGTGAGAAGCTAGGTTGTAATCTTGGCTAAAGGATTGTTAAGACCAATTATGTATGTATGCATGTCATAATCGACCTACACTGTGTAAAGAATTGTTAAAATTATAAAGAAATATGAAAAGCTTAATAGCTTTACAAGTGGTGCTGAGGCTTGCACTTCACTGCAATTTACACACCGCCGTTAACATAGCTTCTATTACTGCACCAGTGATGCAAATACTGCTCGCCCAAAGGCTATAATACAGCTCATCATGGTGTACGTACATGCATAATTGCCCATTACAGCCAAAAATCTGCCGTTCGGAGTCGACTTTAAACTGTAGGTCCCGCTACTTCTGCATAAAATTAAGACACACAACATAAGTGGTGAGAGAAACTGCGTGCTTCTTGGGAACGATTACTGTAAGACTGTCTAACTATGAAGGTATAGCACTGGCCATTTTATTGTCACCAGCAGCAACTCATTTCCTTACCGTTCGCATCTTCCCTCTCTCTTTTCATCTTTCCTAAAAAAAAACCTGCACAATGCACTGCATGAGTAGGGGTCATCCCCTGCGTGCTGGTTTTATATAAAAAAAAAAAGCTGTTGCCATAGTCTGGTTTGGGCACTATTATGGCTGATATTTGACCTTATAATTCTTACAAGGTTAATGAGGTTCCTTTCAGTCGCGTCTCGATCTTTTCGGACAGTTGGGCTGCGATAAGATCTCTATCAGGTTTCGTGATCAACTCTAGGATCGTTAGGGAATGTCGCAGCTGTCTCGACCTAGTCTCGGGGCACTTCACCGGTGTCTCTTTGGTATGGGTCCCCGGCCATAGTGATATTCCGGGAAACTATAGGGCCGACGAGCTCGCTAGAGCTGGTGCGCTTCTTCCGGAATCCTCTTCTGTTGAGTAGGGTATGCCACTTGCCTCGGTCAAGTTGACCATTGCGCGAAGGTTCTTTCGGGACGCCAACCTATCCTGGGTCAATGAGGAGTTCTGCTCCACCGCTGGACTTACCTGGCCCAGAATGGATGGAAGGCGTACCAACCGATTACTTGGTCTCGGTCGTGATGTCATCTCGACTGTAGTGGCCGTGCTTACGGGTCATTGCATCATGGGTAGAGAGAATGAGGCTCCCTTTTAACAACTTCTGCCGTGAATGCAGGTCCACTGAGGAAGGTGTAAATATAGGTTATTTGGCTCCCCATTCTTTGTTAGCTTAACGAAGCTATCATCTATTGATATCAAGGATATAGCTTCGTTTATCAAATTTTTGGCTGGTTTTCCAGTACGGGGAAGTCGTGCTTTTGTCGTGCAGCCCTTGCGCTGATCAACTTCTTCCTTACCCTAATTTGGCGGAACTTGGTTAGTACAGGGACTGCGTTTTACCCGTGGCATCACAGCTTTGATATCAGAGCTACCACTACAACTTAACCTAACCTAATAAGGTTAAACGTTTCATTGCTTTATGTGTTTTTTTTTTTTTATTTAAATTTACTTTTAAAACTTCACCAAATGAATAACCCTTTACAATTTCAATTACAATTTGTTCTCTCACGCTGTTCCTCTCTGTTGTCTTTTTTTTCTGTTCTTCATATTTGAATATTCTATTGTTTTTGGGGCACATGTTTTTCACTTAACGGTACATAGGAAGTAGGGAGGGGATGATTCCCCATGCAGAGAAAACATTTTATGATTTAATTTCTTGGCGAAAATAAACAATTTCTCTCAAAAAAAAAAAAAAAAACTCAAACAAACAAAAACCGATTTTCGATAGTTTTTAACAGCATAACGCCAATTGTTTTTCAATTTTTACTTTAATTTCTAAAACTGTACCAACAGCAACTACAGAAGAGGAGGGTACATACCAAGGAGTAGTATTGTATTATGTATTGTGGTGTCACTAATTGCTTCATTTTTTCTCTTAATTTTTTTTTTTTGGTATTTCTGGGTCAACAATAGAGTTTGTTAAACAAAATTTTAATGTACATATTTTAATATACATACTTACAAAATTGTTTTTATTTACCACTTTAATTTTGCTTGGATTGTTTGTGTCAGTGTTGTTAAATTCCATGTTTTTTTCCAAGTCTCTGGTCTGGTGATTTTGAAAATTGCAGTTGAAATTAATTTTTTTTTTGTTTTTGTTTTTCTGAATGTAAACCATAAATATTATTGAAAGTTTTCAAGATAAAAAAAAACAAAACAAAACAAAAAAAATATTTGAAAACATTTTATTATTGTACGTTTAATTTGCTGGTTTTGGGTCAATACACAAAACTAATTGACGATGGAAATTACAAATACAGTAAACAAGTTGTACACAAAAATAATTTAAATTGAATTATTGTTTAATTATTAAACAAATAATACAATTTATAAAAAGAAGTAAAAAAATTCAGCAATTAATTTATTTGAAAAGAACTTGAAATTGAAAATCAATTTCAATACAATTTATTTCGCATGTATGTTCACACACACTTGCATTCAATAAGCCTTAACGCACAGTGGTATGAAATGCACAAAATAAAAACAATTTTATGATTACTTGTCACAATTTTGTCACCAGCCATGGCGTATTTTTTTGAAAAATTGAAGCACAAAGCCTATTTATCTATTGAATCATTACTAATTCCATTTAGGAAACTATAATTACAAGATATTGTATCTGAAGCCTGGTGAAACAGCACAATTCACTTCAAAGCTAAATATTAATGGTGCCCTGGTAATGGCCTATATTTGGTAAGACCATAACGGTAAGGATGACCACAGGAAATCTCAACAAAGCATACATAATTGCTCATTACAACACTGCAAGCAGGATTATGACCCAGCTTCTCACACCCCTTATGTTGTGTGCGTTAATTTTATACATACATGACGTGGACCTACAGTTTAAAGTCGACTGAGAACGACAGATTTTTGAGAAACTGTTCATGGCAATATTTTTTTATTTACCCTCAGACTTTTTGCCCGAAATCTACTGAAAAGAAGTCACCGAAGAAATATTTCGTTTTGATGTCTGACCTGGGATTTGAACCCTGGCTTTACATCTAATAACCTAACACATTACCTACTAGACTACGGCGATTTAATATCAAACCTATACCGAATACAATTAATATGTTTGAAGCGAGCATTCGATTATTAGATGAAACATGAAATGCTCGTCCACATATGGCAAGATCAGTTAAGAAATCTTGAGAAACTGCTTATTAAGATTTACCTTAACGATCTTATTGTCTATAGTCCTTGGTCTAAACCGAGTACCATTTGATTCGATGGGTGTAGCACGCTGTCAGTGAAATAAGCAGCAGTTTAGAAAAGTTTATTCCAAATTCAATTCATATTCATTCTTGGTCTAAAATATTTGGCGCAGAATCCATTTGTTAACAAAAAAAAAGCAATTTGGCGACCGACTACCAAAATTTAATTAACATTTCACAATAAGTTCACAAAATTTGATAAAAAATCACGCATTGGTACATAATTTTCGCACTCACAGCGCTATATTAAAAGTAAGTATATCATCTATACCTATAGGTGTTGGAAAATACCAGCTCTTATAGGTTATGTTCAAGAAAATTCAATACGATACTTTCGGAAACCATGTTGTATATGCTCAGTTTTTTTATATTTGAAGTTGCCATTTTGAAAATAGTATATCATATGGCAAGTTCAAACATAAACTTAACTTTAAAAGTTACCGGTATTATGATCCCTCCCTTTATAATGATCCCCTGTAATAATGGCCCTTAGGGAGGATTTTTAACGGGCAGAAAAATTGTTTTAAATTATTATTGAAATGATCGTTAAGCTCACTTAAAGTGAAGTTTATGTTTGAACTTGCCATATTATATATTATTTTCAATATGGCAACTTGAAATATCAACAAAATAAGCATATGCCCCTCGTTGCCACTGCGTTTAAAAAAAACTTGTTTAATTGAACAGTGTTATCGATATTGCTCCGGCACTGCCATAATTTTTTAAAAAGTTAACTCAATTTTATCTGTAAGTTGTAATAATGAAAATAAGTTAAAGGTGACTTTATAGTTTATGGAGGTCGCCGTGGTCTAGTAGGTAGTGTGTTGGCTTATTAGACAAAAGGCCCGGGTTCGAATCCCAGGTCAGACATCAAAACGAAAAATATTTCTTCGGCGACTTCCTCTTAGCAGATTTCTGGCAAAGACTCTCAGTGTAAAGATTGCCATGAAAAGCTTTTCAAAAAATCTGTCGTTCGGAGTCGACTTTAGGTCCCGCCACGTATGTATAAAATTAACGCACACAATATAAGTGATGTGAGAAGCTAGGTCGTAATCCTGACTGAAGGGTTGTAATGGCCAATTATGTATGTATGTATGTAATATGACAAGTTAAAACATAAAGTTAACTTTAAAAGTTAAGATGATCTTTCCATTAGCTTAACGCCCACTTCTACCTTATTGCCCACTTGTAGTAATGAAAAATAATTAATTTGTCTTCCCTTTAGTTAATAGGCAAGTTAAGTAATTAAAATTGCTTTGAATAGTTTTTCAAAAAATCTGTCCTTTCAGATTTAACTTAACCTGTAGGGTGAGGCTCTACTCATGGATAAAATTAAAACACCCATGTTGTATGGGTGGTATGAGAAACTAGGTTGTAATCCTGACTGAAGGATTGTAATGATCATCTAAGTTAAGTAAGTAAATTTCAACTTACCAAAGATGCCATTTAATGTTTCCTAGGAGCAATACGCATTTAGTTTCTACTTAAAACAACCCACGCTTACCTAAAAATAAATTAAAATGAAATTAAAAAAAAAAATTAGTATGAAAGCAATAAACAATTAAATAAACCAGAATTAAAATATAAAATAAACAGGTAATGATAATTAAAAATAAGTTAATTTAATGTGAATTGTATAAGAAATCACAGTTAATTATTTAAAAATTATTTCTATTTGCTGAATATATATTGAAAAAAAGTTTTTTAAATCGAAATTTTCATTCTTAACATTTTATTTTTTCAAGGCTGCAGGGTTTCTTAAGTTCAGAAACAAGTCTTTAGCACTGATTGGATATTGAAAGTGTTTACTACTTAAATAGTAAATTATTTTGTGGAGTTCAAATTGTTTATTAATAAAAAAAAAAATAATAATAAATAATAAATTATTTTAATTAATTTAATAGACTGGACTCTGGACTGCGCATTTAAAATTTTTTTTATTTAATATAATAAATATAATTAGAAATTCGTTTTACATATTTTTTACTTATTTTTAATCTTTTTTTTTATTTTTAATTTTTTGTTCTCGTCACAATATAATATTTTATGTTAATTTTAAAGTCAGTCGATATTAAACACGTATCCACACAGTTAATTTTATAATTTTTATTTTTTGTTTTTTATTTGAGATTCTAATTTGATAAACAAAAACAAATAAAAAAAATTACAATAAAAACAAAAAACTCGTTAAAAACACTCACTTTTGCAAAAATTCCCCCAAACGAATTTCAATTTCGTTTTATAATAAATTACAATGAAATTTTTATTTAAATTGACTTTTATTTTTTGGTTTTTATTGTTTCTACATAAATAATTTAATAATTAGAAAAAATCCCAGTAATAATTTATAAATGCAGAAAAACAATTGCAATTTTTTATTTTGAATTATTGAAAATACATTTGAAAGGTTTTAATAATTTGAAACAGACTGGAAGCGATAGGCGACATAACCAAGAAATCTAACCGCGTGTTAGTTTTGCAACATTAAATTCTAGTACAGTTACAGTTGTAGCAAAGCTTGCATACATAATTGGTCATTACAAACCTTCAGTCAGGATTACGGCCTAGCTTATCAGACGACTAATGTTGTGTGCGTTAATTTTATACATAAGTGGCGGGACCTACAGTTTAAAATCGACTCCGAACGATTGAATTTTGAGAAAATTTTCATGGCAATTTTATTTGCTCTGAGATGTTAACAGAAATCTGCTGAGAGAAAGTCGCCGAAGAAATATTTTCATACTGTCGAACTTCGATTATTTGAATTTTCTACAAGTTGAAGCACAGCAACAGTATCTTAGAGAGAAATTCTATCAGGTTTTGCTTCTTTAACTGGAAGTTTCTATAAGTCAAAGCTTTTTTCTGGATAATGGTGATTCAATTTATAGAAGTTCGATTCTATTTTCGTTTTGATGTCTGATATGGGGTTTAAATCTAATAAGCTAACACACTACCTACTAGACTACAGCAAAGGTTACTTAGATTAATCATTCTAAGGCAACGTTAGTTGTTCTTAACCTCCAATTGTCTTCTGATATGGAATACCCTAACCTAACCTTAAAGAAGAAAATTTAACTGTTTTTTGGAAACAGTTTGAAAAGCTGATAACGTTGTTTAGACAATGTGTTATTAAATATCTTTAAGGCCACTGTTACAACTTGCCGTGAACTAAAGCAGGATTTTAACGGGCAGACAAATTGTTTTTCATTATTATGAGTACCCAATAAGATAGAAGTGATCGTTAAGCTAAAGGGAAGATCATAATACCGGTAACTTTTAAAGTTAAGTTTATGTTTAAACTTCAAATTTAAACAAAATCAGCATATTAAAGGCTATCCATTTCGTGGTTTCAAAAGTAAATGACTGGAATTCGACATCTGTCACATTAAGTTGTGAAACCAATTTTTTTCTTTTCAGTTGAAAATCTGACATTGACGAAAATGGATCGCTTAACTATTACCCAACGCATAAAAATTATCAAAACCAACTACAAAAATGGTCATTCTGCTACAGCCATGTATCGTGCTTTAAGAGAAGATTATGGTTAACATAGTCGTCCAACTACGCAAGCAATTGGAAAAATTGTGAAGAAATTTGAAGAGACTGGAGTGATTGCAAATATTGAAAGGCCTGTGCATCATCGTTTCGCTTGTTACGCTGAAAATATCGCCATTGTATGTGAAAGTGCTTCCGAAGACCCGAATGTGTCGATTCAATGTCGTTCAAAGGAATTAGGACTGTCTTACGGCACATGATAGTGTATTTTGCATTTAGATCTACACCTACATCCAGCTTACGTAGCAACTGAAGCCAGCTGACCATTCACAACGTCGTAGATACGTGGAATGGATGATTGAACAACATGCGGTGGACGGCAATTTTTCGAACAAAATTTTCTTTAGCGATGAAGCACATATTACACTTGGTGGGTATGTTAATAAACAAATTGTCTTATTTGGAGTTCTAAGAATCCTCTAGTAATTTAAGAGAGGCCATTACCACCCATTACCAAGTCTGCTGTTGCCACTGCGTTTAAAAAAGACTTGTTTAATTGAGCAGTTTTATCGTTGTAATAACAAAAATCAGTTAATGGTAACTTTAGCTAAAGGTAACTTTTACTAAACCTAACGGTGTTTTCTTTTCTACAAAGAGAATGTCACCCTCTTACAAGGTGCATTAAAAAATTTTTGAGCAACCCTGTTGTAATGGCATTTTTTATTTGAGAAGAACATAACACAAATATTTAAAAAAGGTTATGCCCTGTGTTTACCACGGCGGCTGTTGACTACGTATGTTGAAACAAATTCAGTAATTCTTCTTCATCAGATGACGAAGATGAATCCAATAACTAATTTATTTCAGTTTTCGCAAATATTATAGATACCGCAACCATATCCATATTTATATTTTATCAAAAAAAAGTTTTAGATCTAAAAATATGTTGTATTTTTTGATTTGTTTTCAATCGCAAATTTTTCAACTTTATTTTTTGAGAGCTTTTTTATAACAAAAAAAAAAAAATATTTTAGCACTGTTCTAACATTGAATGCAATTTTTTATATTACGGACCATGTAGCTTTAATAATGTAATGTTTTTTTTAAGATTACTCAACAAAACAATGAAAAAATTAACGTCAAATTGGATAACAATACCAGGCGACTTTTTTAAATTTCATCTGGTAGCCCTTTAAATAAACAAAAGTCATCTGCTTTACAGGACATTATCAGCACTCTCGATTTATTTAGGGCATAAAATGCAATGCCCTCCACCATTGGCAAGTGCGAATTATTTAGAATAAAACATACCACCCTTTTAGAGGGCGAAACATTTTTAAGAAACACACGGAAAATTGCATTTTGCGTTAATAAAATGCACATTTTTTTTTGGTAGAAAAGAAAACACCATAAGTTTAAGAGCAGGTCTTGCCTTTAATGTTATTAAAATATAATTTATAGTTTGCAATTCCTACAGCCTATAAATAAAAAAAGTAAATAATGAAGAAAATAATTAAATTAATTTTAATTTCTTGTTCTTTTTTTTTTTTGTTTTTGGTAATTTAATACGTATAATTTTTTTTTGAAGATTTCATTTCACTTTAAACGTAACGTAATGGTGGTTAGTTTTGCATTTCTAAATGAAAGTGAAATTCAATAATTGTCACGTTTATTTTAAATTCGAAATTTAATTTTAAATTTTTAATTTATTTACACGTACTATCGCGTACATACGTACAAATGTATGTACATTGTATATGCACTATAAATTTGTATTATTTTTCTATTTTCTGTTTTGCCTCCAATTTTTGACTTTAACCTTGATAGTAAAAAAAAAATTGAATTTAATTTTTTTTTATTTTTATAATGATGACCTACAACATAAAAAAACAAACATTTATTTCCATATGTTGATAGAATTTTAAGTAAAAAAAAAAAATAAAAAAATCAACAAGCAACTGTTTAAACTAAAAATAATTACAATTGAAATAAAATTAAATACGAAGTAAAATGAAAAAAATAAAAAATAATAAAAATTGGCGAGACATGATCCAAAAAACAAATGAAAAAAAAAAATAGCGTCTCACACATCATGTCTTTAAATGCATGTGATATAAATTTAAAAGTTTAAAAACAAAAATCCGTTTTTTTTTTTTAATTTTTATTTTCACACATTTTTTTGTAAACGTAACTAACTCGTCATCATTTTTATTTGACCGTCACATCGGCCATATTTGCACTAAAATGTCCAAAAAAAAATAGAAATAAAAACTGCTGACAAATTGTTATTATAAATTAAACTGAATGGGGTTGACTATTTAAGGCTTGTTTTTGTTTATTTTTATAAAAAATATCCCCAATTAAACCCCTGCAATTATCTCATTGTCATACTGGATCTCTTACTGATTGATGCATGACCTTGTTTCCCTAAGAGGTGTACTATTAGTTCGTAATAGTTCGTATCTCGAAGCTAATCACTGCAGTGAATTACACACTAAAATTGGCAGCAAAAAAGTCTGGTCCTCAGTTGTTCCTGAGATTCGATAGAAGTTTGCACAGACCACTTTAAAAGATAGGCTCTCCAAAATCCTTAACCTTTAAAGCTCCGCCTCCCAAACTACATACATACATACATAATTGGTCATTACAACACTTCAATCAGGATTACGACCCAGCTTCTCGCACCGCTTACATATGTTGTGTGTATTAATTTTATACACGAGTGACAAGGCCTACAGTTTAAAGTCGATACCGAACGACAGATTTTTTGAGAAACTTATCATGGGAATTTTATTTACTCACAACCTAGTTTTTCACACCATTTACGTTGTGTGTGTTAATTTTATACACGAGTGGCGAGGCCTATAGTTTAAAATCGCTTCCGAACGACAGATTTTTTGTGAAACTTTTCAAGGCAATTTTATTTACTCTCAGAGTTTTTGCTAGAAACCTACTGAAAGGAAGTCGCCGAAAAAGTATTTTTTCACATTCGTTTTGTTGGTAATGTCTGACCTGTCCGCCTTCCTAACCAATTTTTTTTTTGAAATTCAGATAATGACAGTGCACTCAAAAGTTAGCCTAAACAAGATCCAACCTACCCGATGCTCAGACATCGCTTCCATCATTCAACCTACTTATTACTCCTCCATACGTATCTACTGTAATTATAGTTTCATATCTAGTGCTCTTAGACTTTCTGACTTCCCCTACATAATTGGTCATTACAACCCTTCAGTCAAGATTTCAACCTAGCTTCTCACACCACTGATGTTGCGTCTGTTAATTTTGTACATAAGTGGCGGGACCTATAGTTTAAAGTCAACTCCGAACGACAGATTTTCTTTTTGAGAACCTATTCAAGGCAGGTTTTTTTTACGCCCAGAATTTTTGCCTGAAATCTGCTAACAGGAAATCGCCGAAGAAATACTCTTTCTATTTTATTTTAATGTCTAGCCTGGGGCTTGAACTCTGGCTTTGCGTCTAATAAGCCAACGCACTACCTACTAGACCACGTCGACTTCATTATATCCTGCATAAATGTTAAGTGATTTAACCATTCTTAATAGATTTTCTTCATTTGGCTGCCCAAGTCCTTCATTGGCGTGATCGTCATTTGTGAGATACATGGATACATAATTGGTCATTACAACCCTTTAGTCAGGATTACGACCTAGCTTCTGCATGAGATTTTTTGCGAAACTTTCCGTGGCAATTTTTATTTACCCTCAAAGTTTTTGCCAAAGAAATGTTTTTTTTTCATATTTTCGCTTTGATGACTGACCTGGGGTTTGAACCGAGGCCTCACATCTAATAAGGACAATGACAAATTAAAATTTATTTAGTACTCCAAAAGTCTAGCTAGACCACGACAGTCGTCTTTCAAAAATACAAAGTTTATTTGTAATAGTTCAGAGAAAATAAAGAATTAGGTATAGGTTAAAGGAAGCGGTCTGCGGTCTTTTTAATACGACCTAAAGCAGAGAGAGAGAGAGAGAGAGAGAAAATAATGGAAATGGGGAAACGGAGAAAAGGTAGGAAAAGGAAAATAAGAAGTTAAGTTATTTAACAAATTGTTCATAGGAACCGTCAACTGGAAGTCTAATAAGCCAATACATTACTAACTAAACTATGGCAACAAAGTTGATATACCATAAGTACCGTTCCCTTTGGATCTCATACTATTTACCCTGAAAAAATGTATGTTCCGTCTTGTCTTCGCGCTCATGGTACATTTGCCATATTACATCCATTTTTATACGAAGTCTTACTTAAGTACTTACGTACTTAATTGGTCATGTCCATAGATTGTCGTGTAATAGGTAGACATACGTCTGTAGGCTGAAGCAATGTCCCTTGTTTTTTTTTTATAAATGAGTTGCTGCTAGGTGAAGTGTCCCTTGTTATTTCTTTCACTTTGTTATCATTAAAGTTTAATGATCTCAAAATTTCGAAAATAACCCTCGTATTAATTTATAAAACACATGTCAATGACTTCAATTCAATTATAAATATTTAGAGTTAATGAACGATGTTTCTATTTGCTTAGCCTTCACTGTAAGCTGAACGATAAGTGGTTGGCAATACAGTGAAATTTTTTTGGAATATTCATTCTTTTGGACACACACACACACACCTACACAGAAAAGGTTATTAGTGGTTAATAGTGCAATGGTTTTGACAAATCCATTTTGAAACTCGTATGTATAGAAGGAATACAGAAACTAAAACAAAACCAAGATAAAACAAAAACGATTACATTCGAAAATTATTATAATGATGAGGGTTCAAGGCCTATTATAATAAATAATCAAATTTTGTTTTTGTAATTACTTGATGTAGGTTTTCTGTCGTTGTTTGTTCCACAAAAGGAAATAATTTCTCTTTCAATTGTTCCGCATAGAAGTGATTATTTTCGTTTCAATTTCGTTTTTTTTTCTGATTTTTTTTCTTTTGTTGGTGATTTCTTTTCGTTTCGTTTTTTTGTAACCTTAAATTTCAAGCAATTAAATAATAATAACTTTTGTTGCTGTTGTTGTTGCTATTGTTGTCATTCTTATTTGGCCAATATTGAACATTAATGATAATGACGCCTACAAACTATAACTGTGGCCATAAATAGTTTTTGTAGCCATTACCACTCTGTGAGAAGATAATTTATGGCGAAAATAATGCCACGAATTTAATTCTTTTTCCTATTATTTTCCGCTTCAGTGACTACAGGTAGTCGCAAAATGTTCTCCAAAGATAATTTTGAATTGGATAACTAACTTTATTAGAACTTTTTAATTTCGTTAAGCTGTCCACTGTGTTTAACATCATATCTCTAAAAAAAACTTGACTTCTCTTTAGTTCTTAAAGGTCATTTTGCCAATAATTTTCCAAACCCCCAAAGTGACGGTTCCTATAAATACAGTGCACGCGCGCTAATGTGAACATCGCATTATACGAATACCGCTTAATGTGAAAAATTTTTTGCTTCATTGTCGACTCCTAAAAGATAAAAAAAAAGTATAAAGCCCCTTACATAATTTGAACTGATTTTTTCTTTAACTTGAAACGTTAAAATTTTGTGTTTATTAGTTGCGGGAATCCCCTTTTTAGGTGTGCAAGTATATATGTGTACTGATTGTTCAAGATTAAATTGTATGAAGATTAAATTATAAAAAAAAATTCATAAATAATGATTTCCGTTTAAAAAGATGGTATAATTCTGTTTTAAAATTTTCGATATTCGAAAATGTGAACAATTTGCAAAAATGAACAACGCCAGTTATTATTAGTTCATATTAGCGTGTGTGCACTGTAATTTGTTAGCTAACTTAACCTTTTATTTTCCTTTTCCTATCTCTTCTGCTTTTCCCTAACTCCTTTATTATTCACTTTCTCTCTCTCTGCATTAGGACGTACTACAAAGGCCCAGCAGTACGCAGGTTATTACAATTTGACCATCCGACCTTCGTTTACATTGTCGGCAGAGTTGGACCTATCGTATGGCCTAGGCCATCGCTGTGTAAATGTAAACGGAAATTGAATATGGACTTCGGATTAGTCCCATCTACATTGTCATTGGTCTCAGTTGGATGATGTATGCGCAAAAAAAAAACCGCTGGGGGGTCAATTTGACCTCAGAGTATTGTAGTTGTCCAAATGACAAGACCACGCCCCCTAACTAAACCTAATTCCTTATCTTTTCTGGACAATTGCAAATATACTTTGCATTTTAGAATATGATTATCGTAATGCAACTAGACTTTTGGAATTCTAAATAAATTTTAATTTATTGCAGTTCGTAGTTCCGTAGGTAGTGTATTGGCTTATTAGATGTGAGCCCGTAGTTCAAAACCCTAGCTTGCATATCTTGACCAAATCGAAATATGAAAAAATATATCCTAGGCGACTTCCTCTCGGCAGTATTTTGGCAAAAACTCCAAGAGTAAAATAACATTGCCAAGGAAATTATCTCAAAACCTTGTCCCCGCTATAAGTAAATAAAATTAACACTCACACAACCATGGGTGATGTGAGAAACATGGTTGTAATTCTGACTTTTACTTTTTACTGTAAGAATTGGATATTTAAAGGAAAATATGTCTAATTAGTTCGAAACGACATTATTGTTCTGAATGTGATCAGGATATCGAAAAGTCGCTGTGGTCTAGTAGATAGCGTATGGCTTATTAGGTTTAAACACTAGCCCCCCAGGCATCCCCAACTAAACGAAAATTTGAAAACAATATTTCTGCGGCGACTTCCTCTCAGCAGATTTTTGGCAAAAAACTCTGTGAGAGAAAATAAAATTGCAATGAAAAATTGCTCAAATATCTGTCGTTCGGAGTCGACTTTAAACTCATGTATAAAAAATTAACACACACAACAAAAGTGGTGTGAGAAACTAGGTTATAATCTTGACTAAAGGGTTGTAATGACCAGTTACGTTATGTAAATATGTATCTATCCTAATGACGATTGCCAAATTGTAAATGAGCTTTGGAAAATTGTGTTTCTTGACCATCGTATAAGTCCGTAATCCTAGTTAAAAGTAGTCTTTAATGGCCAATAATGTATGTATGGATCTATGTCCTCCTAATTGAAGTTTGAAACCAAAACACAAACACTTTTTTGAACGTTGACATTTAATAAATTCAATTTGGTTTTGAATTGAATTTCATTTTGCGTGTTGTTGATTACGAATCCATTCAGATTACAATCGCAAACAAAACAAACATCAATTTCATTTTTGTATTTGCGTTACATTTTCTGTTTTTCGCTTTTTATAATTGAATAATTAATTAATGGCGCTGGTGTTAATATAAAACAAAAAATAGTCTTTATGCAATTATAAATATTATGAAATGAAATGAAATGAATGACTATGACTGACTGACTGCGAAGAAAATGACTTAAATTTTTCACTTTCGTTGTGTTTTTTTTACTGCCGCTTGCTATTGAGGGTTTTCTCATGCGGTTGGTAGGTTGTTGGTCGATCCCTAAAATCACATGATGAGACAATAGTGTTGCATAATTTACACATTTTCTGTTGTTGTTGTTGTTATTGCCGTTGTTGTCTTTTAGTTGTTTGGTTTAGAAAAATCAAAATCTCACACTCTCCATTAAAATTAATAATTTAATTTAATTCACAGCAACATTAAACAACACATGCGAATCTTTAGAAATACATAAGAGTGTGATATTAAAAAAACAAAAAACTATATTCCAAGAAACTACGTCATATTATGCTTATGATATTATCCCATTCCACCACTTCCTCCTCTTACTCTCCTGACATTCTGAAAGTGAATTTTATATTCTTTTTGATTTGTATTAGATTTTCTTTGCCATCTACAAATTTTTTCCATTTCGTTTTCGTTTGAAAAAGGAAACAAAATAGAAAAAAAAACTAAAAAACTATTCCGACAGACATTCATTCACATTTTGATGTGTTTTTTTTTATTCTTCTTTGATTTAGAAAAGCTCCCACAGCGTTTTGATAGAGAAACACCAGCAACAACAGCAGAATCAGCAATAAAATTCACATTCAAATACAAAGTATTACGTTGGAGATATTGCTGACGATGATAATTATGATGATCAGATCTTTGGTAGACCGGTTGTGGCAAGAGGTTTAATATACTTCGTGGCTTTTAACTAAAACCCATAAAGTAAGTAAGTAAAATTTTTACATTATTTATTCTGGTAGGTTTTATCTCATATAAATAAATTTTAAAAATTTATTTCCCATAAAAAATTTTCCGATAACAATACATTTCTGTAGGAAATTTTTCGATAACAATAATTTTCTATAGAAAATTTTTCGATAACAATAATATTCTATAGAAAATTTTTCGATAACAATAATTTCCAATAGAAGAGTTTTCAATAACAATAATTTTCTATAGGAAATTTTTCGATACAATAATTTTCTATAGAAAATTTTCCGATAACAATACTTTTCTATCGGAAATTTTCCGATAACAATAATTTTCGATAGGAAATTTTTCGAATACAATAAATTTCTATGGGAAATTTTTCGATAACAATAAATTTCTATGGGAAATTTTTCGATAACAATAAATTTCTATGGAAAATTTTTCGATAACAATAATTTTCTATAGAAAATTTTCGATAACAATAATTTTCTATAGAAAATTTTTCAATAACAATAATTGTTTATAGAAAATTTTTCGATAGTAATAATTTTCTATTTCGATTTTTCGATAAAAATAATATTTTATAGGAAATTTGACGATAACAATAATATTTTATAGCAAATTTTTCAATAACAATAATTTTCTATAGGAAATTTTTCAATAACAATAATTTTCTATAGGAAATTTTTCAATAACAATAATTTTCTATAGTAAATTTATCGATACCAATAATTTTCAACAAAAAATTTTTCAAAAACCAATTTTCATGAAATTTTGTATGCATGTCGGGTAGGTCTGAGAATTAGACAACATCTATTTTTCATATAGCTAAATGTTAAGAAGGTGTTGCAAATCTTTAAAATTGAATATTTAGGTACATATTGATCGTAGACGACCCTCCGACCTTCAAGTGATACCTATAACTCTTAAACTACTGAACCGATTTTAACCATTCTTTTTTGTTCGAAAGCTTATCAGGTTTAGATGATTTAAAAAAAAATTCGATATAGCAAAAAGTGGGCGTGGCAAACCTTTAAAATTCGTAGATCGTAGATGAATGCAATTTGGTGGGTAAGTTCTTATAATCGATATGGACAAATTCATCAAAAATGGGCGTGGCAATCTGACTTTAAGAAATACCTATAAGTCGGCTAATTCGATGGCTTTTAACTACATTTATATGTACCTATATAACATGTATGTCTGTTAGTTTTTGTTTTGGACGAGCGATTGCAACAATTACACCTTCATTAGTGCTTTATGCAGCCTATTACAATAAATATGTAATGTGAACTGTTTTAGGCAGTAAAAAAAAAATCAATTCTGGCCTGGACGAAGTTCGCCGAGAAAGATAGTTTTCTATATTTTATTTTATTTCTAAAATATTATTTTAAAATATAGTTCTATTGAACATATTTCAATAACAATAATTTCTGTCAAGAACTTTATCGATTACAATAAATTTCTTTAAAATATATTCCGATAACAATAATTTTCTATATATTTTTAAAAACAATTTTTTTCTTCAATTTTGTTTTGCAATCGCTAATGCATTTAAATGAATTGCCAGTACTGTTAGGCAAAACAACATTTCAAGAAAAAAGAAGAAAATCAATTTCATATTTTGACGAATGGAAAAACTATAAAAACAAAATTTACATTTTACATACAATTTTGAACCTGAATTTGTTTTTTAAATTATTTTTTTTTCTTCTTCTCACAATGATAACCATCCAGCAAATAAAAGATAAACGAAACGATAAAAAACAAAAAAAAAGCGAAAAACTAATGGCAAATTAACACGAGATTTATGGGAGAACGATGATGATCAAAATGAAAAACTAAAGTTGTTTGGAAAAATCATTTTTACAAAGAAAAAAGAAACAAAGAAAAAACTTTTCACGAATGCATGAACTTATGAATGAAAAGTAAAAGTCTAATGTTAGTCAGTCGTACATACATACAGACGTACAAGTGAGCGAGTGTAACGACTCTCTGGGATGATTATTACAATAAACTTTAAAAGATTCGTGCCTTCGGATAAATGGCATGACCGTTTAAGCGGCGCATGCGTAAAACCGATTTTTTAATTTGTTTGTCTAACACACGACATAAATTCATAAATAAAATCTCACACTAAAATAGCAACAAAAAAAGAAAGAAAGAAAGGAGAGAAAAGAAATGAAGTGTAATTACTTCATTCCCCCTGACAGTTTCATATTTAATAGTGTTTTAAGGGAGTTATTTAAGACAATATTTCTCTTAAAACACCACCCACCTACGCTGGAATACCATCAAAATAAAGAAGTTGGTTTTTTTATTTTTACAAAAGTAAAAACAAAAACAATAAAAGAAGTTTTTGTTTTTGTTCATGTCATGTTTCTTTGTATTTTGAAAAGTTTAAGCCTCGTTTATAAGTTTGGTTGATGACTCACGGCCTCATAGTTGAATGGAATCGAATAGCAGCGAGTGGATTGGAGCGCAAAGTCAGTCAATGACTGTCCGTCCGTCCGCCTTGCTGTGTTCAATTCACAAGTTGCATTTTGTTGTTGCTTCTGTTGCACATTTGGAATGTTAAAATTGGTTTCGGTTTGGTTTTGGTTTTTATTTCTTTACTTTAGTTTAAATTCCAGTCATGATTTTGATTTTTTTTTTCTTTTCGTCATAAATTCTTGGTATTTCTTTCGCTCAAAGCTTAAATCATGTCAAATTGAAAAAAATATTAAAAAAAAAACAGAAAAGTACGAAATTAAATAAAACAATAATTACAGTAAAAATAAAATATGAATTTGCAGCAATAACTTAGAGAAATATGAGTTAAAATTATAAAATTCAAGCAAATAATGCTGATACTGACAACAGCATTACGCCTGCAATAAAATTCAAAAAAGTCTGCGGTATATACGGAAGTAGCAACTCATGGTGTAAAACGAGAACGCAACGTCACAAACTGCAGAAATTTTTGAATCGATGCTTAAGACAAGTTCTCCACATTCTCTGTGAAATTCTATTACGGTCGTTAGGTTTAGAAAATGATTCCCACATACATAATTGGCCATTACAACCCTTCAGTCAGGATTAAGACCTAGCTTCTCACACCACTTTATGTTGTGTGCGTTAATTTTATACATGAGTGGCGGGACCTACAGTTTAAAGTCGACTCCGAACGACAGATTTTTGAGAAGCTTTTCATGGCAATTTTTTATTCTCTGAGTCTTTGCCAGAAATCTGCTGAGAGGAAGTCGCCGAAGAAATATTTTTCGTTTTGATGTCTAACCTGGGATTCGAACCTGGGCCTTTTGTCTAATAAGCCAACACACTACCCACTAGACCACGGCGATTTCCTATATTCTATCCTATTGGACAGCAAGTGCCTTCCAAGATCGGAATACGCAAGGCAACAAACGACTAGGCCATCCCAAAAGAAGAGGGCAAAGGATAATAAATCTTACCTAAAAAACAAAGAAAGAAGATCAGATAAAGTATTTCTGACATCATATGTTACAAAACAACGCATTGCATGTTCATGAACCCTGTTTTGAAGGATTGTATGAAGAAGATCGCATGAGGATCATCACACACTGATCGCATGTAACTTTGTTATCATATTTAATGTCAATGTAACTTACTGTCTTTGGCTTTCATTGGATATAATTTTTGCGTGGTGGGTTCCAAGCCCTACGCACAACCCGAATTTAACGTCCAGGGGATTGGACCTCGCTGCACGCATTAGTTAACATCTAGCGGGTGCTAGAATGCCGTACAGGAGAGGCCACGAGGAGGCTGCGTGTCAACTTGAATACAGCAAGACGAGGAGCGCCCTGGTGGTCGCCATGTTGGCCACAGTCAGAAACTTTGCCTTGTTTGCATGCATTCCATCCCTGTCTTTCGAATGGAGGAGGATGCTCCGGCGAGACGAGTGTTTGATGCGGGGATCTGCGGAAGTCGGCGAAGAGGACGACCTTGTATTCGTTGGAAGGACCAAATCAAAGAAGCCCTGTCATCGATTGGTGTGAGCAATTGGCGTAGGCGCGCAAGAAGCAGAGGCGCCTGGAAGGATGTGTTGCGGCAGGCCGAAATCCGTTAATCGTGTTGTTATGGCCAATTAAGTAAGTAACTTACTGTGGTAGAAATGTCTGTTCCCCCCGATGGAGTTATGAGCGGACAAACTTAGGCCACACACAAGGCCCATTGTGATACCATAGTTTTACATTCTCCCTTACTTCAGCAACCACTCGGAGATTCCGATGAAGCGATTCAGATTGCTAATATCCATGCATGATAGTGCATCTAGATCCTCCATGTAGAACGCACCCCCAAGTGCCTCTTTATCCTACGACCAAGTGCCGGGCATGTGCACAGTAGGTGAAGCATAGTCTCATCCTCCTCCTCATTTCCATAGCTTTTGCAGAAACCATTCGCTAGGTGTCCAAGACCATGCGTTTCTATAATACAATGCCCCTTAATAACCCCATGCTGAGCCTACTTCTTTAGAGTTTAAGCAGAGTCGCCGTGTGCATCTTATCCAACCTTGGGCAGATTTTTTTCGCCGTTCTCCCTTTGTCTGAACCTGCCCACCTACTGTTGACAAGACCAACGATTGCATTATCAATTATTAGCCTACAGGTACCCAAAGGGATCCCCAATGTCGAAAATTCATCAGAGAGTTCAATGGTCTTGTCCCTTCTCGCCAATTCATCCGATCTGCAGTTGCCGGGAATGTCGCTATGTACCGGTACCCATGTGATACAAACATCATATCGGTTCGCCATATCATTGAGACATCTGCGACAATCGTACACAGTCTTGGAGTTTATTACACTAGAATCCCTTGCTTTGATCGCCGCTTGGCTTTCGGAAAGTATAGCGAAAAATTACAAAACTTTCCGTAACTTACTACAAAGGAAATAAAATTTTTATAATCTTTAATTATTCATTAATTTTCTCAACTTTTCGAACAAACCTCGTTAATTTTTTGTGCAACACTTAATAATAAAGCCAAAAGGCGTATTAAATAATAAACCTTTAGCATATCCATACTAATAAATAATAATTGATGATTAGAATAGACGCGATCGTAATGTTTAAATGAAAAGAATTTCAAATTTTATTCGTGTTCTTAGCGAAATGATCTTCACGCAATAGAGGCTAGCAGTAGCAGTAGCAGAGCCAACAACATATTAAACAATGTTCTTATTTATAAATCACTCCCATGAATAGAATTGAATTGAAGTGAGGTGAGTGAAGATGAGAACGAAGGCAGGAAAGCCAAACCATTAAATGGAAAATCATTTTAGAAAATAAATCAGAATAAAAGAAACAAAGAGGAACAACATCTGCCGCCATAATAACGATAACGATGATAAAAAATAAAATGGAAATTAAATGAAAAGATTTCTTCGCTTTTGTTAATTCAATTACGGGCAATCAGTGCTCAAGTGTTACTTGAACAGATCGCAGAAAACTTTTGGCGGGGCCAACTTAAATCAATAGTGTTGCCAACCATACGACACAAATACATGTAAACGGTGGGACCGATAGAAAAAGATTTAAAACAAATATTTTTTGATTTATTTTATTTTGGAAAGAAATTTAGATAGCAAAAGTTTTAAAGTCTAAGGATTATTTGAAATTATTTCGCCATCTTTTAAATTATAGGACTTGTAATCGAAATATTTTCATTGAAATTCGGTACAAATTAATTTCGATTTCACGAAAAATTCGTCTCTTACATGATAAGAAATCTGATATTTCCGCACAATTCACTAAATATTTGTTCTGCTGATTCAGTTTGCTCATCATGAAATTCGTATATTAGATTTGAAGCAATTGCTACTAAGTACAACTGTGCCTTAAGTTTACTATTCCCGGCCAGAAGGCCAATTACTATTCTCAGACTGTTTCTAGATAATCTGACGTAAAAAATTTTAATTGGTTCCAAACTGTCTATGACTTAGTACGAGTTTCCGCTTCTCTCTATGTCAGTTTTCGGCTTTTGAACTGTTCTTCGCATTCTACAGAAAGTTTCTGAATCCATGAGAGTAGTCAAGTTCATCTGATTGTTCGCTTTTAGGATTAGGACCACTTATGTTTTATGCGTTAATTTTTATGCACGAGTGGTGGGAGCTACAGTTTAAAGTCGACTCTGAACGACATAGTTTTGAGAAGCTTTTCATGGCAATTTTATTTAAACTTAGAGAAATCTGTTAAGAGCAAGTAGCCGAAGAAATATTTTTTTATATTTCGTTTATTTGGAAATGCCTGACCTGGGGTTTGAAGCCAACACACTACATATTAGACGACGATGACTTCTTCTTCAAAGGAGCCAAGTGCTGATATAGAGAACTGAGTATAAGATAGTGATATGAAGATCGACTGTAGGATGAAAATTTTATCATCGGTACAACGAACTGTTGCACTTAGAGTGGCATCGGCGTATAGGACTGTATTCAAGTCAGTAATGCTGGCAATTAGTGGTGTAATACTTATAGGTCTACAGGCAAGCGAACGGAAGAGAGTGTGAAAGGCTAAAAACGTTTAGCGAGAGACAGTAAATGTCGATGACATCAGAAAGCGAACGATACAACACTGGCAAGAGAAATGGAACGCTAGGACGAGTGGTAGATGAACGGTGAAACTTCTCCCGGATATTACCCACTGCATGGCGAGGAAATTTAATGAGGTTAACCAGATAGTGGCCACGGTTATTTTTGTAAGTACCAGTTTAAATTGGGGAAGATGACACGACCAAATTGAATTTATGATGATGCGTAACAGATGGAAACTGAAAAGAAGGAATATTCAAGCCAAAGTCGGTGTCTGCACTGTCGACAGAATTGAAGAAGAATTGGAATAGTATAGCTAGATATGCTAAAGTCTTACTAAAATCTAAGAAAATTGATTTGGATGAGAGAATTGGAATGGATGTTTGAACACCATTTTTGGATTTTATGGTGTAATCCGAAGGCGGATATGAATGTAAATCGGCCAAATGGCCAGACGGACTCCACTTCGAAGTAATACCACAGTAGTTCCGAAATGGGCACAAGGAGTCCAAAAGAGGAGGGGAGATTTAGTGGGTGAGGGCCCCAAACACGTCGGTAGTGACTACTGCCTCTATGGTGCGGTTAGGTACATTTAATCCTCCTCAGCACAAAAAGAAACAAAATACCCCATCCTGAGGACCTACACAGCTGGTCCTTGTTGGATTAGGCATATCTTTTAATAAAATCTACTTCCTTTTGGAAAATATTAAAGAGTTTCTGTACTTTTTCCGAGTATTTCTTATGTCGAACTCACATTCCCCTTCTTGTATAACTACCAGCCTTTGACCATTTTGTATACTCCAGAAATACTCAGTATCATCCTCTAACGATGGGTGGTATTTATGGGCTCAACTTTTGTATAAAAATTTTTGCGGTTTACCTTAAAATATCCGACAGTTATTTATAGCAACGGGCATTGCTTTCCGCGACTTGTTTAAACTCCTTTTTATGGTCGGTTTCCATTCTTGGCAGGGTCTTTCAGTACACTGTTACTGTGTCACATTTTTATTTTATTTATTTTTCGGGTTTAATAAAATCTCGAGGGTTTTGATCTTCCAGTGATTAATTCAAAAATATAATTTTGTGATTACATTCATAATTGGCCATTACAACCCTTCAGGCAGGATTACGATCTAGCTTCTCACACCACTTATGTTGTGTGCGTTAATTTTATACATGAGTGGCGGGACCTACAGTTTTTTTTTTACTCTCAGAGTCTTTGCCAGAAATCTGCTGAGAGGAAGTCGCCGAAGAAATATTTTTTCGTTTTGATGTCTGACCTGGGATACGAACCCGGGCCTTTTGTCTAATAAGCCAACACACTACCCACTAGACCACGGCGACTTGGTGGTCCAAACGTCTATAATCAATGAAAAGGTTGGTCTTTACATCCCTTAATTGAGTGCCATACTTTCTTAACAACTTCAGGCAACCAATTGCATTAGAAGACTGTTCAATCAGTGCTCCTCTAACCACTCTGAGAGAGTAATTTGGGGCTTTTCGTTCTCTCCGAGGTATATTAATTTTGAGATTTCAATAGGAATTAAAGAAAAATTTATATTTCCATTATGATGGTAATAATTTCCCTGCAGTACCACTGTGCTATCTTGTGGACGACTGCTGTTAATAATTTTATTGTGTATGTTGTTTGCCTATTCAATTAACTTGTTTCTATAAAAATTTTTTTCCTCCTCCTACTTCTTCTTCTTCCTCTTCTATTGGATATTATTATTTATTGTTTGTATTGTTGTTGTTTTTGTTGTTTTGATTATTGTTATGTCGTAATTTTTGTATTTGTAATGAACAAAAAAAAACGAAAAAAAAAAGAATTTTTGTTGTAAATCTGAAATTAATGCTTGACCGAAAGCCAGACAGTCTCTTTTAAATCATATTTTACCAAGAGACATAGACACCTAAAGGGAGTGAGACAGAAAATTGTAAATGTTCATACGACCACAATAGTGTACAGCGTAACGTTAATGTACTGCTTAATGCTGTGTCGTAATCAAATTAAAGAGATGTCAAGCGGACTTAACAGAAAAAAAACGTGACCAAACGATCAGCGAGACATATTTTTATTTGATTTCAATATTTCCTTATTTTAATTTCATGTTCTTTAGCAATAATAATTCCAAGTTATTTTTTTTTTAACAGATTTAACACAATTAGTAGCACAAATTGATCGTCAAAGAGAACCCGGTTGAGGTTTTACATTTAAAATATTTTCTTTGTTTGTTCGTAATTATAATTCATTCTTTTCTTTAAAGCCATATTCAAGGAAGCATTTAAAACCGACTAAAACAATTTTTTTTTATTTTTTAATTTAATTGTTCTAGGAAAAGTTATTTTCGATTTGCCAATCGAATGACAATGAAAATATTTTCTTGTGCTTTTTAAAAGCAACAATTTTTACAAGCTTTCTGGTAATTAATTATTTTTTGTCTTTAATAATATTTCTTTCACTAGGCACAGTGGAGAAATTTGAGAAAATTATTGACAATAAATACAAAAATTTTTCGTCTCTACGCTTTTTACCACATTCGCTGCCAAGCCTAAATTATATTTTGTGTACTATTGTTTACCAAAACCCTGTTATTTCTTGGTAAGAGCACATATATTATCATACATAATCAATTACAAGCAAAAAACCAAAGACGAGTATTTTCGTCGTTGGAAGGACTCTCTATCCTTTTTCGTAAGCGCGTACGTTTTAATAGAAAAACAAATAAAAAATCACGCAGATGGATAAAATGAAGAAAATGGCATAAAACGAGACAGATTGCTAAAATTGGCAGCACTTAGAAATTCACTATTGCATACATAATTGATCGTTACAACCCTTCAGTCAGGATTATTAACCTAGTTGCTCACACCACTTATGTTGTATGCTTTAATTTTATTCCGAACGACTTTTGTGAGAAATTTTTCATGGCAAATTCACCATTGTCGATTGGCAAAAATGAATTTGCTAAATCAAAAGTCTGCATGTTATAATATATTTAGAGTAGGACGAGTATACTCGTTTTGGTAGTCCGGGATAACCTGCCAAAGACGAGTATACTTGTCGTGAATTTGTACTACCAAAACGAGTATACTCGTCCCTGGCAGCGAATGTGTTAACTAACAATCACAGCGAATGTTGCTGTGCAGTCTACTGTGTTGGAACGTTAATCATATCGCATCAGTTGTGCTAGGGGAAAAAGAAAGCAGGGTCTATTAGATTTGAAGCTATTTCCATGAACTATTAGGGCACTAAGTTATCACATTACTTTCTCAAAGACAGTTTTAGATGTCCGCAGATGCCTCAACCACAGATCAATAGCGTTAGCATTTCGATATCCTGAAGAAAAACCCCAATTTTGACAGACTTTAGATCTCAATAGGTTATCCAACTCCTAATGTGTCTTATATTTCACTATTCTATCGCAATTGCAACAAATTATGCATAGGTAAGGGGGTTTCGGTGCTCAGCCAATAATGCGTAAGTGAAACGTAAACCTGCTGAAATTTCCATAAACTCTACTCCCTCTCTCTTTTCTGCCTTTCACAAGAAATTTTCCTAGCCTGAACATATTGTACTGCGTGAGGGACTCAAGAATCCCTTTCTTTTCTCTCTACTCCAAGAAATTTTTCTAGTCTGGACATATTTCACTGTATGAGAAATTGCCGTCTACTGAGTCTTAAACGTTCCACTTACTCCTTAGAATATCGGTTCCGTGAGACAATTGCCCTGTCGCTTTCTATAAAGACTAGCTGTATATTGTCGCTGGCCAAAAAGATCTTCAAAACTCTTTTTGTGCATCCTTTGGTAAACATTTCGAGGACTCGGTGTATTGCCTATATCCGTTTATAAAAAGCAAATGAAAATCGAAAGCCTTAAATTGTTAGCAATTAGAAACAGGATTTCTTCAGTCTTTTTGGTTATTAGACATAAAGTCAGGGTTCGTATTCCAGGTCAGGCATAAAAACAAAATACGAGAAAAGAAGATTTTTTGGGCGACTGCCTCTCAGCAGATTCTTGGCAAAAACTCTGAGCTTCTTAAAAATCTGCCGTTCGGAGTCGACTTTAAACTGTACGTCCCACCATTTATGTATAAAAAATTAACGCGCACAACATAAGTGGTGTGAGAAGCTAGGTCGTAATACTGACTCTGAAGGGCTGTAATGAACTGTATGAAATAGAGAAAATCATACGAATTATCATTAATCTTTGCTCTTGTTTTTAACAACGGATTTTAATTTTCAATATTTTTTTCGATTTAAATCTAGTTCTCCATCAATTTTTAAACAACCATTATTGCTGCAACCAGTATTGCAAATGATTGATTGATTGCTTCTTTTATGGCTTACAAATGGAGTTTTATTGTGTTTTTACATGTCAGAACTAAACCATTGCAGTGTGGATTAGTGTGAGGTGTGGCTCTTAAAGCCTTACAATGTGAGAGTTAGTTATGCAGCAATTGTCTTCAGACCACACTTGAAGGTAAGTCTGTGGGTTATGAAGACTCGTTGTTGAAATTGAGTAGAATAAGAAAACAAGAAAACGATGGAGAAAACAAAAAAAAAAACAAAAACAGAAAACCAATTGAATAAACAATTTTTACAAGTTATGTTTTTGATTTAATGAAACTGATCAGTTTTCGAAAAACGTATTTGACTTTGACAGCATAACTACAGTAGAGTAAAGGAAGAACTAAATTATTGCTGGCAAAGGTAAGAAAAAATCAAACTGCTTTCAAGAAAGTAATCTATTAGACTAAATTCAAGGCCATTATTACAACTTGCCGTTAACTCAAGGGAGGGCTTTAATGGGCAGATAATTTGTTTTTCATTATTATAAATACCCAATAAGATAGAACTGATCGTAAGCTAAAGGGAAGATCATCTTACCCTTAGCATTTAAAGGTCATTTATGTTTGAACTTGCCATATTATATATTATTTTCAATATGGCAACTTCAAATTTAAACAAAATGGGCATATACAACAAAAAAATTGTTTAATTGAGCAATGTTATCGACATTGTCCCGGCAGTGCCATATTTTTGAAAAGGTTAAATTTATTTTATTTGCAAGTTGTAATAACGAAAATAAGTTAAAGGTAACTTTACAGTTCAATTTAGTAATAGTTAAAGTTACTTTAACCTTAAAATTAACCTTTTCAAAAATATGGCAGTACCGGGACAATGTCGATAACATTTCTCAATTAAACAAGTGGCAACAACGGTTTTCGCTTTTTTTTTTTTGTTGTATAGGTTGTAAGTACCTTTAACTTTTACTAAATTGAACTGTAAAGTTACCTTTAACTAAACCCAAGTTAAACGGCAAGTTGCAGCAATGGCCCTTAATCAGATATTTTTCTGACAGTTAGAATTGTAAATATTAGTTACGTATTCAGTGAGCTGGCTAAAGCAAAACAAAACAAAGACGGCCACTTTGTCATTAGTCTCGGAACCAAAGATAATAAAGCGATGGCTTTGAAGAACGAACTTTTGCAAATTTGTTTAATTATCCTTTTCTCGACATCGTCACAGCTATGACTGTAGTCATTAAACTGCAGGTCAATTCTTGGATCACGATCTACAATTGACCTGGTGTAGGTACAGTTACAAGTCAGAATACGTATTCTCTACTGTGGCTGGCTTATGAACGAACTTAACCATCTTAAATCGTATTTGAGTCAAAAAAGTCGTGAACTAGCATGGGGGAATAAATCTTTTAATCGTGACCATTCAATTCAAAATGGTTTTGAGTAAATAATGCTTTTTTCAGATAACAAAAACACGGTAGAACTTTGAGTTCCATGATATTGCCTATAAAATTAGAAGGTTTTTAATAAAAGAGTCCGAATTTATTCACTTCATTCATGCCATCGGGCAAACATAGACGCTTTGCTTCGACCTGAGGTAGTAGGAATCAAGACTACTACCTTGAGGCCCTAAGATCTTTGCCGGAAAAACGCTTAAGCTACTAGGAAGACTGTAATTATGGGTCAGATTGGTTCCAATTAAAACTAAAGAATGCAGTAATTAGGATGCTTCTTTGGCTGCAAAAAGGTGTAGAAGAAAGAAATTTTTTCAACATGTAATCTGTAGCTAGCTTTATAAATACCAAAACTAAATGTGGCATTAAAATGAAAGGATCTTGTCAAAAAAAAAAGGTACATGAACAATCATGCTTAACTGTTTTATTACAACCTATTTTCCTATTCTTTTTCATCAAAGCTATACTCTACTGTTCTCTACCTTTTTTTTTCCTTTTTACATTTTTTCTAATTTCCTATTGTGTTAACGATGATTACAAAATATTGTAATCGATAACTTTTAGTTTGAATATTTCATAAATTAATACGTGTTTCGATTTCACAAAACATTCTTAAAAATACGCCCAGAATATTAAAGAAGAAACACAGAAAAAAACAACAAAACAACATGATTCGTATGTATGACTCACTCACTATTTTTGATCGCACTGTGTTGTATGGAAACCTTTTTTGATTGTGAGTAGTGGATCATGCAAAAATTTCTAAAATTCTTGAAGAATTCATCAGTCCTCCCCACCCATTGATGCTAAGAGTAGTTGGAATAACAACAACAACAAGTCATATGTTCTGTACTCGTAATCGTACTCGCATTTCCGTTAAAGATTTGATATTCAAGATAAATTCTTGACCAAAATTCTAAGAATTCTAACTGCTACAACAACAATATCAACAACAACAGCAATTGCTTATGGCAAAAAAAAGACACAAAAACAAACGAATCGTTGGCTTAAACATTAAGCCAAGTTTTTTGTTTTTTCATTAGGAACCAGTTTTGATATTAAAAATAAAAAAGAAACACCACTTATTTGATAGAAAACAGAGAGAGAGAGAGAACGAAAGAGGGCCAAAGAAAAAGATAAAGAATGTCTATCTGACCTTTATGTCCCTGTGTATTTTTCGTTTCTCTTTGTTTAGTTTCATTCTCTTTTTTTATTTTTGTGGGGCTTTGGCTTTTGTTTTGGTTTTTCTTACTTTTGTTAAACTCTTTGATTTTCATTTGTTGTTATTGTTGTTGCTATTATTATTGTCGGTTTAACTTCTTAATTATGTGTGTGTAGAGAGGAGATATTGTATTTTTTTTTTTTTTTGTTATTGTTTTAAAACTAATCCATGGTTTTATTATTGTGGCTTAAGTTTTATACAATATTTCCACATGAGTTTATAAGAGAGCCGATACATGTATGTCCCACATATGCATATGTATGCTCGTGTATGTGTCCGTCTGCAAAAGCTATGTTGTAATACTGGGTTATTGTTTGATTTTTGATCTCCGCTTATTATTGTTTTCTATGGTTGGCTTTTAACACATTTTTTCTTCAAATACTTCGAACTTTGCAATCATCGCGTTGAAACTTCAATGTCTAATGGGTTCGCATTAGAGTTGAAAACACAAAAAGAATAGAAAATAGAAACAAACTAAGAGAGATAGCAAAAAAAAAGGTCAAGACTTTTAACTTTAAAGATTAATTTGCAGACTTTGAAAAGGTTTTCTTTATGGCAGTAAATGGTTTTTTTAACCCAATTGCTGACTGTAATATTTTAAATAAAGCTTAGAGAGAAATACGATTTTCTAAGAAACGTTTAGACTTTCTTAGAAAATAAGGAACACCCATTATACATGTCGCCGTGGTCTAGTGGGTAGTGTGTTGGTTCGTATCCCAGGTTAGACGTCAAAACGAAAAATATTTCTTCGGCTACTTCCTCTCAGCAGATTTCTGGCAAAGACTCTGAGAATAAAAATTGCCATGAAAAGTTTCTCAAATATCTGTCATTCGTAGTCGGCTTTAAATCGTAGCTCCCGCTAATTGTGTAATAAAAATTAAAACAATACAAGCCTTGCAATGGGGTTCTAAATACTGTTTATAAGTCCGCTGTCAAAACTGTCAACATCTATTTGGTTCCGGTAATGTTAACTTCAAAAAAAAAAGCATGCGGAGCAATGTCGATAACACTGCAAAATTAAACAAATTTTTTTTAACGCAGTGGCAACGACGGGCTTCTTTTTTTTGTATATGCTCAGTTTATCTATATTACCATATTGAAAATAATATATAATATGGCAAGCCCAAACATAAACTGAACTGTAAAAGTTACCGGTAGAATGATGCTCTCTTTAGCTTAACACTCAATTCTACCTTATTGTCTATCAATAATAACGAAAAACAACTTATCTGCCCTTTAAAGTCCTCCCTTTAGTTAACGCCAAGTTGTAATAATGGCCCTTAGTATTTTAACAGGGAAGATTGCACGATCACTACGCTAGTGTGGCTTAGGTTAGAACCATACTTAGGCGGAAAGGTATCTGAAACTAAGGAGACAATTTATTGGAATAGGTTTTTATAATGGGGTATCTCTTCTTCTACAGGATTAGTTGTAATATGTTAGAGTTGGAATCTGTTGAAAACATTTTATGTCTCTATTCGGTTGCGCAAGCACAAAATTCCATCCATCCTCTGCGAGGATTTCTAATATATCAAGTTTTATCTCTTGTTCCCTTTTATTCTGCTTTCTTCTTCCCCATTTTAGGTTATCTGTCCTTTCTATGTAGTTATCTCTTCCCATTTTTCCTATTGCATAGAAATTTTCAGTGTTTCTATGTTGAGTTGAAGCCAGCGCTCTAAAGTTAAACATAATGGACTGTTTATAACCTTAAAAATGAGATAATTAATTGGGTAGTATAAAGGGAATATTATTTACGTTGAGTAAGGCTAACTTTCAGATTCATTTGCTTGTTTTCAAGCCAGCTAGGTGCAGTATGCTGGGATCGTTCAACACTTCCATAATTCTTGAGGAGATAAATTATTCACTGATGGTTTTACTAGGATGCGAACTATTCAATGCCACAAATGGCTAAAGATTTCAACTTTGTAATGAATTTATAAGCAAAATTCATGACATGTCTTAACAGATTCTATACCCCGTTTCGGAAATGCATACTTTAAAGGAAATACTTGGTTGTATAACTTGAAAATCCAGTAGAATTTAAATAATTATTCTTTTTTTTTAAATTTATAATGATTAATGTCTAATTAATTAATTTAGTTCCATGTATACCCTTTCACTTTGTTTTTTTTTGGGGCTTATAATCGGGTTTTCTTAACAAAATTTTTAAATCAAAAGCCCTTTTATTTAATAATTTTTAATAAAACAAATATTAACCCAAATAATTAATGCTTTGTTCGATTGTAATTAGTTTAATGTTACAAAATTTTGTTAATTTTTTATTATTTTATTTAATTAACTTGGTTGGCTTTACATACCATATGGAAGTTTAAAAATTATTTTTGTTTTTATACATCCATCATACAGAAGAGGAAAGGTAAACAGCAAGAGCATGAGTAAACAACAAAAAGTGGTAGCAAAAACTACTAAGAAAAAAAAACCCCAACGACATTAACAACAAGAAACAGCAACATTTGAAACTGGCAAAACGACTTTCGACATCATTTTGTTGGTTTTTTGTTTTCCTCTCTCTCTCTCTCTCTCGATTGCTCTCTGTGTGTCATTGTGTGTTTTTCCGTTTATTTGCAAAAATTTTATTTTTTTTACTTAATTTTTAATACTTATTGTCAGTGTGGCAAAACTGAAATTTTGAAATAGTACGAAACTAGAACTGAAAGAGTACTTTTTCTTTATTAAAAGGTACTTTTGTAAAACATCACAAACATATGTACATACATACATATTGGTCATCATAACGCTTCAATCAGGATTATGACCTAACTTCTCACACCACTTTATTAAGTGCCGGGACCTATTATTTAAAATCGAATCCGAACAACAGATTTTTGAGCAACTTTATCATGGCAATTTTATTTACTCCCACAGTTTTTGCCGGAGAAATTTATTTTCATGTTTCGTTTTGATAGAGATCTCTGACATGGGGTTTATACTGTGGACTCACGTCCACTAAGCCCGCACACTACCTACTATGCTATTTATGTATTTATATATTTAATACACTGATACACGGCGCTGAACAGAAAAACTAACGACTTATTAGTGTTCCTCACATCCAAGAAAAAAAAAACAGCTGATTCGGAAAGTAACAAAACGTAAAAGCCTTGTTTAGTCAACCGTCGATAGAACGTAATCTAACAGACGTTCGTTATTAGCATATGAAAGGCAATGCAAACGGTTACCGACATTACAATACGGTTCGGCAAGCGTTTTCATTGCTTTTCGTGTTCTAAAAACTAATGTACGTTCCATGGAAATTTGGATAACCGGGTCTAAAACCTACCTTTAGCATTACGTTCAACACGTTGCTAATGTATTAATAGATAAAAAGCGCAAAACATAAAATAGGTATGCAATAATAAAAAAAAAATTATTAAAGCGTCGCGGGAGTACTACGGTATTTTTGAAATGAAAAAGTAAAAAAGTACTGAATTTTACAACACTGTTACGAATTTTATTTATTAAAGCAACAACAACAAATCAAATTGTGCCTGCCTTTCTTTCAATTTTCAATTACAATAACCTAAATCATTTGCCCTACTAATCTGTGTCAAATAAAATCAAGAAAATTTATACATATGTTCCCTGTATTCAATATTTATGTAAGCAAAGAAACATTATTTTTTACTCACCCAAATTGCCCTACACATGGAACTCCTTTTATCTGTGTTTTTAGTACGGCAAGCCATTCGACTTGATCGAAAATTTATATGAAAAAATTGCTTATATATTCTTGCTTGAGTCATTTTCATACAAATTTCCCATTGAGCAAAATCACTTGCCGTACAAAAACAATTTTTTATGCACACAACACTTAACACACACACACACACACACGCACACGCAATTTTTTAAGACACCGTTCAATTTTTTTTTATGCAAGCACCCTTATAAACTTAATGAACTTTTTTCTTTTTCGATTTTCATCATTTGCTTTTATTTTTTTCATATAAAATTTTGATTTTTTATATTTTATCAACCTAAATTACATTTTAAAACACAATTTTATTAGAAAAACAACCGAAATTACCAATAATTTTTTAATTTTCTTTTCTTCTCACGAAAATAACATCCGACCTGTTGCGGTTTTATCAAAGAAACTAAAAATGTCGCCTTTTTATTTCACAATTTCTCTCTTTAGAACAAAAAAATCCCTTTAACTTCGTTACTACATACATACTTATGTTTACACATACGTTGAATGTTGTTTACCCTCCTCCTCCCTCTTGTGTGTGATCCTTTGCTGTGGACATGGGCGAATGCTGTTGCTTATGCGTACGTAGTGAATATGCGTGTATGCGTATATTTTGTGGGTTTTTTTTCTAATGCATTTCTCTTTGGGATATTTTTTTTTAAGTAAATAAAGACTACATACGTTGAATGTTGTTTACTCTCCTCCCTTTTGTGTGTGACCTCTTCCTGTTGATATGAGCGAATGCTGTTGCTCATGCGTACGTTGTGTGTATGCGAATATTTTGTGGTGGTGCGTTTCTCTATAGGAAATTTTTTTTTATTTTAATATTTAAGTAAACAGTGCTTGTGTTGTTGCTATTGTATGTTAAGATTTGGAAGTGTTTCGTTTTCGTTGCCATGTTTAGTTTATGCACGAACGAAATTAAAGGGATATTTATTGTTCTAAAAAGGCGACATTTTTAGTTTCTTTGATAAAAGCGCAACAGGTCGGATGTTATTTTCGTGAAAAGAAATGAAAATTAAAAAATTATTGGTAAATTCGATTATTTTTTATTAAAATTGTGTGTTAAAATGTAATTTAAATTGATAAAATATAAAAAATTAAAATTTTATGATTTAAAAAGTAAAGGAAAGCCATAAAAATCAAATAAGAAAAAAAGTTCATTACGCTTCTAAGGGGTGCTCCCGAGAAAAAGATAAGAAAAAAATGGTGTCTCAAAAAAAAAGTGCGAGTGTGTGTGTGCTGAATAAGAAATTGTTTTTGTACAAGCAAGAATACATGAGCAATTTAGTGTTTCTTCGTATAAATTTTCGTCAAGAAGAATGGCTTGTCTTACAATAAATTCAGTGTGTAGAGGGGAGCTGTGTGTGTGGTGTAAATAAGGTAAGTCAACATTGTTTTTCTTTATTAGCTTAAGTGGAGTGGTAGGAATGCAAAGAAAATAGTGAAAATAGGGAAGAAATAAATTTCCTTGATTTTATTTTAGCATAGGAGAGAGAATATGTGTTGTTTTTATATTTGAATTTACAATAGCGAATTGAGAGGAAGACTCTCAGTAATTTTGTGAATTGTTTTGTTGTTGTTTATGTTGTTTTAATAAATAAAATTTATAACACTGTATAGAATGTAGTGTGTGTGTGGTGTTGTTACAAAATGTTTAGGGAACAAATTAATTTCTTCTGTTATGAGTTAAATAAAGTAGAAGCGAGAATATTTATTAGAAATTTTCTGCAACAAGTGTTACCTAGTTTCTCGTTTAATTAAGTAAATTGGGATTAGCTATGTCCTGTAGGATGTCGGAGATTACAAATTCCAAAGAAGCTGTTACAATTTTCAATAATATTTTTATGGTTTTGAATCCATATAAAAGTTTTTTTTCCTGAGAAATCCTCTTTAACCGTGAGTGAAAATCCCCATCAAAATGATGTTGGTGAGAAATGGCAGCTTGATTATCTGAATAAAATAAGAAATTTGCAGAGCAAAATCTCCCCTAACAAACATAACGTCCCTTTCAAAATAATTAACCATGAGCTGCGCTTCTAACATGCTTAAATAATCTGTAAGCCCACATTGTATATGTACATAGATATGTATAAACGTTTCAAGTCCGAACGCCTATTGTACAAACCGCGACTTAATTTTTACGAAAAACCTCAACTCTTTTACCTTGAGTTTAATATGTTACAGATTGAATATTTGTTTATAATTCTAACTCGGGCTAAAGCCTAATTCCACTTTATCATTGCGTTGAATGTGTTGCTACTAATGCATTAATAGTTGAAAAGTGCTAAACATAAAATAGGTATGTACTAATAAAAAAGTACTGAAAACGTTGCGGTGGTACTGCGCTATTTTTGAAATGAAAAAGTACAGAAAAAAGTACAAAAGTAGTGAATTTTTCAACACTACAATAAACAGTAGAGAGTCTCAGTCTCTAATATAGTTTTTGCATTTTGTTTTGTTAATTCTTTTTTTTATTGTTTCGTATTTGTATTGTATTGTATTTTATTTATGAAATTTGTTTTGTTTTATAAAAGATTTTTTATGTTTATGCTGGTGACTCGTATGCAAAAGTGTCTGGCTTAAAAACTTTAAAGTTTTAAGAACAAAAGACTTGAAATTTATGTTCTTTTTGGTTTAAAAAGTTCTCACTCAGATTTGATAATGATCTTCTAAACGAAATGTAAATTTTCTAAAATTCATTTCTAGGAAAAAAGGTTTGAAAAAAACTAATAATAATAATTTCCCATATTTTGTTATATCGCTCTCGTGCTAGGCAGAAAAATAACGACGACTAATATTCTGAAATAATTGGCAGTTAGATTTGGTATTAAATTGGAAAGTTCAAAAAAGCTCAGTCGATTTAAAAAGCAATAAAACTTTTAGTTCATTGCAGCGTTTGGTAGGACCTTGCTTGCCATTATATACGTAATGTCATGACATTTAAATGTCCATCTCTGGATTGATTGCAGCAATCGAAGCTTTTGAGGTAGTTTGTGTGCTCTTTTCTGTGAAAACTTCAAGGATTTGGGTTTCAAATGTCCAATGTCCAGACCGTCTTTGACTTAGCATGATCTTGGTCGCTATTTAACAACTTCAAAACATGAAAATTTTTCAAGCAATAACGCGAAAATCAGTTGGGCTTTGTGACTCGCAGCATCGCTTTAATGAAATCAATTATCGTCCAATCCATTATTTTCAATTATAAGCCAAAAACAATAAATTATCATACAGTCATACTGCATTGAATTGATGCTAATAGTTGTTACATGGTTGAAGTCGCCGTGGTGGCTTATTACACGTGAGACCTCAGTTCAGATTCTAGGTCACAAATCTTCAACTAAACGAAATATGACAAAATATTTCTTCGGCAACATCCTCTTAAAATATTTCTGACAAGAACTTTGAGAGAAAATAAAATTACCATGAAAAGGCCCTAAAAATCTGTCGTTCGGAGTCTACTTTAAATTGTAGGTGACACCACTTATGTAGAAAAATTAACGCACACAACATAAGTGATGTGAAAAACTAGGTCGTAATCCTAACTAAAGGGTTGTAATGACCAATTATGTATGTATGGTTTTTCCAGGCCTGAATGACACCTCCAGACCCTAATAAGCACCAAACGGTCAACTTTTTCTGCACAGACATCATTTTTGACTGTTGACCGTGAACCATCGTGTAAGAAAAATAACAAAATTTTGTTCGAAAAATCATCATTTAAAGCCCGTTGTCTAGTATTCTTTGTTTGTTGCGAGAATTGTATTTTATATGGATAGAATCACAGTTCCAAATGCAAAATGCTTAAATAATCGGTCCTAAGACAGGTTCAATTGCTGAGAATGTATCATTTCCCATTACAAGAGGGATATTTTCGCCAGTACGTGCCTTACGATAATGTATAGGCTTGACTATACCCCTGTAACACCTAGCCTCTTCCAAATTTCTTTAAAATCTTCCGATCCCTTAGGCAGTAGGTCAGTTATGTCTACCGTAATTACCTTGTAATCCTTGCAAAGTGGCCAAGTTTAAATCACCAATTTTGTAATCAATTTTGATTATTTTTAGTTGGTTTTTGGGTGTTAAAGGAAAAGAAATTTGAAATCACCAAGTGCGGTTCAAATCATTACACTGGCTTTATCTTTTCGGCTTCTTCGAAAGATTTTGATTTTTCTATGATGTAGACTTCTTATATACACACATACATAATTGGTCATTACAACCCTTCAGTCAGGACCTACAGTTTAAAGTCGACTCCGAACGGCAGATTTTTGAGAAACTTTTCATAGCAATTTTATTTTTACTCTCAGAGTTTTTGGCAGAAGCTTGCTGAGAAGAAATCGCCGAAAAAATACTTTTTGTATTTTTATTTTGATGTCTGGCCAGGGACTCGAACCCTGGCTTTAAATCTAATAAGCCAGCACACTACCTACTAGACCACGGCGACCCTTAGACTTCTTATATACTTCTTGTAATCATTCACTTTTAAAATATCCAAAATGAGAACTTTATTACTACATGATATGTCAAATTGTATCGTTTAAAACAATGGTTTTTAACCAGCAATAAACAAACAGAATCGGCTGAAATAAATGTTTTATAACATTGCTAACAAAATTTCAAACTTGACTAGTGGCTAGTAGTGCCCTCTGTGAGTTAAAGAAGAAACTTTCCAAACTTCCCTCGTAATACATACTTAATATATCTCTGACTGCCTCCACTAAGCCATTCATTTTTATTATATTGACAAAAGATTGCACTTCTAATTTGATAAGATTTGTTTACTAAAAATTGTTCTTTTTTGCATTTTAGCATGCGTCATATATTTAAATTTCAGATATTTTATACAAAAAGAAATCTCTCAGTAAAGATTAATCATCGAAAAAATATTAGCAGACTGAGACGTTATCACAAAAACAAAAAAAAATTAATTCTAATAGGATGCTTTATAATTATTGTAGAAATTTCTTCGTGGGCTGTCTTTAAGAGAAAAAAAAACAGCATATAACAGTTTCTTAATTGTTTGCAAATTTGGGCAAATAATTTTATATACAAAGAAACGAAAACTTTAGTTTTGTAAACACTTACCTTATTATTATTCTTGTGTATTAATTGTTTAACCATTATATCCATTTAAAATGAAAATTCAAGTTAACAAAAACTATTTAAATTTATTCCTATTTGTGATTGATTGATGAATGGATGCTAAAGCTGTTGTTATGCTAATGGTTCTCCCCCTCGAAAGATGCTCAATTAACATATGTTACTGTATTTGCATATACATATGTATGCGTGTGTGTGTGTATTTTGGATTGTATAATTTTTTCTTATACAAATTAAAGAGAAACAAAAACACTAAAATAACTGTTATAAACAACAACACAATCAAACTCAAACTTTTAATGGAGCCTGTTGTCTTTTTAATGTTAAAGACGTTGTTATTGTTTTTTTTTTCGTTGTTTTATGTTTCTTATTTTTTATTTTTTTCTTTCGTTAATTTTTGCACTTGTTAGTGTTGTTGTTGTTGTTGCTTTTATCAATAAGTGAATGACTGAAATGACTTTAAAAACAATGATGGTGGTTCGTTGTTGTTTTTGTTTTCAACACGGAAATGATATTTTCGGTATAATTTTTTTTTTTGCTTGTTTCTTATTTTCTGGCGTTTTGTTTGCAAAAAAAAAGGTATCACTTTCCAACAAAATAAAACATTTAATTAAACACAAGCATACATTTACAAACAATTAATAGAATGCAATAAATAAAAAAAAATATTTTTTTTTTTATTAATTTTTCTAACACACAACACACTTTTATATTTATTATAAAACTTTTTACTTTATTGCATATAATTTTAAATACAAATTTATTTTATTCCTTTAATTTATTTCTTAACAAACAAAATAAAAACCCGTTTTCTATTCGTTGTATTTGTTTAAACAAAGAAAAAACCGCTCTTTTTTTATTCCTTATTTTTTTGTTGTTGTTGTTTGATGTTAAGCTAAGCAACATTTACAAAATCTCACATACAACGTCGTGTCTCACTTATTAAACCTTTTAAAACGGTATCTTTATATTACTCAAACAGACACTTCCACAACGTTTCAATGTTTTTACTCGAATGATTGTGTTTTTAAAATTCGTTAGCCCCATAGCTCTTGTTTGTTTGATTTTTGTGTTGATGTTGGTGTTTGTGTTGTTTTTTTTTTCTTATTTATTAATTCAAGTATTTGTTGTTTTTTTTTTTTTGCTATAGCAGTATGGTATTTGGTATTGCCATTAATGTTGTTGATATATTATGTTTTGCTTCACTTTTCAATATATGAGAGCGAGAGTGAGTTGTTCGCATATTGTTGTTGCAGTTTTTTTTATAATTAAAATAGAAGAAAAAGAAATCAAAAGAAATGAAGCTGTGTCGGTTGCTCTTATAAAATTTGTTGCCAATTTATTTTTGAGAGAACTCACATGCATATGTATGCTTTTTAAAGAGTGTATTTTTTATTGCATGAGTATTGGCATTTAAGAGAAATTGGTTGGATCAATTTAATTGATGATGATTTTATCCTTCTATTCAAACTTAAATCAGAGATGGAAAGTGAAAACTTATTTTTAAAAACCGCTTTTTTAATGAATTATTAAATTAATAATAAATTCATTTCCTATTTTAATAATAAAAATAAAGGTTTACTGTACAAATATATTCATATAGTAATTTTTTTTGTTCTCCACTGTACAATTATTTCCCATTAAATATGCAAATAATAAAAATCTCCAACAAATCCGCCTATAATAATATTTAATTTGAAATTCTAAACAGATTTCTAAATATTTAGTTTTGTTTTCCTGTTTCCCAGCTCTTAAAGGCTCTCTCTGTCTCTTTAATAATTTCTCTTTTTCTCTTACTTACTCAAATTTTTGATGTTTAACGAAAACAAATAAAACCTGTTTGTGCCTATTTTAATAAAAAAATAAACAACAACACAAATGATTGTGCATACCGCCACCACCAGTACCACCATTACTTGTGCTAAGGTATGCATTTAAGGTTTTTATTTTTTGCTTCTTTTAGCACTTTTATAAAATAAAACAACAACACTTAAACATCGATGCATGCGTGCATAAAGTAATAACAACAATAAAAAATGCAATACCAATGTATGTATAATGGTTGGATCTGTTGTATGCATTTCAACACCTCACTGATCAAAAGAAAGAAAACAAAAAAAACAATAACAACAGCAACAGCAACAAACAAAGCAAAAAGTGTAAACATAAAAACACTAAAAAACAATTGCTATAGCAAAGTAAAGCAGATTTAAGAGAGAGTTTTAATGCTTACAAAGAGAAATGTTAGTATAACCGGTAAAATTTAATTATTAAAAGAATTGCAAATTAAGAGAAAGAGTTTTGTTTATTATCTTTTACGTTTGTGTAAATGTAACGACAATTTAAATTAAAATTAATAATAATAAAAAAATGTACAATTTAAAATTTAAAAACCTGAAAATTAAAGGCGTTTTTTTTTCTATGAAAATACACAAAATAGCTGATAATAATTTAAAACAAAACGCCCCATTTACTACAAATATTATTAAATTAAATACATTTTTAATTGAGGTTTTTTTTTCGTCTTTATCTGTTATACTGTATGCTTCAACACCCACCGATTTTTTTTTTCTTTTTTCATTTATTGGTTTTGTTTTGTTATTTTTTTTATTTAATTAACGATTTTTTTCGGTTATTTTACTTTAAATAAATACTTTCTTTACAAAAGAGTTACACAGACAATGTTTTGCAATCAAATCTTTATAAAATTTGTAAGCAATCAAAATAGGTATTCATTATATTTCATTTGTTAATCTTAAATAATGTTCGAAAATCCTAAAGTAAATTCGAATTGAAGATTATATAAGCTTTATCACTAGACTTGAATCCCATGAAAACTTATAGCCGGAATTGAAGACCAAATAAATCGAGCGAATTCTTCTTTCTTCTTTTTTGCGGAATTACTCCAATTAAACTTTAAACTTTATTTTCTTCAAGAAAATTGAATTTGTATAGGTTTTCGAAATTATGATTATTTATGAAAACTAAAATAAAATTTCTTTTTCATTTAATTTCCGCTGCAAAATTAATTTTTATTAATGTTCGAAAATTCGAACATAAATTCGAAGTTAATTTTATCGTTGTAATATAATAAAAAAACCCTTTTAATTGTGATAAAATAATGCTAAACATATTTGCTTCATTATATTATTAAGAAATATTGATTTTGTTACTTTTTAAACGAATTTTCGTAATTCGTAAATCATAATCCCTTCCAGATTATTTACTAATTAAATTTAGCTGTTTCTTTTGTAAGCTACGGTCTCTAAATATTGTACAGGTCAGCCTAAAACCACAAATGAGGCTAATATTTCTGCCAGAGACACTGCCCGCTCGATATTTCCCCCTAGAATACAGTACAATGTACCACTAGCCTTACCAAGTATGCAAAACCCGTCGACTTCACAAAGGCGTCTACATCAAGCATTACCATTTAGTCTCGACTTGTTTGTAAAGATATGTTCAGAACCTTTGACTAGATGCTTAACGCCAATTTTCTCCTTCCCCTATCCGTTAGGAGAAGACTTTGAACTTCCTTATGCATGCTAGATGGTACCAGAAACGTAACGGTGGTTTAACATAGCAGATTAAGCAGCTCTGTGATCATAAGCGAACATTACCTTCAACCTAGGGAACATAATTAAGGTGATTTGACTGCTACCCTAGTAGAGATAAGAAAATTGAGAAAGAATCCGATATTATTGTCCATCATTGTTTATAAACAGGCATAGGGTTCTTAAACATATAGTTTTTTTTTAACAGGTTACCGGACCTAGCTTCTACGGTCTTCTGCAGGATATATGATTTCATCAGTTCCTTAAAATCGTTACAGTATAATTATTATTATATTATGGTTTGAACATTATTATTTATTTATTTATTAATTACAATACAATTACAAATTATATTCTAATTCTATACGAGCTGAGTAACTTCGACCATATGCTCGGTGTAGTGTCACAGACCAGAGCCTCTGGTGGGAATCGAACCCACGACCCTCACGCTAATAGTCTAGCACACTACCCACTAGACTACCAGGGCGCTCGGTTTAAACATGAATCTGGGACTCATCCAGTATTTCTGTTGAGCTATCAGTACAGTAGTGTGTTGGCTTATTAGACGTAAAAGCCAGGGTTCGAATCCCAGGCCAGACATCAAAACAAAATACAAAAAGGATTTTTTTCGGCGATTTCCTCTCAGCAGATTCCTGGCAAAAACTCTGAGAGTAAATAAAATTGCCATGAAAAATTGCTCATAAAATCTGTCGTTCGAAGTCGACTTTAAACTGTAGGTCCCGCTGCTCATGTATAAAATTAACACACACAACATAAGTGGTGTGAGAAACTAGGTCAATAATCCTGACTGATGGGATCTAATGACCAATTATGTATGTATCAGTACAAATGTTGGAGGTTTGGAAAAGCATCATCCCCTATTGTATTCCACAACGCTGCAGTTGGTGGCTTTTTTATTGCTTCATATGGGTAATACAGTGGCCTAGAAATTTAAATTCTTCGCTTGTCTATTGTACCTGACTTAACCTAAACTTATAGCTGAAATTCGTATACAATTTTGTTAAAATTGATTTAAGATTTGAATTTTTTGCTTCATAATAACAATATGAAGATAGCAATTCAATGATTTTTTTTTTTTATTTGTCCTTGGCACTCTATCTGTAGAGAAATTTTGATTCGTTATTACTTTCCGTTTTAATAATAAAGTTTTACTTTTTTTTTATTTAATTAATTACATTATGTTTCTATTTCTTTAAAAAACTGAAGAAAAAAACTTCTACCACTTTTTTTTTGAAATTTTATTTTACAATGTTTTGCGTTTTTATTTTTTATTCCACTGATGATGGAATAATTATTGAATAATTATGGTTTGATTAGCAAGATATTGTTGCTAATAATGGTTTTTAATTAAATATCTTTAATAAAAACTGATGAAGAAACTGAAAATAGTGAAAGTAAATAAACAAGAAAATGAAAAAATAAAAAAACAAAAACAAAAAATAATAAATATTTCATTGTATATAAAAAGAAAATCAATCGCTTAAGAAAAATTAGAAACATTTTCTTTAAACAATTGCATGAGCTATTGCCAGCTTTAGGATGGTTCGTTGGTTGTCTGATATTAAAAACATGCCATATTTAATATGAAAAACATACAAAAAACAGAAATTTATAGGCAATTAAACAACATTTGCATAAAATTAAAAATTTAATTTTGTAAAATAGAAATAAAAATGAAAGTAAAATAGTTTCTTAAGATTTCTTACTTTCATATCAACCATTGGGGGGGTTGTAAAACTTAATGAATATATTGTTTAAAACAAATTGTGTTTTTACAATAGCAAGCATATAATATTTAATTTTTTAAATAAAATTTAAAATATTTTTAATTCAGTTGATAAGCCAGCCAGAAAACAAATTACGACTGCAGTATTTCATGTTCCCAATCGATAAGATTTAGTTGAGGCTTAAAACGCTTGTGAGGATCTATGAAAAGAGAAAAAGAAAAATAAAATTTTAAATTATGACTACCATATGCATATGTATTTACAATTCTGTTGAATTAGAGAGTTTAATTACGTTATCAGTTGGATAGGTTAGAGGACGTGCACCTGTCGGTCAAGACAAGCACAGTACCTGGAGGTCGAAATTGACCCATTGTACATAAACAATGAATTCTTAATGTTAAAATGCTTAAAAAATAAATCTAATTGCGTAAAGGTATAAATCAGTGCTAATAAACACTCTTTATGGCATCTAGGAACGCAACAAACATTCGAAATGAAATTTTTATATTCGAATCGTTCTTGTTTTACACCACATTGATAAAACTTGAACACACAAAATGACCCTTTGTTATTGTGAGCTAATTGCCAAGTCCAGATTAGTCAGTATTAACAGTCAGCGCACAGATCTTGTTTTAAAACATGACCACCTTAGATTAAAATGAATATAAGCATAACACTTCAATGAGTCTAGCTAGCAATTGATCCGAAAGTTCCATTTAACCATCGGCAAAGGGTGTGCTAAATGAGAGAGAAGTCAGAGCTCTGCCAAAGACGGATATTGGATTTTTTCAGTACCCGTTACTAGTTAAACCTCTTGCCTACTTCTAACAGACATGTCTCTGCGTTTCTTATGGGCTAGGTCAAGCTTAAGTTCAGTAATCATTGAATAGCTACAGCATAGTATAGATTATATCGTAGTACTAAGTCTTAAACCACATCCTACTGTATAAAGTATAAAAACTATAAAAATCCTTGGTGTATACCTTAAGTATACCTAGGCAATTTTCAGAAAACTAGCAAAAAAAAACTATAATTGGATTTTTCGAAATTAGTGAGTACGAGAGAACTCATAGGAAGGGAACGCAATCTACAAGTTATCTATCTCGTAGTCGGCAGTCTTCTGCTTTCAATCCTGATTGCATCACTAACGGATTAACTCTCTCAGATATTTATCTTTGTAAAGGAGCTAAATGCACAATCAATTTGAAGCCCATAACTAACTACATACTGATGTTCATTGACACTATATGGACCAAGACTTTAGAAACCTATTGCCATATCCGAATAAAAATGGAAGTGGGACCGATGGGGGTCAAATCTGTCGTACTGTACTACAATACAATACAATTTCTCTGACCCTTTGTGTCTATTCTACTGTCCTATTATTTTCAACATAACATAGTAAGACAGCAATAATATGCCGTAACAGCAGATAACTTAAAGCCTTCCTATGCTAGCCTTCATACCAGCAGGGAATTGTCAGAAGAGAATATCTCTTCATTTCATTTAGAAACACCCAATGTTTTCTATTTAGAATGGATTTTTTGTAGACTCGATACCCGAGCTTTATCAAAATCCTGGCTATGCATAAGAACTTGAATATCCTTGTCGTATAATCGGTCAAAGCTTAGCTAGTTTACATGTTTACATCGTACGTCAGATACTTAAAACTTCAGTCTGAAAATATTAGAAGAGAAAGCCAAGTGCTCTCGCTAGGTTAGGCCCTGAACCCCCCCCCCCCACCCCTCCAATCGGCCACGTCTATGTTATGTTTCTAGATGGCTATGGCCTGCTATAGAGAGTGTAAGAACAGTCTGGCTGCTGGGCTTGGATAAGGCCAGTTTAAAGTTAGTAATTCGGTTTATCACGGGCACTGCGAGATTAGGACGCTGACAGACCCAGAACCCAGCCGGGCTATTGCAGGGTATGTTGCAATGAGGAGGAGCTGGACACTATCAAACACCTCCTCTGTAACTGCCCAGTCTTTACTAGGTTGAGGTTGAAAATTCTTGGGAGGGGCTTCTTTGAGGGTTTGAACTCTGTGTCGAGAGCTGACATCAATTCTCTTCACAGATTCATTATTAGCTTAGCGGGTGGAGAATTGCTAGGGCTTCATTAGTGTAGTCGCGCTCTCTCTTGTGTGTTTGTTGGTCTGTGTAATGTCCTTCCTCTCCTTTTTCTCTCCCCTCTATTTATCCACACATCTCAAGGACGTTTTGTACAATGCATCAACTCCTTTGGGTATTTTACCTGTTTCAATTGACTAGTACACATCCTCTAACATAGACTTAAGCCTAAGCCACGTATAAAACGGTACTAATATTTCCGGCTTAACATCCAGAAGGATCACCATTCGATGTCGAACGACTCTTGATATTAAACCGACAGCGAAAACCAAATCAATCGATGGTCGTAGAAGTCATAAACTGCTACAGATCGAACAGAGTACTAGATAAACGCTCCTTTTTGGCATCCGAATGTGTGATGCAACTATTGAGGAAAATTATACTCGCACAGATCAGACTGATGTAACATCTTGAACTGTTACCGAATATGTAATAATAATCCCCGCCCGATACCATTAAACGTTTTCCCCATCCATTTTTTTCTGTTTTATATGCAGTGCAACTGATTGAAACTAAACAAACTGCATGAATATTTAATTAAATCGACTTACCCATCATGGCATAACGCTGTTCATTTTGCAATTGCGTATAATCGATATTGGGTCCCTGTAGAAATTGTTGAGCAGCGGTTATGGTTAACATTTCAGGTATCCATATATCATCGAGAGAGTTCTGCATTAGCGTTAGCAATTGTTTTAATTTCAATTGCAAATCACTAGCATTGTTTTCATATTTACACAGTATTAAGGCCTTACAGATATCATGCATATGTTGGGGTTGTTGTGAGAAACAGCGGGTAATTTGATTGTAAAGTGCATCGATAATGGCAATATCTTCGAAAGGATTGCCGGGTTTAAAGCTTAAAAGCTTACGTTCATGTTTGCGGCGATTTTTGCTTGAACGGAATGTTTTACTGAAAGTGAAAATTAATATTTAATTAGCAATGCTTAGCTGGTGTTTTTGAAATGTTAATTTGATCCCTTACCCGGTTCCTCTTGAGCTGGCTGTATAACGTGAAGAACGTAAACTTGTGGTATCTGATAAGAGATCACATTCATCTATGTCCACTTGTTCAGTATCGGCCATTAAGTTATCAGCCTTTTTGGTGCGTAGAACACGTATTTCCAGTAAACGTGTTTTATGCTTAACAAATAACTCCTCTTCTGCTGTTAAAGAATTAAGCAATTCTGTTTGATAGTCTAACAATTTCGGTATTAAGAGTGTCTCCAAGAGATTTTCTTTACAGGCGGTCTCATTTAAATTGATTTCATATATGGCTCTTAGGAAAAGTTTACCAGCAAACAGACTTTCCAATGCAGTTGATAAGTTATCTGAGTATGCTTTAGAAAGTTCAAAGGCTTCTAAATATCTGCCCTGTTCTTGCAAAGGTGATATCAGTGAGCTAAAACAAGCGCAAAACAAAATGCTTCAATTAAAAAATTCAAATTTGAAAAGCTTACTACTTACAGAGCCACTGTAGCCACATTGCCATCTATATTCTTGGCCAATTGTAAGGTTCTTTGCCAATCCAAAACATGTTTGGACACTTAGTAATGCCTGTTGCAAGTTACCGGCACGTTCATATAAAATACTGGCATTTTCAAATTTACCTTTTGCCCTTAAGTGATCAGCAAATGCTAAACAAATTTCTGTGTAACATGATTGCTCGTTTTGATAGGCCTTTAAAGCCTGGGCATAGTATTCATGTTTCTTAATGAAATTTAAAGCTTCTTCGAATTTCTCCGGGCCACAGTTTGCAATATGTTTTAAAGCCTTTTCATATCGTTTTAAATGTTCATCAATTTTAAATTTGCGATAATTATTATCGTAGGACTTGAGTTCATTAAGGAATGCCAAATATTCTTTGGGATCTTTGTGGGATTTCTGGGCTACAAATAATACGAGACCAAAATCATAAGTGCCCAAGGCTACATTGTACAGTTCATTAACATCCACCAAATATAAGAGATACTTTAAGGCATCCTCTGCAGCAACTGATGCTCCATTATCGATTAAACTATCTTTTTTCTTATCTTCCCAAATGATTTCCAAAGCCTTTTCTAAATCACCCATTTTAACATAGGCCGTAAGTATAGGCAAACGATAACGTTTCTCACTTGACTGTTCCATGCGTGCACATAAGGCCTTGCACAGATAGGAAACTTTATTTTCCAACTTGAAACCTTCAGGATAAGTTTGGGAATTTTCCTTATAATTGCTGGCATACATAGTTTTTGTAAAATCCTATAAGGAGACATAGTTTCTTAAGTTTAAATATTACAAAAATCGCCACAAAACTCACCTCATTTTGCAGATCGCTTAAGAAGAGGTTTAACCATTGGGGATTTTGTATTTCTTGTAGGAAAACATCCAGGCGATTAACGAAATCATTCATATTATGATCACATAAAATATTTAAATTGATGCGTTGTTTGCGCAACATGTCGAAAGCCAAACAATAGTTTTGTGACTCCAGTAAAGCACCTACCAATTCCAATGATAATACACGTGGGCATATGGCCTCCAAATTTCCTCTTGGCATTTGCATAACAGTGCGGGCTGAATCAGCTACAGTTGTTACCAGTTTGGAGCCCCTTTCTAATTGGCGTTCATTCACCACACATAAATCGCTCAAACGCAAAAAGTGTAAAGAAGCCAGTTTCGTAAATGTTAAATAATTGCCAGCCATACAATAAGAAGTAACATCTTGGGCTATCAGCTGAGAATCAACAAATAATGTTTGATTGCTAGTCAAAGCAACAGTAAATGTTTCAGCTTCCAAAGGCCTTATAAAGGTTTCCAACTGATTAATAAGATGATCTAATTGTACGTGGACACGTCTGCTGGTTTCACGATTCCGATCAACATCATAGACCAGCTGATTTAAACGATTGTCCTCCAGAACTTGATAAAATAATTCACAGGGTTGTTCTCGACCCGAGGGTGTTACACAGCAAACGGTGCCTGTAATACTAACGGTAGAGGCAGTTTTATACAACTTCTGCTGTAAATCCATAGCCAAGAATTTTAAAGCGGTTGTATTATTTTCGGTATAATTGCACACCAGATAGGTATCCTCAAAACTTTCAAACCACTGTAGATTTGCATATTGTAAAGGTTTAACAGCAGTGCCCTTGTTTTCTACGTCTTGCAATGCTGCATGTTTGGTAAACAATAAAGGTGCTTTGGTTTTACTTCTGTAGAGATGAATATTATGCTGAGAATCATAGATAAACAACTGCAGGTCATCCTGTACACCCTGCAATCCTATGGAAATGATAAAAGCCTCGCCTTCCAGTTTCAATTCTTGGGCACTCATGGGAGGTGGTATAATCGCTTTTGAAAAATCCGTCAAAAGCAAACGTTTACCGTCTATAACAAATACTAGACCGCTTCTGTTGTAACGATCTATGGCCCACTGCCATTTGTATACGAAATATTTGCCTGATTCAAATAAAATATGTAAAGTTTTCTCTTCTCCCAGGCGATTGTCCCATTGTAAATTATTAATGTTATCTACTGAGGGAAATTCCAACACCTGTTTAAGATACCAGTGATAATTTCCTATGGTATACAAATACAATTTATTTAGAGTTGTCTTTATGCTTAAAATCTCTGAATCAGAACTCCATTTAATGGTTTCTACTTGCTCTTCCAGCAGATCAAAAGGCAAAACAAGTTCACGATGCCTTAGACCGTTCTTTTCAAATAAAGCTATGCAGCTTTTATTAGGTAAACGTTGTGGCACTGCTATCCAATTGCCCGAGGGTCTCCATGCAATGGATGGTCTTAGTTGTGGCTGTTTTTCACCTACAAATTGTAATCTACCCTCTTTATCGAAAACTTTAAAAGTACGTCCTTTGGACTGGCAAACATAGGACACTACAAAATATGCACCGTCCGCACGCCAATCGACATGAATGTCCTAAAAAGTGTTAAATTTATTTATTTATTTGTTTTTATCTATTTATTCATCTCATTCCATCCATACCTTTGGTAATTCTTCTAGATTCACTTTAGAGCCCTCATCTAGTTTCTGTTTGGCAGCTTGTTTTCCCTCAGAGCCATGGAATTGTGTTTCTTTTTTACCCCAACCGACATTGATGAATTCACCCTCAGCAACTGTGGACACATCTTCGAGAGCATGTTCCATTAAAGGTTCGTAAGTGCAAGTCATTACCACAACATTGTGATGTTTAGTCACAAACACCACAACCTCTTGATCAGGGCTCCAAGCCATGCATTCAATACCCACATCACAGAATGTGCCTTCGTTGATCTGTTGGCTGTCAGGATTGACCAGCAATACCTCGCCTCCTGAAGTAGCCAAACAAATTTCATTTTCCAAAGCTAAATATTCAGGCTGCCACAATGTCTGGCACCTCGGCTAATACTTTATATGCATCTGGACTGCCGGGTTTATACAAAAACAATTTATCATTGGTCACCAGAAAACGGGCGTCATCGCTTTTAGATGTATTTGGGTTTAGAAGTAGAAATTTTGGTTGATTCACTACATCTCCCTCCGTAAATTGTTGCGTATACTTTAGTTTCAAATTACGCATTTTTCTTTTTCAAGGCTTTATAAATTAATAAATTTTCTGTTTCTTATTATTTCTTTAATATTTTTAACACGTGCCCGTTCGTTCTTTCAACTGGAAAATAAAAACAAAAAATATTTTGTTTTGCTTACAGAGTCATTCACTGTAAATGATGAACAGTAGTCACACTAGGGTTGCCGCTTTTTATATTGAGCGAATTTTGAATATGATGAAATTTTTGCAGAACAAACGAAAAACACATTTTCAGTGCTAGCAAACAATTTTTATTTAAGCGTTTTAATCACTTTTTTAAAATAACTGCAATGTTATCACACAAGCAAGTTTTCTTCAAGTTTAAACGCTTTTTGTTTATAAAATCGCTAAGCTAAGAATATCATTTTTTAGTTCCTTCCAACTGTATTGATGTTTCCTTTTTTCCTACACCTTCCTACAAACACAAAACAAAACAAATGAAAATTGTTTATTTAGTTAATTTTTCAGCATTTTCTTTATTACCACCGGCTGGTCTATTGTGATTGCTTTTGGCGGCGTTAAGTCAACGTCAATTGTAAAATAATTTAACGCCTTTATTGAGACGTTGATTTGTCATTTCACCGCCTTTAATATAGTGTCTCGAAGTTGTGAATATTTTTGTGTGACGACTGTAGTAAAAATTTATTTGTTAAAAAAAATCGTTAAAAAACCCTTTAAAAATTCATAAAAATTTCTTAAATACATTATTTTGTTGAGGATTTATACAATTAAAGTAATATAATGGAAAAAAATCAAATCTAAAGATGAATAAAGTGCGTTTAAAAGTCACCATATGAAAAACGCAAATGCAAAAGAAGAAAAAGGAATTTTTTGTATTTTTCTTTTATTTTTTTATTTCTTCATACCAATAGGCATGTTTACCACTACCGTTGTGCACAAATGGTGTGTTTGTTGTTAGTGTAAAAGTGTGTGTAGTAAGCATAGGTTTGTGTGTGTGTAAAAGTAAAGAAATGATATGAAAACGTAAAACGAAAATAAAAAAAGAGAAAACAACAACAACGAAAAATACATATTGGAAAAATTCAAATACAAAACGCAAAAACAAAAGAAAAAATTGTTTTTGTTTTTTTTTTGAGAAATTCCACAAAATAAAAATTACGAAAGAAGTGTAAAAGAGTAAATAACGAAAACAAATTACTATGCAAGAGAGAGAGGTAGAAGGAGTAGTAGATAGAAAATAACAAAAATATTGCAAAACACAAACATAATAAGAAAAAAAAACAATAATCAACAAAAACAACACAACTCACACGTCTATCTATCTATATATTATACATGTTAAATAATTAAGCAAACAAAATAAATAAAAAAAAAATAAAATATAAAATAAACAAAAGAAGAAAAAAAAAAGTGAATTGTGAAAAAGAGCCATAAAAATATTTATATATTAGGCAAGCAAAAGTGTAACAGTTTTTTTTCTAAGTGATTTTAGAATTAATTGTAATTAAATAATGCAATCCAACCAATAACAACAACACAACAACAACAATATTAATTAACAAACAACAGCAACAAAAAAAGTGTTGGAAACAAAATGAAAACCAAAGCTTTATTAGCTTAGCTTATGGCTGAACGTGAGATGAGCTGCATGCATGTTTTATTAAAGTAAGTGAAAATGAAAATTATTATTAAAAAATAATTATTATACTCATAAAGAAAAGAAAAGAAAAAACTAAAGAAAATAATGAATTAAAAAATAGGGTGTGCTCTTCAATATCAGGTGTATTCTTGTGATTCTTCGCTTTCTCTTTTCGTCTCTGCCTGAGCTCGCTTAGTCAAGCGATAAGTTCGTTCTCTCTATCAATTTAGCTTTTTTCAAGGACATTTGACGTTTTTAATTAGACGTTTTTAAATGAGATATATTTGTGCTCAAAAACAATTTACAGTCAAACTCGTTTGTAACGCATTCTCGGTTATGACGTAAATTTTTTATTAAAATTTTCATACAAAAAACATTGTTTATTACAAACTCGTTTATAACGCAGTCTCGGTTAAAACGAATGGTCCTAGTAATTAAATTTCATACATTTTGCTTTTTTATAACGAACCCTTAGAAATAATTTCGAAGTATGGCAATAGTCTTTACTTTTATTTAATATGGCAGCATTAAATTATAACTCAGCATCTCTAATCAGCTGATAGGTGAAAGAATTAACACATATTTTTGGTTTTTAATAAAAAAAAAATATTTTTTGTTTTTAATAAATGATAAAAATTCTTTGTATTTTATATTTTCTTCTATGACTTCACCCCACCCCGTTTATTAGGAACTTTGCCTATAACGAACATTATAACCGAGTTTGTCTGTATTATGAAAAGTTTTTATTCCTCCAGAGTAATACTGATCATGTTTGATAATATTTATCAATTGATAACCAGAGTGGTACACAATAAATTAAAAATTAATATATTTCGTCTTTAGAGTGTACAATATATTTTGCATTAAATACAGCTAGGCACTCCTATTCAATTCTAAATTCTTATCGATGTTCAGTCCATAGACGCATCTTCAACACCCGAATTACATACATACATATAGCAACGCTTGTGTTAAATCTGTCTTACTATGTATTCGGAGACGCAGGCTTCATACGATTACCAAAGATGCTAGCGAAATATAATAAAACGTTAATAGTCTTGGGCAATCACAAACAATGGTTTAATTCTTGACTTGCACATCAAGAAAAAGTTAATAGCCACATACTACCTTCAAAGCATCGTGTGGTACCTACAGGACATACTTTCAATCAAATTCTGGCAACGTTCTTTGGGAATCGAATACCAAGAGTTTCGTAATCCAAGCCACAAATCGAGCAATTACACATTTCAAATCGTGCCAGAGGTTTTTAATCGGGTTTAAGTCAGGACTGCCCCGGCCAGTCTAAAACGCGAATGTGCTCTTTATAAAAAAACCTTTCCCACATTAGACGTGTGATTGGGATCATTATCTTGCATAAATATGAATGAAACTGGCATATTTTCAAAAGCCTGTGGTCCAATTTTGTTCTCCATAATGTCCAAATACTGGTAACGGTCCATTTTTCCATTAATTTTGACGATTGAATCCATATCGTGCCATGAATATGATCCCCACACCATGATGCTTCCTACACCAAGCTTTATGGTCCTTAGAATGTAACGTAGATTAAATGCCGGACATTCTGGCCGAATAACAAAGACTCTGCCATGCAGTCCCAAACGATTTATCTTTGTTTCATCGCTACAAAGTATTTTTTTTCCAGAATGAGAGGTTTTTATACTTGTAGGAATAAAAATCATAATCAAACTATAAATAAATGGTTTAATGATTTTCTGCTAAACAAAAAACCTTTTTATAAAATTCTGGCTGTAATATGAATCTAAGTACTGGAAATCTGAAAAAAATGTAGACAGAAATCGTCAAATCAGAATTCCTAAAGGCATATTGTATAATATCATTTGAAAAAATCCATATTCAATGCAGCAAAACTGCAAAAAAACCTGGAAAAATGGTCCGAAAGGGTAAAAAACATGAAAAATTTACTTACAAAAATAATATGGCGAGCATACTCGTCATAAATATGTATTTACATCGATAAAAGTAAATTAAAAAGTTATTTTAGCGTTTTTTTTTTCTCTTAAGCGCTTTTTCTTTTAATAATATGTTATCGTCACTGAAATAAGTTTACACATTCAAATGACAAAAGATCCAGAATCATCTTTTCGTTTCCACATTTCAATTTTCATTTTGAAATTTGTTTTTGTTTTTTTTTAGCTTTTCATAGTGTGCGTTGTTGTTGTTTTTGTTTTTAAAATAATTTACAAATGAAATCTGAAATAAAAAAATGTCGCAACACACCTGTAAATGTTTAATAACACATACACATATACACACACACTCACACCCACATAAACGAGAAAGATATAAAGATGAAAAGTGGGAATTTTCTTTAGTTATTGAGTTGTTTTTGTTGTATTTTATTTAAATGAAACGACAATAATGCCAACTTAAAATATATCAATAAGGGTTGTTTACTATTATTGTCACTGTGGATGTTGTTGTTGTTGTTGTAATCTGTGTATCATCGCTCCCAGACAAATGTCTGACTGGTTTTCTTATTAGAATGAGTGAATGTTTTTCGCTTTGTTATTTGTTTTTGTTAGTTTTGTTTTCTTTCTTTGTTTTTTTTCTCAGAGAGATGATGTGATAACAAGTTACACATGCATGCATACATATTATTATGTTCTATATCTCTTCTCTGGGAATAATTACTGTGTTGTTATCAAACCAACAATAGCAGCAGCCAGCAACTCCTACATTTTCTCTTTTAATTTCTATTCTTTGCTTACCCACATTCATTGTGGAACATATTTTTTGAAGGACACCACAAAAATTATTTTTCTCAGTATTTTCTTATTTCTTGCTTTACTCTTTATTTTAATTTTTATTTTGATTATACATTTTCTTGTTGTTATTTGATGAGATGAGATGTCCTTTTTATTTATTTTTTTTTCTCGCATTTTCTTGCTTATTCCTTTTTGTTCTATAGGGACGCACCCATTATTATGGAGGAAAAAAATGGAAAAGAAAGTTCAATAGTTTTTCTTTTCTCTTTTGTTTTTGTTATGAATTTATGTTGGAAATATTTTTTCTTAGTGTACGTATTTATTGTGCCTAAGCTTTTAATAAAGTTTTTAAAAGCAAATTTGCTTAACTGACCTTGATTAAGCGATAATGTATGTTGTTGTCTCTTCTATCTTCCTCTCTCTCTCTCTGCATACACTTAATGTCTGTTAAATTTACATGATATTTAGGGAACGAGTGTTTTTCTTCTCTTTTCTGTAATCTTTGCCAGTCTGCTGCTTAACAACAGTGTAGAAAGAAATAATAGGACCACTGTAATAGTTAGAGAGCCTGCAATTGTTTTCAAAAATTTCCAAAAATATTAATTTTGATTGAAATATTCGTGGGCAAAGCAAAAATATGGTTGTCTTTTAAGGTCCTTAAAATCCTAAATTAAAAAATTGAAATTTTCAAAAATTTTTTAAGGTTATTGTTTCAAAAACCCAAAATTTTTAAAAGGCAATTATTTTTTGTTTAGTAATTTGTTATAGGTACATTCAACCTTCAACGCACTAGCGTCTCGTTTCATTCTTCTGGAACACGGCATTATGATACTGGACGAGTATACCATAAAACTAAGCTGGGTTTTGAGGTATTACGGCATTTGAGATTGCTAATGAACCGGCTAGAACAGAAGAGTGTGTTAGAACTCTATTGAGCATCTGCCGATCGTTGTTACTTGGACTGATCGACTACGGAAGCAGATATTTCATGGATAGTGCATACTTGTTGAAATTATTGTGGTCCCGTTAGGAATATTCCAAAACAGATTAAATAGTCGATCTGAGTAGAGTCTCTATAGGGACCATTATAGGTTTGTTGACTGAAATTTTTACATTAAAGGCTATAGATAGATTGTGAGACTCAGAATGTCACACACAATGCTATGCTAGGATTTCGTTAATGGTTTTGAAGATTTAGAGTAGATTTGGTCAGCGGGCCTGACAGATTCTTTTCCGATTTTGGTTCACTGCTGAGGTGACTGCCTTTTTCTTGTTCAATTTTGTCTCTTTTTAAAGCGCATTGTTAACTATTCTATAGTAATCGCCGTAGTCTAGCAGGTAAAGCCCGGGTTCGTATCCCAGGTCAGGCATCAAAACGAAAATATGAAAATATTTCTTCGGCGACTTCCTATCAGCAGATTTCTGACATAAACTGTAAGAGCAAAAATAAAATTCCTATGAAAAGTTACACAAAAATCTGTAGTTCGGAGTCGAGTTTAAACTGTGGGTCCCACTAAGCAACATGTTAATGGTGTGAGAAACTAGGTTGAAATCCTGACCGAATGAATATGTATGTATGTTAACTATTCTGTTTTTCGTATTAATTAATTTTTCTGTGTTTCCGTTTAGAAGTCGCCGTGGTCTAGTGGGTAGTGTGTTGGCTTATTAGACGAAAGGCCCAGGTTCGTATCCCAGGTCAGACATCAAAACGAAAAATATTTCTTCGGCAACTTCCTCTCAGCAGATTTCTGGCAAAGACTCTGAGAGTAAAAATTGCCATGAAAAGCTTCTCAAAAATCTGTCGTTCGGAGTCGACTTTAAACTGTAGGTCCCGCCACTCATGTGTAAAATTAACGCACACAACATAAGTGGTGTGAGAAGCTAGGCCGTAATCCTGACTGAAGGGTTGTAATGGCCAATTATGTTATGTATATGTGTTTCCGTTTAACCTGGTCAATGATTTGTATATCTCAATTGCATTTTTTTTCTATACTGGCCTAACAGAATGTACCTATAATTACGTTCATCACTTTAGAGATTTTTTGTTGTATTCATTTAGTCTGTCTGTCACTATTTCGCACAATTAACTTTTTTTTCAGTTGCTTTCGATTTTACCAAAATATCATCGTTTTTGTTTTATTTTGCAAGTTATTTTTATTTATTTTTTTTTCATCACATTCGTTCAATTTGCTTTAAAATATCGTATCGTATGTGATAAATTATATTTTTAACGATGTGTGTGTGTGTGTGTGTGTGTGTGTATACGCATACGTGAGTGTGATTATGCTTTCATAGTAAGTCACCTTCACTTGTTTGCTTCAATATTTACCATAAAAATAATACTTCGATCAACACAAACACTTAGCACACACATACACATACACACCTGTTTTTCATTTTTATTTTGCTTTTCGCAAAAAATAAAATGCAAAATAAAAGAACTAAGTGACAGGTGATAAATGTTTGTTTTTTTATTTTCATGTGAGCTTTTTAATTGATAAGCTTAGGGAAGGAATAGAAGAAGAAAAGTATATGCATATACTTCACTCATGCATTCATTTCAATATGCATCCACTTTAAATTAATAACACAAAAAAGAAAAACAAAAAAATCATATTAGACGACAATGACAGCAAAGGCTGTTTATGTTTTCTCTTATTAAACATAAACAAACCAACAAATTATAAAAAATAACAAAAATAACAATAAAATAAACAATATTTTGATAAAGAGAAGTGATAGATAAAGAATTTTTGTTTTTTTTAGCATAAGAAACAAAAATTTTTCATTTTAATAATAATTAAAACACTACTTGCAAGCGTGCAATTAAAATAAAAATTGTCACATGTATTCTTCAAGTGTCCTTTTTCTAATTACTAACAATAATCCTCGCTTAAGTTGCAACAGTTTTTATGAAACAAAAAAAAATGCGATTTCAAATGACTTATAAAACCTTACAACATTGTTTTCTTCGAGCATTTCCAATGTAATTGCTTTTTTTGCTTCTCTTATTCTCTTTTTTTTGTTGTCCATATGAATTCCTTAAAATTGTCGCTGTTAGTATGAAATAAACATGCTTTATAAAGCATACATACATACATGTGTGTGCACACATCTGCACGCATACTTTATTCAATTGGCTTTGTTTTTCATTTTTTTCTTTGTCAATTTTCATTCAGCCGTTTATTGATTCTATTTTTAGTACACATACCAACTTTACAACAATAACAACAAGAACAGCAACAAGGCAAACACTAAACAACAAAAATATTGCACAAACAAAAATGCATTATTGCCAACTAAAGAATGAATTGAACTTATTGCAAAGCATAATGATGATGATATTTGTGTGCGCTTATGTGAATATGTGTTGGTGGAGTAGCATTGTATGCAGTAATACAACATTTTTCAGCTTCCATGTTGTATAACGAATAAACAAAATTCATGAGGGAATGCGTCACATTTTATACAAAATAACAATTGTTTTATACTTACATATACATACACACATGCAAACATACACTATTACTATAAGAACATAAAACTACTCTACTGAAGTTCTACTAATACCAACGAGGCCTTCGCCGCCGCCAATGCTCTCGTTATACCGTTTGTTGTTGCTGTAAATTTGTTGGAAATTGTTTATATTGAAGTTTTTCCTCTTATTCTCTCTCTAGCTAACTGTTACAATTAAATATATTTCTGTTCGCTCCCCTCTTTACGTCAATTTAAAGAATTGTTTATCTGCATGTGTATGCGGTTTTTTATGCTAGACTTGTTTTTTTTTTTTGTGTTGTTTTTGCAATATTTACCGAATAGTTTTGGAATTTCCATGCTACGAAATTCCTTGATACAATATTTTGGTTTTTCTTTAGAGTTGTTTTTGTTTTTGTATTATTTAAAGTCATATTTTTTTAGTGTTGCCAGATGGTGTGTTTTTACTAAGAGTTAGGCATTTAGAAATTTAACATTTTTTAATACAATATTATGAAAATTTAAATAATAAATAAAATAATAATGAACACTTACGTCGTGGAAGGACAGTAGTGGAGTGTTACTACAATCTTAATAAATTGGCCACTGAAAATTAAATTCTTCTGCTAAGGGTGCTAGGCACTGACCCTAGGCATTGGCTCGTAAGCTAATCATTGCATATTTGAATGCGACTGATTTAAAAAGAAAATCGTTCAATATATGGGCCCAAATGAAAGGAATTGTTGGCCCATTTATAATAGTAAATAAAAGTAAAGCTGCGATTTACAAGGAATGCATATATAAACCTGAAAAGGGAAGTCATCCCACCTTAAATCTTTCTCGCCTGATTTGGTGTCTTCGTTCTTGTTTAAGATCAGGAAGCGACGAATAAGTAAAATGTTGCGAGCAATGATATGAAGTGAGAGTTTAAGCTCTACATCTACGGAAGACCAGCTTAAAGGCATGTTATGAAGTTATCCAATATTAGAAAGCTCTCTTGTATCTTAATCATGTACGACGAGTTTCACGTTGAGAGACGGATCGAACATAAGTCAAGAAATATTTAATGTAAATCTAAGGCATAGGGTACATCATAGGTATTAATGTGTGTGAAAATGAATTCGAATTTGAGAATCCTAGACGCAACAGCGGAAAATTTCCTGATAGCAATCTCTGAGTGGGGCCGCGCGAACGGGGTCGATTTCAATGCGCGCAAGACCCAATGTTGTTTTTTGACACACCGGCGTGATGCTGGCGCTGGTGTTCTGACATCTGTATTATCTATGGGTAATGTAAATATTGAGGAGGCGGATGCTCTTGATGTTCTGGGCATGAGAATTAGTTGTGATGCTCGTTGGAACGATCACATTTTTCGAGTGTTGAAGGAAGCATTCAAGTGCCTTGATTTTTTGAAACGGTGCAGAAAATACTTCACTCCATCCGACCTTCTTACTATTTACACGACCTTTATCCGACCCCGGGTGGAGTACAACTCTCATGTATGGGCCGGTGCTTCAAAGTCTATTTTGAAGCTTCTCGACCGCGTACAGGAGAGGGCGAAGGTGCTTATTAACGACAGTAGGGTATCCAACCCTATTGATTCGTTGGAGCATCGTCACAATGTGGCGTGTGTTTCATTGTTCTGTCGGTACTATAATAATGTGACAGATAAGGGGCTTGTTTCCCGATAATCACATATTTTTAGGTACTCGAGCTTTTCGCAGAGCACATCCTTTTGTGGTTGATTGTCCAGTGAACCGCACAATGCATTACATTCGCACTGCTCGCTTGTGGAATGATCTTCCTGCGAAGGTTTTTCCCGTCAATTACGATATTGGTAAGTTTAAGTCAAATGTACACAAACACTACTCCCTCTTTCCACCTTCTTATAACCTATTTTCCTAAACCTGCAAAATGCAATGTATGAGTAGGGGCCATCCCCTGAGTGTTGGTTTTTATAAAAAAAAAAATTTAACTGTGCACTGTTAACTGTTTGAAAATTGAAAATTTCAACTCTCAAAAGTTATGCCACTACCACGGTTGGAAAGAGGACCCTCTGGACTAGCATTTGTGTATAGTCTTATATGTTCCAAAATAGCCACTGATCTTGAAGAGAATTTTCAATCCAAAAATGCTGCGTCGAGTGGTGCTTCCACTAAAACAATCCCTCCTCCTTCTGGGGATACTCCCTTCCCGGGACGGCTATCTGCATTACTTCGGGAAGGGCCCAGAACGACGTCCAGTTAAGGACCGTTGTCTACTCTCCCACGTCTGGGTACGCCATATTTGAAGCCTGCTTCATGCTATTGGCTCGTCTTCTCATGTATAATTCCATTGTATTGTATCAAGGTCGAACTTTTTTCTGTGGAGTACATATTCAACGTATCTTCTCACAGCGTTCCATTTCATCTCACTTTCGAGCATTGCGTTCACAATGGTGTTGGGTGTAAATTCACCAATTTGTTTCATCTTCTCGTCTTGCCATTTAATGCAATGGAAGAATGTGTGTTCAACGTCGTCACTCATTTCCTCGCTATAAATGCAGCCAGGATCAGTCACCTTACCCATGCGGTATAGGTATTTTCGGAAATAACCATGACCAGAGAGAAAGTGGGTCAGAAAATAGTGAGTTTTCACAAAGGTTCTCCGTATCCATGCCTCTATAGATGGAATAAGTTTATAAGTCCATCTTCTTGCCATCGCCGTAGTGTTTGAGATCTAAGATCTGCGCTACTAATGGGAAGATTTTCCCTCTACGTTCTCCAAGATTTTCTTCGCTCAAATGCCTGCAGGTCAATAGGTATCTCACTAGGACTGCGGCGCCCGATACTGTGCGGTAGGCCGAGGCAACTCTTAATGCCGCTGTTCGCTGCACCGCTGCTAATATTTTCCGCTTAGATTTAATCTCCAGCGCATCGAGTTCGTCGCCGCCATAATCAATTTTCGTTGGGCCTGTGTTGGTCCGCCGAATTAGAAAACGTTATCAAATGAAATCAACTTAATTTGGCTTAATAAAGCCATCAATTTAATGCAGAAATATTGCATTTAAATCGTGATAAGGGTGTGTCTTTCTATGCTTCTCTAGACAATGAATCACTCATTTTTTTTTAATTAATTATGCTTTGAAATGTAAGTGATGATCTTGCCAGCCTGCTTGTTAGAGAAATGACGTAATTTTTTTCATTTAAATTTAATTAAAAACGTTGCAACTAAGAATACTTAAGTACAACACCATACTTCCTTATTGCACATTAGGAATGAATGAAGGAAAGAAAGACTTAAACGAATGAATGGAATGGAATTTTGTTACAAATTAAAAAATATAGAAATAAAAACATTAGATTATGTTTTATAAAAAATAGTGAGATTTGTTTTGTTTTGCTATTAAACTCGCTTAAGCGTATATGAACGTGACCGGGTATTGATTTTGCATACGATGAAGATGATGATGATGGTGATGACTTCTTTGAATTTGCAACTGGAACTGCAATTGCAAATTTTCTTTTCGTTTTTTTTTTTGCTTTGGCAACTTTTCTAAAGAAATCATCATCGTTTCTATTGATATTTTTATTTCAGCTTTGAAAAGTACAAAAAATATGTACGTATGTACATATGCTTTGTATGTATGTACATATGTACAGATTCTATTTGTATGTGAATAAAATGAATATTTATTTTCTCAGCTTTAATACTTACTTCTACAGAATTTTTTTTATTATTATTATAATAATTTTTCATCTCTGTTGTTTAACAGTGGGGGATAAAATATGATCATTAGAAGAAACTTTCGGTCGATTATGTTTGATTAATAAAAGGTTATCCATTTAATGGTTTCACAATCAGCTGTCAACTCGTCGTAGTCCATTAGGTAGGCCATGCCTACGTTTTGCTATACAGTATTCCCTCGATTTACGACGTCTCGATTTACGTTGTTTCGATTAATGTCGATTAACGTTCCCTTAAACTTCTATTTGCGTCATTATTCAATTTACGTCGCCTTATGTTAGGTTAGGTTAGGTTAGAGGACGTGCACCTGTCGGCCAAGACAATCACAGTACCCGGAGATCGAAATTGACCCATTGTACATTGTCCTTAGGGGAGGAAGGAAATGGAGGATATAGGAATGTAGGGAAGGGGAGGGAGAATGGGAAACGGAGAAATGTAAAGAAACAGATACAAAACAAAAGAGGTTGAGAGTGCGACTACACTTATGAAGACTTAGCACATTTCAACCAGCCCAAGCTGCTAATGAATCTGTGGAGAGCCTTGATGTCGGCTCTCGACACAGAACTCAAGTTCTCAAAGAAGGACCTGCCAAGGGTCTTGGCTGGGCTGGGCAGTTGCAGAGGAGATGTTCGATAGTCTCCAACTCCTTCTCATCGCAACATACCCTGTAATAGTCCGGCTGGGATCTGTTCCAGATCCCCGTCAGCGACCTAATCTCGCAGTACCCCGTAATAAAACCACCTTATGTTGTTTATAAACAAAATCAGGGGACTTCCCTTTTAAAAGAAATTCAATACATAGAACAAAAGTACACAAATAAATGCATCTAAGAGTATGAGTTCTTTGAAATTCGATTTACGTCGTTTCGATTTACTTCGCACTTTTTCCGGAACATTCTACGACGTAAATAGTGGGAATATTAGATCGATTTTTTTAAATCATCTAAATCTAAAAAGCTTTCGAACAAAAAAAAAAAAAACAAAAAAAAGAATGTTTAAAATCAATTCCGTAGTTTAAGAGTTATAAGTCTCACATGAAGGGGGAGGGTTGTCACGCCCATTTTTGTTGGGATTGTCGATATCGACTCTACGAACTTAGCCACCAAATTTTATTCGTCTACGATCAATATGTACCAGAGATCAGCAATAAGTATTCAAGACGATGAGTAGGTTCGAGTCATACTTATAATTTCAAATACTTATACGCATTCATACTTATTTTGATATCATACTCATATTTAAAGTTGGAAGTACTCGTCGTATTTATACGTAACAATACGCATGATGTTATTGACTTTGACTCGTCTCTACTTCAACATTTACACGAAGCACCAAATAAGTATGATTCGCATAAGAGTACTGTAATACTCACAAGAAGATTGTGTGTATGCTTTGCTTGTTGTCTTTGTCTTTCCTTTTTTCTTTGTTTGTTTGCTGTAAATTTTGATGAATGATTCGAGCCACTCGAATCACTTATAAGTATTATAAGTATTTTTCTTAATTTATGAATCAGAATAAGTAGACGTATGAATCAAACATATTTCGAATTTTGTGAGTTTGATGTCAACATTGTACTCATAGTCATTGCTACTATACGTATAAATCAATGTTGTAGCGAGTCTGTTGTTCTGTTGATTTATTCATACTCAAAGTTGCATGAGTGCTTATGACTAGGGGAAAAACGATTCATTGCTGGTCTCTGATATGTATCTAAATAATCAATTTTAATTAATTGTAACGCCCTCTTAACATTTAGGGATATGAAGAATAGATGTTGACCAGTTCTCAAACCTATCTGATATGCACACAAAATTTAATGGAAATCGATTGATCTATTTTGGAGGAGTTTAACCACTAACACCGTGACACGAGAATTTTATATATTAGATGAACACGTTGTCTGGCAACTACAAGTTAACTCGTAGATTCCCTTCTAGGGTGCCAACTACGTGTTATCTTGTACTACCTAAACCTAAACTAAATCAAATGGTCATTTTTGGCCAGTTTTCTGCAAATTGACGTGGCAGTCAACGCATCAAAGTTGTATACAAAATCATAGTGTAATTAGGGTTTTATTTAAGTTTTGCTTTTGAAACCATCAAATGCATAACCCTTTACTTACATATTTTTTTTTAAGTATATACGGCATTGAATTGCATCCCAAAGTGATTAGAAGCTCCACAGTTTCCCTGTCATTATTTGTCTTTTTTTAATCCCTGAGAAGAAAATGTTTCCGAATTTTCTCTGGGTGTAAGCCAAGCAAAAGCCATGAATAGTTCAAAAGAAAATAGAATTTTTTTTTTCTTATTTTCTTTATCATTTTATTTGATTTAATCTTTGGAAAGTCTGTCTATAGATTTTTATTTATTTTTCTGCATATTTTTCTGCTTCATTTGTATGTAAGTATGTGTGTATGTATGTATTGTAAACTTTAACAGTACATTAGTCAGTAGTAGTAGTAGTAGTGTTAGTAGTGGTAGTTGTATTTCCATAATATTTAATATTTTTTCTTAAAGTACGTGAGCTTTTCCGTTTGAAATTAATATTTAAAATTGAAATTGAAATAGAAATAGAAGTACACGAGGAGGCACTACAAAAAAAAAATTTTTTTTTCTCAAGAATAATCCATTATTACCCGCTTGGCTTTTTTCCCTCTTTTTTTTTCTGCATGATAAATTGATGAAACACGCACAATATTACGAATAATGATGACGTTATGATGCAGTAGTAGAGTGCCCTGCATTCTTCCATGGCAACATCATACTTTTACAGTTGGAGGTTAAAGTTTCTCATAATTGTACTTGTGACTTATTAAGACAGTAAGAAAACAATGAAACAAAAAAATAAAAAAATAAAAGAATATTGATAAGAACATTCAATTAGTTTTGCATGAAATATAGAGGCTTTGCCTTGCTTTGCTTTATTAAGCATAGTATAGAGGACGTCACAACACCACATATGTACAGCCATGGACATTAAGTTAGCACAAAAATTTGCCATAAAAACAATCTAATTTTTTATAGTATTTTAAGTATATTTACATAATTGGTCATTATAACCCTTCAGTTAGGATAATTGACATAGATTCTCACACCAGTTATGACCTACAGTTTAAAGTCGACTCTGATCGATAGATTTTTGAGAAACTTTTCATGGCAATTTTATTTACTCTCAGAGTTTTTGCCAGAAATCTGCCGAGAGGAAATCGCCTAAGAAATACTTTTTATATTTTGTTTTGATGTCTGGCCTGGGGCTCGAACCCTGGCTTTACGTCCAATAAGCCAACAATTTACCTACTAGACCACGGCGGCTTCAACCATTTACGATGAAAAATAAGAGCGAAGCGATGAGCGAGAATGCATTCATAAACCCAAAGAGGGAAGTCTTCTTTCTTGTTTAAGATCATGAACCGACGAATGGATAAAATGTTGAGACCAATGATATAAAGTGAGAGTTTAAGCTCTACATCTACGGAATATCAGTCATGAAGGCTTCCAATTTTAGTAGGCTCTCTTGCAGCATGCTTTGATACTTAAGGAATCTTAAACACGTACGAACCGATATTTACTAGAAGTCGTACGGCGACTTCAAGTATTTTCTTTAAAGCGAGAACAAAAATTATGACTAAATTGCCGATCGTATGCTCATATCGTAGGCCTGGACAGTAAAATAATAGATAATAAAATTAATAAATAGTAAAAATCTTATTGTTTTTCGCTAATATTTGTTAGAATGGCCTTTATTTTTAAGCCCTGCGTGGCATCTACGGGAGATGCTTTCAATCAAATTCTGGCGACGTTCTTTGGGAATCGAATACCAACGTTCCGTATGTTAAGCCACAAATCGTCCAAATTTTTGTATTTTTGTTAAGCAATTACACATTTCAGATCGTGCCAGAGGTTTTCAATCGGGCTTAAGCCAGGACTTTGCGCCGGCCACTCTAAAACGCGAATGTGCTCTTTATAAAACCAACCCTTTACCAACTTTGATGTAAGTTTGGGATCATTATCTTGCATAAAAATGAATGAAACTGGCATATTTTCAAAAACCTGTGGTTCCATTTTGTTCTTAATAATGTCCAAATACTGGTAACAGTCCATTTTTCCATTAATTTTGACGATTGATTTTGACATGCTATGAAAATGATCCCCACAGCATAATCCTTCCTCCACCATGTTTTATGATATGTTGGGTGTAACGTGGATTAAATGCCTAACATTTTGGCCGATGAACAAAGACTCTACCATCCGGTCCGAAACGATTTATCTTTGTTTCATCAATCCAAAGTATTGTTTTTTCAGAACGAGAGATTTTTATCCTTGTAAAAAAAAATCATAATCAAACTATAAATGGATCTTGTGCTAATTTAATGTCCATAGCTGTATGTCTAACTGATTCAGTATGCCTGAGTCATACATACATATATAAATTGGTACATTTAAGTCTTGGTTTTCTTAGAATGCAGCTAATAAGCATTGTAACGCCCTACAGACATTCATTAACCACTGCCTACATCACATGCTTAATATCTTCTAGCCAGCAACAATCTGCAAGTACAGCTTGCAATTAAGAATCGGCAAAATGTCAATTAAAACGGAAATTCTGTGTCATAGGTAGAGAATGCAATCCTGCATTTTTTTTTACCAAATCTTTGCAAACATCTGATATGTTTACTCGTCTCACTTAAGCTCATTTAAACATCCTTGACAAATGCTTTACAAGTGCATTCTTATCTCACGTCACATCAATTAAATGTTTTGTTTGACAACAAAAATCTTATTTTATACGAGTATTTATTACAAATTGAATTCGCCGTGGTCTAGAGGGTAGTGTGTTGGCTTATTAGACAAAAAGCCCTGGGTTCGAATTCCAGGTCAGACATCAAAACGAAAAACTATTTCTTCGGCGACTTCCTCTCAGCAGATTTCTGGCAAAAACTCTGAGAGTAAAAATTGCCATGAAAAGGCTTCTCAAAAATTTGTCATTCAGAGTCGACTTTAAATTGTAGATCTCGCCGCTTATGTATGTAAAATTAATGCACGCAACATAAGTGGTGTGAGAAGCTAGGTCGTAATCCGGACTAAAGGGTTGTAATGGCCAATTATGTCTGTATGTATGTATTTATACAAATTTCACTCTCTCTGTGTCGGTTACTAACAAAACACACACTCTCTCTCTATCTTTTCCATTTTGGCGAGTCTCCATTACAAGTCTCCAATTTGAATCTCTTGAAACTTAACTATATGCACACATACACACACAGTGAGACGACTTTAAGCTGTGATTTATGTAGCGAATATGGCCAATAAAACCATAAGTAGTAAACAAAGTTTAGTTTATCACTAAACCTGGTCGGAACAACAACGCGATTGCGGTAACAGTTTTTTAAAATCGAAACGAAAAATAAGAAAGAAAGAAAGAAAGATAATGAGAAACTCTAATGAAATACAAACGAAATGACACGGTGACTGGTTGTTAATATTTTGAAAATGTAAAAATGAAAACAAATCAAAGAAAAATTCAATAGGCAAAGGAAGGGAAAAGAAGATCAGAAAAACAAAGTGATAAAAAATAATAAAAAAAATAAATTCAATAATCAAAAGTATTAAGAAAGAAATATGCTGCAACAGTGACATAATATTTAATAATCTTAATAAATAAATTAAAAAAAAAAAATAAAAAATAAATTTCCTTTGTAAAATCTACTGAAATAATGATAATAAAAAAAATATTTAAACTGAATTATGTTTTATTGGCTTTGCTGCAATGTTACAACATTTCTTTTCAACAATACCTTCCCTATCAATAAATCATTTTTAAAAAATATAAAGAAAAAATAAATTTTGAAAAATTTAAAGCAATTTTTGTTGTTTAGCCAAGAAAATACAATAAAAAAAAAAAACAAAATATGTGACGAAAATTTTAAATGAAAAGAAAACAAAAATTAACCAAAAAATTCAAAAAAAAATTTTTAACAATTAAAAGCAAAACAGAAAAAAAAAAATATTTAAAAAAAAAATGTTGTAAAATAAAAATGCAGTAATTAAAAAAAAAAAAAAAATTGCTTTTGAAAAGCCTATTAAGCCAAGTCTCTTGCTAAGATAATAATCGTGTTTCATGAATACATATTATTTAAAACAATTTCAACAAAAATTACCAATTAAAAGTTTTATTTTTATAAACACGGTTTATTTATTTATTTTAACATGAAATTTGTTTGCCTAGTTTTTTTTTTATTTTTCTCCTTCTCTTTTTTACAAAAATTTACATATGAAAAGTCTTTGAAAAGTTTTAAATAGTTAGATACTTACTTACTTAATTGGCCATTACAATCCGATTAACGGATTTTGGCCTGCCGCAACACATCCTTCCAGGCGCATCTGCTTCTTGAGCGCCTACGCCAATTGGTCACACCAATCGATGACAGAGGTTCCTCGATTTAGTCCTTCCAACGGATACAAGGTCGTCCTCTTCGCCGATTTCCGCAAATCCCCGCATCAAATACTCGTCTTGCCGAAGCATCCTCTTCCATTCGAACGACATGGTCAAGTCAACGCAACAGCAGCTGTACAACGTCCATGTCGTTGAGGAACTTATACAGCTCACTGTTGAATCGGATGCGAAAATCATCGCCAACTCGCACTGGACCGAAGATCTTACGTAGAACTTTTCTCTCGAATACTCTCAAGGCAGCTGCAATAGTTCTTAATAGGGTCCATGCTTCTGCGAATGTAAATAGTTCGATACGCTTAAAAAAATTAAGGTTTTGTGGTGAGGCATATAATTACTCCTGATTTTATGGGTCATAGTCATCATTCCATAACAGAGGACCATAATGTAAACTATTTACATATCTACCTTTTCCATTATTCCCTGCCAATTGTGCGTTTTGTCTCTATTCATCGAAAGTCTTCAAATTTCAAGTTATAATGGGGTAAAGTCTTCGGTCAATGCGAAGTCCTGCTTCACCACTATACTGACTAGCCCTTGATGGATAGAAGGCGTGACAACCAACTGCTTGAACTTGGTCATAGCATATTCTCAATCACAGTGGCCATGCTTATAGGTCATTGTGTTATGGATAGACACGCGAAAAGGATGCGACTCTCATTTAACGCCTTCTGGTGCACTGGCCTTCTGGCATGAGTGCTGATCCGCAGAGGAAGAGGAGGCTGTTATCTACTTTCTCTTGCGAGGTCCAGATATAGGTTATTTGGCTCGCCATTTCTTGTCAGCTTGACAGAGGTATCACCTATTGACGTCAAGCATATACTAGCTTCGTTTATCAAACTTTCTGGCTGGTTCTACAGCGTAAGATAGTTGTGCTTTTGATATGCAGCCCTTGCGTTAACCAACTTTTGTGCAGCGTCCCTGGTTTTGGTAGAATTTAATCAGCACAGAGACTGAGTTCACATGTGGCATCACAACAGGCCGCATGCGTACCCAAGTGGGGTTTCGACCTAAATCTAAGCCTTAGTTCTAATGGTTCTACTCTAAATGAAGTATCTTGAGTTGATTTGCAGGTCAAGTAGTGCGCTTTCCCAAACAGTGGCGTTGTTTATTTACAATCTTTCAGATCTCGGGTTTCTTACTGGAGCAACAGTATGCAGGTGGATTGTATCTTCTTATATTTGAAGAAGATGCTTTTACATATCAATGTGCTTTTAAGTAAAAATTTTTTCTGTAAATAACATTGTGCCTATTCTGTATTCATTTTATCGTATCATTAATTTGTATCGAATATCGGTTGCAATAAGAAGTTGGTCTCCAATCTTAGCTGTTTGTGGCGCAATTTAACCTTTAATGTTGTCGTAAGTGGCAAAAGTTTCTTCCATTAACTGTAACTGTGGAAGTGCGTTAATTTTATACATGAGCGGCGGAACCTGCAGTTTAAAGTCGACTCTCAGAGTTTTTGCCAGAAATCTGCTGAGAGCAAGGAGGCCGAAGAAATATTTTCATATTTTCGTTTTGACATCTGATCTGGGGTTTGAACTCGGGCCTTACATTTAATAAAGAAGCACACTACGTACTAGACTATGGCAACTTTTTCACAATAAATGAAAAACCTGTGACTTTATCCGAAACTATTGAAATTATATCTTAGAAAAGAGTGTTTCGAACGATGTACTCTTGGTTTGACCTCTGAGTTAATTCCACAATAGAGCTCGGGATCACTGAAATCTGTAGCAGATCCATAAAGTGCAGCGTACATACTTACATACGTAGATAATTGGCCACTACAACCCTTCAGTCAGGATTACGGCCTAGCTTCTTACATCACTCATGTTGTGTGTGTTAATTTTATACAAGAGTGAAGGGACCTACAGTTTAACTCCGATTCCGAACGGCAGATTTTTGAGTAGCTCTTCATGGCAGGCTTATTTTACCCTCAGAATTTGTGGCAGAAATCTGCTAAGAGGAAATCGCCGAAAAAATATTTTTTTTTCTTTTCATATTTTCGTTTTGATGCCTGACCAGGGATACGAACCCGGGCGGACTTTACGTCTAATAAACCAACACACTACCTGCTACGGCAACTTCAGTGCAGCAAGACTATGGGATAATTCCTAGTACCATTATCTGGCCAGTTTTTCGGGGATCTGCAAGAGGAATGACCCTATTATATCCTGCATGGCCACAGAGGGACAGATCGGCACACAATCCCTTCTTGGTCGAAGGTCTAGCAAGTTCTACTATAGGTCACTGAATAAAACCTTTATGTCTGGTAAATATTGCAATCACTTATCGTATGTATGCATGTGACACAACGATTAGTCATCATGTTGGTTAGTTGACATGATTGTTTATAAAATCCTCGTGTATCACACTTACTAAGTGAGACGAACAGCAGCAAACAACAAACTTTTCTAAATTCCTTCTATATGGTTGTGACAGGCAACAAAAGTAAATTTATTAAATTTTTTTTTATTTTTTTATTAAATTTTTATTTTTCTTCTTTTTCTTTTTTGTTTTTGTTTCTGTATTTTGTTTTGAAATGAAAACTTGTCTACTCTTAACAAATACCCCACAAAACAAGTTTTCACAATTTTTCTTAAAAAAGATGAAAGAAAATGAAATAAAGAAAGAAAAAACAATTTTTTTTTCCCGCAATTGTATTTTCTTCGTAAATCTGTCTGTCCGTCTGTCTGTCTTAATATTCGTTGTCATAGAGTCGTCACATCATATTCTCTTTTAGATTTGAAGTGATAGCAGACGAAACAAGAAGAAAAGCTTTCTGACAAATAATTTTACAAGCAAGAATACAAAGGAAAACCGATTTTTTACTTTTCTTTTGCCGCAAATTATTTCGTTTTGTTGTTTTGTGTTTTATTTATTATTTACAAATTTGTTGCTATTTTTTTTTCCTTTTTTCATTTCTTTTTGTTAACTTTTCTTTTTTAACTCCATTAATTTCCATTCCATTCCAAAACAACAACAAATAACCTAACCACCAACAAACATCCCAAAAGAAAAACGTTTTTTTTCTTTTTGGTTGGTGGCATGTATGTACATACAGCCATGGACATTAAATTAGCAACAAAAATTTGCCATAAAAACAATCTAATTTTTTAAATTTTTTTAAGTATATTTACATAATTGGTCATTACAACCTTTCAGCTAGGATTATTGACCTAATTTCTCACACCAGTTATGACCTACAGTTTAAAGTCGACTCCAATTTTATTTACCCTCAAAGTTATTTTGTTTTGATGTCTGGCCTGGAGCTCAAACCCTGGCTTTACGTCCAATAAGCCAACATATTACCTACTAGACTACGGCGGCTTCAACCATTTACGATGATAAATAAGAGCGAAGCGATGAGCGTGAATGCATTCATAAACCTAGCGAGGAAAATCTTCATTCTTGTTTAAGATCATGAACCGACAAATGGATAAAATGTTGCGACCAATGATATAAAGTGAGAGTTTAAGCTCTACATCTACAGAATATCAGTCATGAAGGCTTCCAATTTTAGTAGGCTCTCTTGCAGCATGCATTGATACTTAAGGAATCTTAAACACGTACGAACCGATATTTATTTGTAGTCATACGGCGGCTTGAAGTATTTTAAGTATGTTAACAAAAAAAAAATTTAAACATAAAAGGCATATTCTTCTTTAAAGCAATAACAAAAATTTTGACTAAATTGCCGATCGTATGCTCATTAAGGCCTGGATAGTAAAATAATACATAATAAAATTAATAAATAGTAAAAATATTGTTTTTCGTTTACTTGGTTAATATTTGTTAGAATTGCCTTTATTTTTAAACCCTGCGTGGCATCTACGTGAAATGCTTTCAATCAAATTCAGGCAACATTCTTTGGGAATCGAGTACCTACCAAGCGTTCCGTATGTTAAGCCAAATTTTTCTACTTTTGTTAAGCAATTACACATTTCACATCGTGCCAGAGGTTTTCAATCGGTTTTAAGTCAGGACTTTGCACCGGCCAGTCTAAAACACGAATGTACTCTTTATAAAGCCAAACCTTTACCAGCTTAGACCGCGTGTTTGGAATCATTATCTTGCATTAAAATGAATAAAACTAACATGTTTCAAAAGCCTGTTGTCCAATTTTGTTCTCCATAATGTCCAAATACTGGTAACGGTACATTTTTCCATTAATTTTGACGACTGGATCCATATCGTGCCATGGAAATGATCCCCACACTATAATGCTTCCTCCACCAAGCTTTATGGTCTTTTGAGTGTAACGTGGATTAAATGCCGAATATTTTGGCCGAAGAAAAAAAACCCAGACCCATCCAGTCCCAAACGATTTATCTTTGTTTCATCACTCCAAAGTATTTTGTTTTCCCAGAGTTAGAGGTCTTGATCCTTGTAGGAAAAAAAATCAAAATCAAACTATAAATGGATTTTGTGCTAATTTAATGTCCATAGCTGTACGTAAATACATTAAGTGAAAGTATGGACGACGTTTCATTGAAATGAAAAACACTTTTTTTTCATTTTGTTTAACAGCCGTTGTTGTTGTTTTTTCTTTTTCAATTCTTCGCGCTGTAATTTTTCTTTCTATATAAATTTTTTTTCGTATATTTTTTCCAGCAAATAGAAATTTTATTTTCTTTTACCATTTTGTTGTTGTTGTTGTTTAAATATTGAATCTTTCTACCAAATATGGATGTTGTTGTAAAATTAACAACAAACTTCTCATACGCATCCATACATACTATACGAGAGTACACGTAATATTACAATAATTCATGTGCGAATGGTTTTTTTTTTTTTGGTTTTGCGCATGCGCAACTTGTTTTCCAAATAATCATTAATTCAGGGCTGCCAAAAAAAAATTTAAAAAAAACCAACGAACTCACGTTTACAGTTTAAAAAAAATTTATTCATTTTTTTTCTTCTTTTTTTTCAACCAAATTTTTACTACTTTTGCTTGCTAGTTTGATTAAATTTTTCTTCAAAAATCCCCAAAAAAAACTAAAAAAAAATTTTATTTTTTATTTTTTGTTTTAAATTTCATTATATTTGTTGTGGTGTGGGTAAAAACAAATGGACGCTGCTTCTTCACTTCTTCGCTAATTTTTGTTTTTATTTAACTTTCACTATTATTAACTTTAATATCGGCCGGCTGCCCGTCTGTCTTTCACTCTTTTGATGATGGTTTTTGTTTTTTGTTTTTTTTTTTTATTTTATTACTACATCGCCTCGGCATCCATCCATCCATCCATCACCAACGAACCACAACAATAACAGGTCAATCCAATCATTATTTTAAAAACAATAAAGAAAAATAAAAATAAAAAAAATAAAACAAAAAAATTAAAACAAAAATTAGGCATTTAATATGCGCCACCATAATCAAACCCTTAAAAACAAAAGTCTTGCAATATTATTGGGTGGTAGAAAAAATTGTTTGTAGAAAATCATTTTGCGAGTTACTTCAATTTCTTTCGATTCTCTAGCAAAAACGGTCTCTATATACATACATACATACTAGGGATGCCAAACGGGATCGGTTTTTAAAAATCCCGGGATATTTCGGGATAGTTCGGGATCCAAAAATCACGGGAAAAATCGCGATTTTCTATTAATATTAAAAATATTTCGTTAACAAAATCAAATTTGTATTCCAATTATGTATAGCAGAATTATATGTTTTAAGAAAATTATTTGGATTTCAACAAAAAGATTAAAGCATCTAACATGTGATCTGATAGGCTTGAACGAATTTTGTTGTCAACATAACCTGCCGTTGAAAAACACTTTGTTGGTAAAATAGTTCCAAGGTATGCAACTTGTAAATATTCACTTCTACCACCTCCTGATGTAAATAAATTTATTTCTTTGGATAGTTGAGTATCTAAATCAGTTACCCTTTTAATTCGTTTTATAGGCCTTTTGCATTCTTCGATGCCATCAAATAATTTTTTCATCACTGGAAGTAGAGTTTTCCTCATCTGAGAAGTCAAGTGATAAACAATTTTTCCAGGACCTTTTGTAGGGTCAAAATACATATGAATTCACAATCCCGGGACAAGTTTTTAAAAATCCCGGGATTCGGGATTTTGTGAATCCCGAAAATCCCGGTATTTCTGGATTCGCGATTTCCCGATTGGCATCCCTAATACATACATAATTTGCCATTATAACACCTTAGTCAGGATTATGGCCTAGTTTCTCCCACCACTAATGTTGTGTAAGTTAATTTTTTATACATAAGTGACGGCGCGGGACAGTTTACTTAAACTCCAAAGTGGCGCGCTCAATGTAGTTTTCGATGTCTTTACGGGACATCGCACTATGGGTACGCATGCGAGGCGGATTAGTTATAGGCACCTTGCAAATAACTTCCGCAGAAACTGCAGAGATGAGGAAGAGGCCGGCCGGATGAGGAGAAGGAAGTACTTAAATACTTATTACATGGATGATCTGAAGGAACCGTCAAGGATTGACATTGGCAGCCTGAATCGCTTCATCAGGAGCTTTGAATGGTTTCGAGAATAGGGGATAACGGATAACTGTGACAGCACAATATGCCCAATGCGGCCAAAAATTTTTCTTGGATGGGTAGTCACCTCTACCAACCTACCTAAGGAAATCGAATAATTATTTCTTCATATTTCGTTTTGTTGGAGATGTCCAACTTAGGTTTTAAACCATGATCTAATGTCTAATAAGCCAACACACTATCTACTAGAATACTAGTCTAATGGGTGTGGTCTTTCTCTATGGATCTAGTTGTTCTTTGCCGATTTATTTTTTGTTTTTATGTTCTCCTGTTGCGTCAATTGTTGAAGTTGTTCACTTGTCATGCTTCTTAGCTGTCAGATTGTTAAAAATATTTTTCGTTCATTCCAATTTATTAATACACTTATTTGACCATTTTGTGTAGCACATTAGGCCTAATAAATAGGCCTGAATGGAAACCTAATGGGATTGTTTGCGGTTTCGCCACCTAACCCAACCTAACCTGGTCAAACTAAAGCTTCAAAATTCAGCTGCATTGTCGGGGCCATTCAATTATTCAATGATTTTGGGGGAGGGGGGGGGGGGGTGTGTACGCCTCATTACAAGACAATATTATCACGTTTACCGCAAAATCTGCTTTATGCCACGCCTACCGCTGTACGTAAGTAGTCAAATAAGCGTCGTCATCCCAATATGGCTGACGCGGCCCGATCAGAACCTTTACTGCCACCCGACTATGGGTGGCGGACGTGACAGTAACGTGTTAAATACCAAAGAAGACACCTATGAATTACAACCGCATGAAATATTAATTTTCTTAGCACTTAACAATGCACGGGCTAGTTAATTTGTCAAGCTGGTAATAAAGTTTCATTTGTCGAAAACAAAAAGCCAGAACATCCGGGACACCATTTTATTTTATTATTATTTCTTTAGTTGGAGTTTCAGAATTTTACTTTTGCCCTTAACCAATATCTTTTCATAGATTGGCCAATTTTTTCATTTTTTTTTTTTTTACTTTTATTTTTACGGTGATTTTCGTAAACAGAAACGGACGATATGTATACAATTAATGTCTTTTATAGCATTTGAATTAGCATTTGTTTTATTGTTATTGTTGTCTGGCTGTTATTTATTTACATATTTTTGTTGGTGTTGTTGGTCTCATACATTCAAAACCACTCGGTCGCTCTCTCATGCCATGCACCTTGAGTTCTTGCTCGTACTGTGATTTTGTTTTTTTTTTTGCATGATGTTGTACATTCAATGTTTTTGTGATAGTTTGTATGTACAGTGGCGAGCAGAAGTGAGTGAATGTTCACAATACTAAGTTTCGTCTTCCACAAAAACAAAATCATACAAGCAAATACAAAAAAATAATAATTAATGAAATGATTTCAATGAGTTTGAGTGAAAAAACGAAAACAACCCACATAAACTCAATTTTGCACGTTTCAAGAAAATTCAAGAAACTAACCCAATTTCAATATTTGGTCCATAGACCCTTATTAGAAATAGCTTGATTTACGCGGTTTGACATGCTTTCTACCAAATTATGTAAAAAACTTTCGGAATACGGTTCTATTTCGTATTTATACGATCCTAAAACTTTGACAATGTTTGTTGGGATTGTTTCGTACTGTCCGAGCAGGATTTTCACGAATGGCCAAAGATTTTTAATCGGATTGAGGTCGAGACTTTGTGCAGTCCATTCCATCAGTTGAAAATTTTGTTTTCCACCCCATATCTTTACAATTTTTGCTGTGTGCTTCGGATCACTATCCCGTTGGAAAATTATTTCTTATTCGGGATAAGCACATTTGTCCATAAAATTCGGAAGATGGATTTGCAAAATCTTTAGATAGTTTTTTTTTCGCATGATACTATCTTCTAAATATAGAGGACCAACATCCCACCATATTAAGCATCCCCAAGTCATTATATTTTTGCCGCCATGTTTAACAGTTTGCTTCATATGGTACCTTTGAACGGGTTCCACTGGTCTGCGCTAGCAGTATTACTCGCCACTGTACGTATAAGATTTTAATTAAATGTGGTTATTATAATAATTGTTAGCTTTTTTTTTGTTCTCACTTATTTTAATTTTACAACCACGACTGTCTGGCACACAAATGTTGGTTGATTCATTCAACTTTTTTTTTTTTTTGCTTTATTTTTTAATCTTCTTTTTTATAGTTTTTGTTTTTGTTTTAGTAGAAAACAAACATTATTAATGCTTAAGCACAATATAAAAAAAAAAAACTTTTTAGTCAACGTTTTTTATTTATTTTTTTTTTTTTAGTAATTTTTAAATACTTATTTGTCGTTTTCCAGTGTTTTTTAGTTTTTTTGTTTTATTTAGTTGTTTAAATAAATAAATAAAAAAAAATGATTTTTTGTTTTTATTTACTATGTACTTTGTTGTTTTGTTTTATTTTATTTTTTATTTTTTACATTTGTTTGGTGTTTTTTACTAATTTACTTGTGTTTCTTTCTTAATTGCTAGCCGCGGAAACTGTGGCAATAGTTTCCTTGTTTTAATATAGAAAAAAAAAACAACAATAACTTGACCAGTTTGTACTTATTTATTGTACTAATACAAGCAATAATAATTGTGTGCTACTTCCCCTATACATATTTCAAAATCTCTGTGAACGTTTCTTTATTTTTTTTTTAATTTTATTTCTATTGTTAAATGTGGGAATTAAAAAAAAAATAATTTTTTTTTTATGGCACAAATTAATGTTCCACTTTTTTTAGTCTTGATAACAATCAGAAATGGTCACTGAGTTTTGTTTTGGTTGTTTTAATAGAGGCAGCCATTTTGGGTGTCAAAAGTCTTATTTGGGTTATGAAGAGCTTTTTTTTTTGTTTTTGTTAGTTTCCTCAGAGCAGCTAAATGATCTTGAACTATAAATAGAGGCGTAGAATTTGTTTCCTTAAGCGCCTGCAAACACAACCTGATGGGAAGCTTCTAGGGATGCCAAACGGGATCGATTTTTAAAAATCCCGGTATTCGGGATTTTGTAAATCCTGATCCCGAAATCCCGGGATATTTCGGGATAATTCGGGATCCTAAAATCCCGAAAAATCAAGGGAAAAATCGCGATTTTCTCTTAATAATAAAAATATTTTGTTAACAAAATCGTTTGTATTCCAATTATGTATATGCGAATGCATTAGCTTTAAGAAAATTATATGGATTCAAACGAAAACATTAAAGCATCTAACATGTGATCTGATAGGCTTGAACAAATTTTGTTGTCAACATACCCTGCCTGAAAAACACTTCTCGCAATCAACATTTGTTGGTAAAATAAATATTCACCTCTACCACCTCCTGATGTAAATAAATCTATTTCTTTGGACAGTTGAGTGTATAAATCAGTTACCCTATTAATTCGTTTTATAGGGCTTTTGCATTCTTCGATGCCATCAAATAATTTTTTATCAATGGAAGCAGGGTTTTCCTCATCTGAGATGCTATTATTGAAGTCTAGTGATATAGAATTTTTTTTCAGGACCTTTTGTAGGGTCAAAATACATATGAATTCACAATCCCGAAAAATCCCGGGATTCGGGCTTTCCCGATTGGCATCCCTAGAAGCTTCCCACCATCTCGCCTTGAAGCGCAACATTCGTGTTTGTAAACACCTGATCTAATCAATATCAAAAGTTTTTTGATATTGGGCTGTGGATAGTGTAATCTTTTATCAGGTTAAGTTTGCAGTCAAAGTTCCCTAGTGTAATAGACGCTTAATACTTATTCTCGATTTTAGAACTCCTTAAATTATTATTGCATGCAAAGGAAATCATTACTTACCGTCTTTAGGCTAATTCCATTCAGGTTATATCTGCTATGCATTGTTTTTTATATAATTTGTTGCACTAATTAAGACAATTTCCATCTAATTAACATACAGAATTGCTCATTACAAGCCTTCAATCAGGATTACGGCCTAGCCTCCCAACGACAGATTTTTTGTGAACCTCTTTATGGCAAATTTATATTTCATCTAATTAAACTGAAACAATCAATAAATAATAATAAATTTCTGTGTGTGAGGCTTAAGTAGATGTTAAAATCTTAGTAGCGAGTGTGGAGTCTAATATGGATGCCTTAAAAAAACTTTCAGAATTTAAGAAAAATCGCTATTGATATGTGTTGTCTGTTGTTGTCCTTTGCTATTGCCTAAATATATGGCCATATATAATAGATTGCTTTCTCCAAGAACATAGAAAATCTACTCGAGTTATCTTAACAAACACAGTAAAACTCTTTTTAGCTGTTAATCCTCGCTCAGTGTCCGTAATTCTGCTTAATATTGACTTAAAACACTCACTTTTACCACCAATCAGAAACCGGTATAAAAATATTTAAATTTTGTTTTGACTTCTAAACGTAACACACTGTTTATGATATTTCGGCCCACCGTACACACTTCCTTTTGTCTCTTTTTAAGATGTACCTTCGCTAGATGTCGTTAACGACCTCACATGAAATCCTTGTATTGATAAAATATCCTTTCTATTCGTACATAATTCTGGACCCAATGGAACTTCTGAATATTGAAATTCTGTACATCAATTCTGATATCAATGAGGCTATTATGCAACTTCTTATTGGTTCGACTATGGCAATAGTCGCCTTGCTTTGTTAATAAATTTTTTTTTTTTTTTTCATATTATTAATTTTCATATCAGACGGGTTTTAGTCGTCCAAAGGATAGAGGATTTAGACTTTGTTTTCATTTAATCTTCTGCAGGATTTGATACTATGCCTCAGAGCTAGTAAGGTCGATTCTTTGCTGGCTAGTGACTTCATTTATTCCTTATACAGTAGTCGTTTACATATTAGAACTGCTTTATATTTGAATAAATTCTAATTCTAAATTATTCTAATTTCTGTACTTATTTTTTTTTTTTGACACGCATATCAAATTTCAGAATTAAACTAGCCACAAAAAAACAGAATTTACAGAATAAAAAGATTTTGGGGATTTCAGTAAAAAAAAAAGCTCAGAATTTAGAATTTTAGAGGGTATAATGTATTGCAAGCACTGATTCCAATTTCAGGAATTTCTAATTACTGTAGGTTCTAATTTGTGGGCTTCTACTGTACCATAAATTTCGTACATGTTGTAATGTCAATTGATTCCATTATTATATTCTCTCTTAAAAACACATTACCTATCAATAGACAGCATTGACAACATTGTCTATCAATAATAAACGAAAAAAAAGAAGAACAAAATCAAAAAATCGTTTAAAATATCAATTATGTCGTATGAAAAGAATTTTTATTTAAAATTATTATTATTTTTCTAATGGATTTTGTAATAATTAGGCCATATTTAATTGTCCTCAATTATAATTTATTTTTAAAATTTTATAAGAAAAAAAATTTTTTATTTTTATTGTTTTATTGTATACACAAACATTTCTTTAAGTGTAAAACCAATCAAAAACTAGAGCACACATACCAATGCATTTTCAATTTTAGTTTGCAACACCTAGTTTCTTTTCAATTTTGAAATAACAACAACAACAACAACAACAACAATAGAAACAGTACCAGCAGTATATCAGTATGTCTTTTTAATTTTGTCTTCTTGCCTTTTTTACCGTACATACATACATACATACATACGTATAATAATACTTGACTTGGATTGTTTTCTTTCTTTTAAGCCATATGGAGTACAAACAAATTGATTTTATTTTGTATTTTTTACTCTTTACCCATGATTTTTATGTGAAGTTTTTCTTTGCTTACTCACTGTTAACAATAAAATTCACCATCACATCGTCTTTAATGATGTGACAATATGATGTTGTTGCTGTTGTTGTTGTTGGTCTAATTGCATTAGACATTTATAATGTTTATAAAACCTCGTCTTCTATTATTTCAACACTCTTCTCTTCTTGGGTGTTATATTAACAGTGACACATTTTTGTTCTCTTCTTTATTTTTTTTTTTTTGTTTCTTGTAAATCATAACAGTAATATTTGAAAAGAGAAAATAGAAAAAAAAAAACTTTTCATATTCACTTTGTTGTTGGCTTAACACTTACTTTTGGCAGAAACCAAATACCAAAGTACCAAGAATATACTTTAAATCACCTTTACACCACATTAATACTATATGTACGTACATATGTATGGATGTGTGTGTGTGTGTGTGTGTGTAGCATTTGTTGATTTATACAGTATTCCCTCGATTAACGTCGTCTAAAATTTTGTGTTCCCTTCAACTTCGATTTGCGTCGTAATTCGATTTTGTTTATAAACAAAATCATGGGAATTCCCTCTTTAAAAAAATTCAATGCATAGAATAATCATTTAATTATCTTATTTTTATTGAAAAATCTACATAGTCAAATGCATCTGGAAGTCGTCGTTGTCTAGTACAGAAATTAGAATTTCCTCAAATATAAAGCGGTTCTAATATGTGAGCGACTACTGTATAAGAAATAAATGAAGTCACTAGCCAGCAAAGAATCGACCTTACCAGCTTTAAAACATAACACTAAATCCTTTAGAAGATTAAATGAAAACGAAATCTAAATCCTCTATCTTTTTTGACGACTAAAAGCCGTCTGATTGGAGTCGGCGTGGTCTAGTAGGTAGTGTGTTGACTAATTAGACGTAAAGCCAGAGATCGAGCCCCAAGCCAGATATCAAAACAAAATACAAAAAGTATTTCTTTGGCGCTTTCCTCTCAAAAACTCTAAGAGTACATAAAATTGCCATGAAAGGCTTCTCAACAAAAAAGATCTATCGTTCGGAGTCGACTTTTAACTGTAGGTCCCGCCACTTATGTATAAAATTAACACACACAACATAAGTGGTGTGAGAAACTAGGTCAATAATCCTAACTGAAGGGCTGTATGTATCTGATAGTATGAGTTATTTGAAATTCGATTTACGTCTCCTTTTTCCGGAACATTCTACGACGTAAATCGAGGGAATGCTGTATTTTAGTGGTTTTATGTTTTATATATTTGGTAGTACTGCTTTCCTTTTTAATAATTATTTTTATTTCCTTTTGTTGGTTTATTTATTTCTTTTTACTTTATAATAAAGATCTCAAGACACCAAAAACGAGTACCTTTCATATATGCAACTCGAAAAAAAGAAATAAAAATAACTTTTTCAAGTTTAAAAGTTTATTAACCTTTAGTTTAGTATGTAGTTCACAACAAAATACCATTTAGACCGCAACGGAAATTGAAAATCTTTTAAGTTATACTAGGGCATATCAGTTGAAAAAGCACACACTTTTACATTTTATTTCTTTTCTTTTGATTGCACGCATTAAAATTAGCGAGTGATGCCAGTGTTTCTTAAAGGATAACAAATTAAGCGATAAATTAGTCTATATGACAAGTTTCCAAAATAGATGTCCTTACGCTCGGACGTTGCTTGAAACCAGACATATAGACGACGAAACCAATTTTTTTCTTCTTATGTTCTGTATTAATACGACTAAATCGAATAAAAAATGGGCCTATGGAAAAAATGGACTTAGTCGGCTGGATAGCAATGGTAGCAAAAATTTTAAAACAGCTATCCTTTTAGTCTTTGGCTTTGCTTGGAACCAGAAATGTGACTAATTGTTGCCTTAAAATTAACAAAAAAAAAAAAAAATGTCCTCTATTAATGGGGCTAAATCGGATCAAAATGGAACCTATTGGAGAAATGGACCAAGTAGGATGGATAGTCATTGTCTCAAAGATTCCAAAACTGGTTTCCTTATCGACGGGAGTGTCTTGGAACCAGAGATATAGGCGACGAAGCTAATTGATTACTTTAAATGAGCAACAAAAAAGTTCTATATGCAAATAAATTTAATAATTCTCATTGAGTTCATATGTATTTATATGTATAAATACAACAAAATGTCGTATTTTTGCAAGTTGCTTTTTTTTTGTAGGTGAATCGTATATTTTGCTTGGGTGACTTGCACTTTTTTGGGTGATGACTTGCATTTTTTTGGACGATGACTTTCATTTTTTGGTAAATGACTAGCACTTTTTTGGGTCGATGACTCGCATTTTTGACCAATGACTTGCATATTTTGGTTGGATGACTTGCAATTTTTGGACGATGACTTGCATTTTTTTGAACGATGACTTGCATTTTTTTGGTAGATGACTTGCATTTTTGTGGCCAATGATATGCAGTTTTTTGGTCGATGACTTGCATTTTTTGACTAATGACTTGCATATTTTTGTTGTATGACTTGCAATTTTTGGACGATGACTTGAATTTTTTTCGCAGATGACATGCAATTTTTGGTAGATGATTTGCATTTTTGTGGACAATGACATGCTGTTTTTGATCGATGACTAGCATTTTTTTGGGTCGATGACTCGCATTTTTTGACCAATGACTTGCATATTTTGGTTGGTTGACTTGCATTATTTTGGACGATGACATGCATTTTTTTGGTAGATGACTTGCATTTTTGTGGCCAATGATATGCAGTTTTTTGGTCGATGACTTGCATTTTTTGACTAATGACTTGCATATTTTGGTTGGATGACTTGCATTTTTTGGTTGATGACTTTAATTTTTTTGGACTATGACTTGTCTATGACTTGACTATGTTTGATGATATGTATTTTTTGGCCGATGACGTGTGTTTTTTTTCGATGACCTGCATTTTTGGGTGGGTATCTTGCATTTTTGGGATGATGTCTTGCAGTTTTTGGTCGATGACTTGCACCTTTTTGGGCGATGACTTGCATTTCTTTGGTCGATAACTTGCATAAGGTTTTAGGGATTCTATAGAACTATGAATATGGTTTACACTTTCGCTGCTATTGTACTGTGTTAATTTTAACGAGCTATGCTTTCACGAACAGATATTTTCTTGCGTCATATTGATAACAATATAAATAGGCTTATCTTTTTGTTTAAACGAAATAAAACATTTCATGGAGATATTCAAATAAAAATTCTTAACTGGCTTTGGGAAATTGTTTAATTTATATTTAAAAAATTTTAAATAAAGAAACTAGGCAAACAACGTAGAATATATTTTAAAAATATTGTTTTTTGTTATTAGGAAACATGTTTTTAAAGTAAAATCAATTATTTAAAATAAGCACTTATATATAAAACGAAACAAAAGCCGAAATTAAAAAAAAAACAGTTAAATATGTTTTGTAACAAAAATCATGGTGACAACAATCAAAATTACTTGTGATGGTGTATTTATACAATCCAATTCATTTTTAACCTCTTCGTCATCGAATACAACCTCAGTAACGAACAGTGATAATAGCATACACAACAATCACGATACAACAACAATTACATCATTATCATCCTCTTCAACATCTTCATCGTTATCAACATCACCGAAGACGTTCATAAGTGACAAGGATAAGTCGCTAACCAGCATTTTAGACTGTGATAAGCTTCATAAACTAAATTCATTGAGTTCCTCTCCAACATCCACAAATTCTACGATAAGAACATGTCAAAAATCTCTTGTATCTGGTAGCATACACTCGGGCAGTATACGACCCAAACGGCCACGTACACCGAAATGCGATAGTCGACGACGTTATTATTTCGGTAGCAATAAAATTTATTGGTGTAAACAGTCACCACTAGTGGTGGGCTCGTGTTGCTATAAAAGTGATTTACCGCCGTTTAGAAGTAACTGCAACGGCTTACAACGCAGCAACAGTTCGATTACACACAAAGAGCTGCAACAACGTAAACAAAATAGTCATACGAGTCGTTCGAAACATAAACTTTTAACGGCTACTAGTAGTCTAACATCGGTACCAAATCACAATAACAATAGCAACCAACAATTACAACAAAAAGTATCACAAACAAATTGTTTAAATTCAATTTATCAACACAACAACAAATACAATTGCAGTAAAACGCGAACAACTAGTTCACCGCCTAAAACGATATCGGGAGCTACATCTATATGTGTAGTTAATGGTTTTAAAAATAAAATACCAATTTACAATAATAACAACAATACATGTTGCAATAATAATAATAACAACAACAACACTATCAATAATAATAATAATAAATGTTATGCACCCGATACTCGCCTAATAAGTTTCTTACGTTCGGCTCGGAAATTATATCGTAATAGTGTGCGTGTAAATAACAATAACAATACAAATCAACAACAGCATTATCATACGAACTAATGATGTTAACTCATCATCAATTAATAATAATACCAAAGCAGCGACAACAGCATCATCATCATCAGTATCATCAGCATCACATGATCTTAACCATAAAAATAGTGTGAATAATTTTAATTTAAGCAAAACGAAAAATCGTTTCATTGAAGGAAATGTAAATGAAACAAAATTAAATGCCCACAACAATTCTTTATTAAGTGAGAAATTAAAATCATCATCGTCGTATATATTCAATGTGAAAAATTTCTCTTTAAATCACAATAATAACAACAATAACAATTTTATCAATAATAATAATAACATTAGCAACAATAATACCAAAAATATTGAAAATCATACAAATTTAAGTGAAGAATGGTTTGGTTAGTATTCATTTTATATTATTTTTTATCTATATATATAATAGTATATAAAATTCTCGTGCGACGGTATTAGCGGTTAAACTCCTCTGAAATGGATCGACCGATTTTCATGAATTTTTGTGTGCATATCTAGTAGGTCTGAGAATCGGACATTATTTTTCATATCCCTATATGTTAAGAGGGCGTGGCAAATCGTTAAAATTTAACATTTAGGTACATATTGATCTTAGGTGTAGAAGGTGCGTAAGTTCGTATAGTACCACCAAAAATAAGCGTAACAACTCTCCCCCTTCAAATGATACCTATAACTCTTAAACTACTGAACTGATTTTAACCATTCTTTTTTTTTCGAAAGCTTATCAGGTTTAGATGGTTTAAAAAAATTCGATATAGCAAAAAGTAGGCGTGGCAAACTTTTAAAATCTAATATTTAGGGTCATAGTAATCGTAGTCGAATACAATTTGGGCGGTAAGTTCATAGAATCGATATCTACAAACTTACCAAAAATGGGCGTGGCAATCCTCCCCCCCTTAAAGAGATACCTATAAGCCAACTAATTCCATGGTTCATAACTACATATGTATGTATATATATAACATGTATGTCTGTTAGCTTTTGTTTTGAAGCAATTACACAACTACAACTTCATCAGCTCTTTATGCAGCTTATTACAATAAATATATAATGTGACCTGTTTTGGGCAATAGAAAAAATCATATTAATTTAAGTAGGTCCCGCCACTTCTGTATAAAATTAACACACACGACTTAAGTGGTGTGAGAAACTGCGGTCTTCTTGGGTACGATTGCTGTAGGCTGTCTAATGGTGAAGGTATAGCACTGGCCATTTTGTAGTCACCAGCAGCAACTCGTTTCCGTTCGCGTCTTCCCTCTTTCCACCTTTCCTAATCCTGCACAATGCACTGCATGGGTAGGGGTCATCCCCTGAGTGCAGGTTTAATAGAATAGGTTTTACAGAAATGTTTCGCAATACATTGATAGTTTAAAAATTTTTATAACTTTTGTAGTCTAAAAAAGTAAAACAATTACAAAATAATAGTTTTTTTTTTTAATTAACTCATAAATATCATTTTTTATACATTATTTTTAATCTGTATTCATTTCCTTTTTTATTGCGTTAATTTTGATCTCCAGTGTATGTATATTTGAATTATTTATTAACAACTACTTTAATATTATGTTCAGACAGGCATTTTTATTGCATAAATCGCAATAAACGCCATTATTCAATATTTCATATAAAGTTTCAATTAATTATTGCGCAATAAATAATTATAACAAATTGTTATAATATTGAGTAAAACTTAATATAACAGCACTGTCATAGGCATTTTATAATTTTCCGAACACTTTCAATTGATATTTGACAACTCAAATGCAAACAACTACAAACAAAAAATAAAAACAATGTGGTTGAAACAATCAGCTGTTTTGTTTATCAGCCGTCAAATGAATATTCAATATAAAGCTGAACTGCTTATATTATTATGGCTGAAGACTTAAAGTATTGTGCTCAATAAACCTAATATTGACTCAATAAAAGTGCATAACATAGTTTAACTCATTTAAATGCAATTATTTAAAAATCAATTTTGTTTTTCATACACAGTCTTAGTATTAACCTCTCTTTGCTGTAGATTAGCAACACTGTTTTGTTGGAAAACCGACTTGGCAGCTGACTGCTGTTTTTTCGGTTAGTTTGGTTGATTTTTTTTTTTTTTTTTTTTTTTTGTTGGCAAATCACTTAAAGCAGTAGGATGAGTCATTTTAATGACAAAAACCATTACATATGGACCAATGGAAGCACTGGCAATAAAATTGTACGTTATTTTAAATAAACATTAAACAAAAATCGTAAAACAAGAGCAACGAAAGTCTTTATTTAATTGTTTATAACATACAATAAGTTTCTCAGTGTCGTATGTGGTATATTTTGGTCTAATATGGATCTCTAAAACCTTACCAACAGAGAACTCACACTGAAAAAGTGAAGGTGGCTGAGCATACGATGAGTGGTCATTGTTTCTACGCATCATCCTAACACCATCGTATCTATTGCATTGAGACCTCTGGCCATTTGGGGAAAGGAAGATAATCCTAAAAGACCCCTGCTAGCGGTATTGTTTCGTAGGCAGCATTATCGCTTCAAGTATTCTAAAGTATACGGTAACATCCATTATCTTCATACAATTAAATTTTCTCTTATCTTGATGACAATCAAATTCTAGTAATAAGCACATCATCTTCACTATTAATTCTGCTTTTATTATTTAAAGAGGCGCTGTAAATATTTCGTTTTTAAATTTTGGTATTTAACTTCTTTCTTATTTTTTCTTTTTTTTGTTTTTTTTAGTAATTTTACAATTTCTTTGTACGTGTAATTTTGTTAAAATTTTTTACAATATTTTATCGTATTTTATCATATTTTCTCTTATAAATGAAAGTTTTCAATGTAAAAACCTTGTAAATGATTAAAATTAACATAAAATTCGTGTTTTATCGCAAAAATTCTTTAAAATATATTTCGATAATTCAAATTTATATACATGCATAGATATTTCCTAGAAGAATTTGATATTTCATATAAAATTTCTTCAGAAAAGAGTTTCTCTGCGAATAAAAATTCGTTACTTGGTGTTGATTACACAAAAATTTGGTCTCGGTTTGGTTTTTAAATGTTTGCCTGCATAGCTAGAACGTAGAACATTTAATTTATTTCTTTATTCATTACAATACAATTACAAATTATATTCTAATTCTATACGAGCTGTGTAACTTCAAACATACATATGCTCGATGTAGTGTAACAGACAAGAGCCTCTGGTGGGAATCGAGACCAAGATCCTCACGCTAATAGCCTAGCACACTACCCACTAGACTATCAGGGCGCTCAGAACAGTTAAGGGTGTTTTACAACACCTTCATTTGATAATTTTTATTTTTTTATTTACGTTGAGGAGCGATAAATGTACCTAACCGTACCTTAGAGGAAGTCGTAACATCCTCCGTGTGGCCCTTTACCCACTAAATCTTCCTCTCATCTCGTGGACTTGTTATGCCCACTCCGGAACTGGGCTAGCATTACTTCGGAGTGGAGCCCTTTTGGCCCTTTGCCCCCTTGCCCCCTGCTTGATCATATTCGCGTCCGGATTGCGTATCGATAGGAGACATCATCAACTGTTTGGAATTTCGTTTAACACATGTGCCAGTGTCATCTATGCTGGCGCGCCTACATGTTCTGCAGCCTCAAGATCTCTCTTCTTCAGCCTTAGAATCCGCTCCACGTAATTCGCCTCTGAGGCCCAATTCTCTCTGCTCGCAATCATAGCCGCTACAAAGTTAAGCGCCTGTAATCGTTTCAATTACTGATGTCAGTACTGAGCGATAGCTGTGCCATTCGAAAACAGTGTGCTCTGAATCATCAATTACTTCCCCTTCCTCGTAAAGATAGTAAAGGGAGGCAGTCTTGCCCATTCTGTGTAGGTATTTCCAAAAATATCTGCGAGCCGATAGCATATGTGTAATGAATTAATTTACCTCTCTCAATTTCCGACCAATCCATGGCCCTATGTCCAGAATAAGTCTCGCCGTCCACCTTCCTCTATCTTTATCGTTCCATCGTCGTTGCCATTCTGAAATGGTGTTTTCCCAAAAGTTTTCGGTTACGTAATTTCCAGCCGATTTCGCCTTATAAATCTCTATCCGCTCTGCTGCCAGCAGATCCACAGGAATTGTACCTGCTATCACAAGTACGGCTGGGACACTTACGATATGCTGACGCGATACGCAATGCAGGCCATTATCTGCACCGATGTAAGTGAGTTTACCCGCCTTTTAAGATCTAGCGTTTCAGCCCAAATTTCGTTCCCATAGATCATAATGCTGTTTCTAACCTCCAATATTCGACATTAGACCGCTAAACTGTCTAACGATCTTCTGGGCTTTGTTAACCGAGTACTAAATCTGATATGGAAATGTTAGCCTGGGATTCAGCCTTATTCCCAGATATCTTACCCTTCTCTGGGTCCCAATTACCTCATTTTGAATACTCTATCCGCTCTGCTGCCAGCAGATTCACAGGGATTGTACCTGGTATCACAAGTAGGGCTGGGGCGGAAACTAATGACATGCCGACGAGATATGCAATGCAGCCGTTCTCTGTACCGATACAAGTGAGTTTACCCGCTTTGTAACATCTAGCGTTTCGGCCCGAATTTCGCTCCCATAGAGTATAATGCTGTTTCCAACCTCCATCAGGAGCTTCCATCTCGCTGGTAGCGGGCCTCCAATATTCGACATTAATTCGCTAAACTCTCCAACTATCTTCTGGGCTTTGTTAGCCGAATACTAAATCTGATATGGAAATGTTAGCCTGGGATTCAGCCTTATTCCCAGGTATCCTACCGTTCTCTTGGTCCTAATTACCTCGTTTCCAATACTCATGTCCATCTGCAAGGGGATACGACTACCAGTGATCAGCAGTAATTCCGTTTTATGCATGGCCAGCTCTAGGCTGTGGGAATCCAACCATGTTTTCTTTCTTAGCATGACACATCTGAATTTTCGCTGTGCCTATTTCGTATTCCAGGCCGTGAATCGTTTGCATAAGGGAAAACGAACTACTATCGCAAGGACCTCTATTGCAAGGATTTATTTTTACTATAGCCTATATTGTATAATTTTTACTTGGAAAAGAATTTTTAATCTTTGGAATTTTGGAAAAAAAAGTGTACACTTTTGTCTCTATTTGTCCCACTGTGCAGTGTTTTTATATTTTGATTAGGAAAGTTTTTTTTATTGATTTTTTTTTAACATTTAATTTTAAATTGAATGTAAATTATTTACAAAAAAAAAAAAAGATAAAAATATTCACTATTTATTAAAGGAACAAATTAAATGAAATATTTATGTACGTATGCATATTTATGTATACATTATGCATTATACGTACATTAATACGTACACGAATAGGTGTTTGCGTTTAACTTTGCGTAGTCAATTGATTTGCCAAGTTAACCGGTTGTTGATTATTTCAATTGCATTCTGTTAAATACCAGTAGCGTGTGTAAAAATGTGTAAGTGTGTTGAGTGAGTGACTGTGTGTGTGTGTAGTAAAAATATTCGATTAGCACATAAAATAGTTAATGTTTATTGACTGTAAAATAAAATAAAATAAAATATACACAGTTTTTCCTTTCTGTTTTTTCTTTTTCTTAAACAATAAATAATTTGAAAAGGAAAAGTTATAATGAAATAATACCAAATACAGTAAGACCCCGCTTAACGCTGATTCAGTATTACGGGGATGCAAATGAAACGATCATATACTAACCAAAAGCGTTGCACTATATAGCTACAGTGTATGCTATGTGTCTTTTTAAACGCTCTTTTGTTAGTCTGTCCAGAATAAAGATTCCAATTGTATTTTCCTAAGTCACGATTACAGTATGAACTCATCTATCCTGTTGCCTCGTTTAACGCTGTTTCGTTTAGCGCTGGACCTTATTGCAAGTTAACTCCTGTGTTGGTCTTACTGTATTCAAAAGAAAAGTAAGATCGCAACATCTTCTGTCCAGTGCGAGTTGACGATGATTTCCGTATCTGATTCAACGGTGAACTATATCAGCCCCTCTACGACATAGATGTTGTCCAGCGGCTCGTCCATGTCGTTCGAATGGAGGAGGATACCTACGCGAGACATGTATTCGATGCGGGGATCTATGGAATTCTGTGAAGAGGACAATCTTGTATGCTTTGGAAGTCCTGTCATGGATTTGTGTGACCAACTGGTGTAGGTAAGCCAAAAGCTAAAGCGTCTGGAAGGATGTGTTGCGTTAGGCCGAAATCCGTTAATCCGGTTTGTTAATAGCCAATTAAATGAGTAAGCAAGCAAGCACTATAGTAAGCAGAGCAACTGACGAATGGCATTTAAAAATTTCCCTTGTAAAGAATTTCTTTTTTTAGACTACAAATTTCTAGCTGCCAACTGACAACGCAACTTAAGTTCGATTGCTAGTTGCTATTTAATAAAAAGAAACCACATGATATTGTATACAGTAAGACCCCGCTTAACGCTACCCCACCTAACGCTGTTTCAGTATTACGCGGTTGCAAATGAAACGGCAATGCACTAACCAAAAGAGGTGCACTATATAGCGACGGTGTATAGTATGAATCTCTTTCAACGCTTTTTTTAGTCTCTCCAGAATAAAGATTCCAACGATATTTTCCGAAGTCACGATTACAATACGAACGTATCTTTCCTGCGTCACAGATAATTTATTAGTTGTCATTAACGTTACTAGGTGTATACATATGTACGTTGTTACGTTGCCTCGTTTAATGTTGTTTCGTTTAGCGCTGGAACTTATTGGAACGTATCCCCCGCGTTAAGCGGGGTCTTACTGTACTATACATATGTACGTACATATTAGTTTAATCTTATGGTTTTACGATACAATACATAATAAATGTTGCAAAAAGAAAACAATAACAACAACAATAACAGCAAAAGAAGAAAATGTTGCGTAATCAATTGAGATGAAAAGGAAACCAAAATCAAATTCGCATTTTTTTCCTTTTTCTTTATATGAATTTCAACTGTTAATTCTTCAAATCTTTCAACAATTGTAAAATATTGTGGAAAAAGGTGTTAGAAAAATAAAAAAAGGAAACAAACAAACAAAAGAAAATTGTTTAAAAATGAAGAATCGAAAATATGTATGTAGTATGCACATACAGCATATTACATAAATATTAACATAAACATGTTAAATACAGTGGACGGTAAAAGTTTTAGTACTCTTAGTACAGTACAAAGTCCCGATATGATTTCAAGAGAGTATTTAGGAGATCATTCGGAAGAACCTCAAACAAAAGTTAACCGAACAACTTGCTTATGAGGCCACCAACCAGAAAACACTAAACAAAACTTGTACATTAAATTCCAAGTGGGGTAAATGGAGTGCTTAACTTTAAGGGATATTTTACTAAATACAATTCTACATATATCGACGCTTCCGTTCTATAACAGTCTCAGTCGAAAAAGTGTGTTTTGAGTTATAAGCTTTCAAAGTTTTCACGCGCCCTAAGACTATATGTGTATTCTAAGTAGATTTTTCCCTCCAACTTTGGAACGGATCGGTGCATTTTAACCAAATTTTGACAGTACATCCAGCTCTTTTTTTACACGGATTTCTGAGGAACGTATCTACCCCGTAAAAAAAAGAGTTGGATGTACTTAAGTTAGAGAAAGTAGAATTTGAAATGCAAAAACATTAGAAACATTCTATGTACACTTAGAACGTTATAGAATGGAGGCGTTGATATTAGGTCTTTGAATTTCTATTTTACTCTGGTTTACCTATGGAGTCATCGGAGATTTTTCCTTATTAATAAAATCAATTTAATATACAAAAAAATTAATACCACTTTTCATTGTCATTTTATAACTCACGAACGGCTTTGTTCGGACTATTTAGTGGATGGTTTATGTGAAGTTTGCCACTCCCACTTTTACGCCCGTATTTTCTATTTATCTAAAATCAGAAAACGGGACTTCATCGATTTGATTAATTTTTCTTTCAAATGTTTGTATTTATTTTTAAAAGTTTTCATCAAGAGAAAATTTTGCCTCGCCCACTTTTGCGTCCACTTTTTTTTGAAAATTACTTAAAATGAATTAAATCTTAAACTGGGCATTTGATTATGTTACAAGCTTTAGCAAAGTTGTTGCACATAAGCCGACGAAGATTTCTAAGTTGGTATGACCAATTTTTAATAGGTAGTGCCACTTAAAATTACTCAAAATGAATTAAATTTTAAACTGTGGATTCTTTAGCAAAGTTGTAACGTATGAGGCGGCGGAGATTGGTGCGATTAATTTCCGATGGATGGCGTCACTGAAAATTATTCGAAATGAATGGCAAGCAATTGGGCGACCTACACCCCAAGCACAGAAGAAAAGAGACGATTACTGTGACTGGAAAATTTCGAGGAAATGCCACTGAGACCCGTTCGCATGAACCATTTGAACAACGAGAAGTGAGATTAGAAACTGATCGAATGCTTACTACTCAGGCCCGTTCATTTGAATCATCAGGACAACGTGAAACAAAATCAATAAAAAATTATTCAATTATTAATTGGACATTTGTGCAATGCCTTTCCTTCAAATTTATTTCAGTTGGAGGCACGCAGCAACACGTGCAGAGTACAGCTAGTAAATTAATACAATAAATAAAAAAAATTTAAATTTTTTATACAAATTGTTGGTTAAAATCTCAGGTCAGACATCAAAACGAAAAATATTTCTTCGGCGACTTCCTCTCAGCAGATTTCTGGCAAAGACTCGGAGAGTAAAAATTGCCATGAAAAGCTTCGCAAAAATCTGTCGTTCGGAGTGGACTTTAAACTGTAGATGCCGCCACTCATGTATAAAATTAACGCACACAACATAAGTGGTGTGAGAAGCTAGGTCGTAATCCTGACTGAAGGGTTGTAATGGCCAATTATGTATGTATGTTGGTTAAAATACATGAAATTATCAAAATAGCATATTGGAGTACTAAGACTTTTGCCTACCACTGTATGTACACAAGTATGTACGATTAATTATAAAGGAAAAACAGATGTTGACTTATACAATAGCTCGCTAACTAACTATACTAACTACCTACCTAGCTACCACCACCACTACATAAAGCCAACAAAATAGCAAATATGTTTGTATGTAAATGATGTGCTTTATTAATAATAATATCCGGACTTTATTAACCGGAAGTCATTATATGTATATACGTATGTATGTATATGGCGTGGCCATAACTCATCTTTGTCGCCTGGCTGGTTGTTTAACTGGCAACTTTTTGTGTCCCTTTGGCAAAATTGTTGTTGTTGTCGTTGTTATTTTAATAGATTTTTTTTTTTTTGCTTCATACTACCCTGATTTTGAAAAACTAAAAGAAAAAAATTACAAACAATAAAACAAAACCGGTACGTGTGAACTAATTTTTGACATTTGTTTCCTTGTTTGATGGCTTGGTAGGTAGTATTATTTGTTGTCTTCACCAGAAGCAAACTTAGTTTCATTATCATATCATCATCATCATCGTCATAACATATTTATGTTAATACTTATCATGACATGCCACAATATTTCTATACGTACATAGATATTGTTTCCCTTATGAAACGTTAAAAATTAAAAAGAAAACACTATGGGAACATTGTTTTTTTATATTTATTTCTGTTTTCTTTAGAAATTAAACTAAAAAGAAATCCACACTTTTACACTTTAATATGCAATTTTCGTTCTACAATGGAAATACACGCGATATAACATACATCATTGCCCTTCTATCTTATAAAGTCGAAATAATGAAATTTAAGTAGAACAATAAAAGGTTAAAACAATCTTAAAATTATATTTTATTGGCTTCTCGAAACAATTGTTGCAAGTGTTGTCTGCAGTACAATACAATATCTCTTGTAATAATAAATTGCAACACCCAATACGATAATAAGTTTAAAAGGTCTCAAAATTCCAAACAACAATATTCTGGGAAAAGTTGTCTACATTATTCAAAAACAAATGAAAATTTAAAGCATTACTGTCATATTTCCCTTTCCTATTGTCCAAATACAGAAATACAAGTTAGTGACCCTATTTTAAGACACTCCTTAACAAACCATGAAGTTCATTGATGACCCTTTTCGATTTCATGCAAATGCATCATAGGTCATTGTGCATGCACCCTATTATCATTTTCTTTGTTAAATTTTACCTTTACGGTAAAATTTTTTTAACGGGGTAAACAAAATTTGCCTGGGCAAGTTATCAGAGTGCTTCATCTAAAAGTATTTGCATTTTTCCATCCTTATTTTTTCAAAGCTGCTATTAACAAATGCCCACTGCGGCATTTGAAACCATAAAGTCTCCTAACCCGAGCCATACTATTTCGTATACGAAGCAAATTTTGCAGAGTTCTTAATTTGACAATTGACTGCAAGATTATTTAGATTACAAATATGTATATACAGATTACAAATATGTATATATGATGCCACGGAGTAGACTTATCATTTGCATAATTTGTATTTTTTTTTTTTGTATTTACGTCGAGGAGCGATAAATGTAACTAACCGCATCTTAAGGAAGTCGTCACATCCTCCGTGTGTAGGGCCTTCACCCACTAAATTGCTGTGCTCACTCCGGAACTACGCAAGTATTACTTCGGAGTGGAGTCCAATTGGCCCTTTACGTGCTCGTATCTGCGTCCGGATTGGTGTCGAAAGTTGAGGAAGCCATCTAACTGCCTCAACTATTATTTTCGTCCAGGTCCCTGTTTGGAATTTCGTTTGGCACATGTGCCAGTATCATCTATGCCGGCGCGTCTACATGTTCTGCAGCCTCAAGATCTCTCTTCTTCAACCTTAGAATGCGCTCCACGTAATTCGCCTCTGAGGCCCAATTTCTCTCTGCTCGCAATCATAACCCCGACAGTGTTAGCAGCCGTGATAGTTTCAATTACTGACTTCAGTACAGAGCGATAGCTGTACCAGCGTGCACATTCGAAAACAGTGTGCTCTGCATCATCAATTACTTCCCCTTCCTCGTAAAGACTGCAAGGGGAGGCAGTCTTGCCCATTCTGTGTAGATATTTCCAAAAAAATCTGCGAGCCGATACCATCTGTGTAATGAATTTACTTCTCCCAATTTCCGACCAATCCATGGGCTAATAATGCTTTGCAGGCTTCTGTAGAATATTTGTACGCCTTAGGCATACAAAGCTGTAATTGGAAAACCAAAAAATTTGTTTGCACTTTTAACCCTTCAGTCAGGATTACAACCTAGCTGCATAACACCACTTACAGTTTAAAATCGACTCCGATCGACAGATTTTTGAGAACCTCTTCATGGCAATTTTATTTACTCTTCTCAGGGTTTTTGCCAGAAATCTGCTGAGAGGAAGTCGCGGAAGAAATAATTTCATATTTTCGTTTTGATCTATGGCCTGGGGTTCGAACCTTAGCTTTACGTCTAATTAGCCAACGCACTACCAACTAACTATGGCGACTTCAAATCCTTTTAATAATATTTTCTCTTTCTGTTGTCCTCTGGTCAAGAGATCTGTTGCTCTCTTGGGGGGTATGTTACGCATGAGTAATTGTACACTTTGCAACAATAATAAAATTTAATTTAAATAAAATTATAGTGTGTTAGCAGTTGTAGTTGTTGTTATTTTTTGTTTTTTCTCTTCATTGTAAATAAAGTTGATTCATTGCTGATGAAGTCATACCAACCATATATGTATGTACTCTGCCGTGTGTGTGATATATTCGCGGATGCATTGAGCGTAAAACTTTCAACTTCATTCAGAATAGGGGCAATACAGTATAGTACAGTACTGTACTGTAGTATACGTATAATATGATATTAAATAACAGCAATGACAATTAATATTATTCGTATATTGTAGCGTAATAAAATATTTTATTTCATTTTTATATTTTTAGTTGTTTTTAAAAACAAGAATAAAAAAAAAATAATAAAAATTATTATAAAATCTGCCCTTTGATTGCAATATAATGCATGTAAATATTATTTTGTGGTTTGTTGTTGTTATTATCGTAATAATGATGATGAAATATGAATCATTTTTGAATTCTCAGTCGGTAACAAAATATTAAATTGAAATTTAAGAAGACTGATGTTTATTATTATTATTTACACGCATATGTACTTACACTGAATCACATAAGTCTCCGTACAGATTATTTTATTAAAGCAAGATATGATTGATTTTTTAAATTTTACTAGATGACCCGTGCAAATATTTCGCACCGTTAGTTGTCATTTTTGTAACATAAAATGAAAATAATTAATAGAAATTTGATTAAAAGTATAAAAATATTAGAAATCATAATATTTACATACATATTTACATACATACATGTGTTTAAATGCTTTCTTCTATGAATACTATGATTTCTATGAATACAATGTTAGAGGTAATGACATAATTTTTTGCCCGTACGAATCCTTAATACAAACAAAAATATCTTTAAATGTACGCACTCGAGAAAAAATCACGTATAACTGCCCATCTAAAAAGACCAGTTCTGGTAAATACAATCCTTCCTTTTGAAGGGTTTGACCTTGTGCTTTTTTTTATCGTCTTCGTCATACAGTTGGATCCGAAGGTGTAAGGTTGATTCGGGATATGAGTACAGTTTTATCGGTATGAATAATTTTTGGTGATATGATGTGCTCTCCCATGTTTTTTACTATTTATTTACCCGTATTACTACACTCCATAAAACAAACAATGCCATGACAATAACGACATTACCAAAATAGCTCTTACAACTTTATATATTATTATGTGGAATAACATAACAATTAATTAAAAAGCCATAACAGCTTTTTACAACTTAATATGCATATTATATATAACTAAACGGCATTATAATAAATAACGGTATTGCCAGAATGGATTTTAATACATACTATATTATGTAGAACTGCATTACTATTAAGCGATCCTGTATTAGCACACTTGAACAAAAACATATAATCACAATGACAACAGTATTATTATGCTGGTCTATATAAAATATAATTTTTATCAATGAAAATATTAATTTTTCATTTTCCAATTATTTTTTGCCATTAGTGTTAGATATAAGCTTTAAAATGAGATATTGTTCATTAAATTTGATGCAGTGGTATGGAAGATATTTGCAACCGACATAAAAAGTACTTTAGAAATAATATATATGATTTTATAAGAAATCTTTTAATTTAGGAAATAACATAAAATAAATAGAACAGAATTCATTAAAAACATAAAAAAGAATAATTTCATCAACTACTTATATAAAGTAACATTAAAAAGTGTTCATAGAGTTAATTTTTTTTACATAAATAATCTTAACTTAAACCTATCTTTTTGTACTTGAAGTACTGGCCTATGCATGAAAGTTGTATTTCATTCTCTTTCGGATATAAGTCGTATAAATAGTAAGAAGATCTGATAAAGCAAAGTACATATTTCTTACTCTCTCTCTCTCTCTCTTAAGAAGCTAAATCACTGAAAAATGTGTCGGATTCTAGCAAACATGACATTAAATTTTGAAATGCCGATTTTGTGGCGATTATTTTTACGATTTCCATGAACGTCTTTGATGATTTTGATTTTTTTTTTTCCAAATATTTGACGATTTGATGCTTCATTTATCTGGCAGTTATTGTTGTACATACACATATATACATAATTGGTCATTAGAACACTTCAGTCTGAATTATTGACCTAGTTTCTCACACCACTTATGTTATATGTGTTAATATTATACATAAGTGGGAGGACCCACAGTTTAAAGTCGACTCCGAACGACAGATTTATTTTGAGAAACTTTTCATGGCTAGTTTTTCTTATTCTCAAAGTTTTTGCCAGAAGAAATCGCTGAAGAAATACTTTTTGTACTGTACTTGTCAAAATTGACAAGTACACGTCCTCTAATCTAACCTAACCTAATACCTTTTGTATTTTGTTTTGTTATCTCAGCTGGGACTCGAACCCTGGCTTTATGTCTAATAAGCGAATACACTACCTACTAGACTACGGCGACTTCACGGCTATGGTTGTACTTTGACTTTATTCAACTTATTTTAAAGTTTTAAAATATTCCATTTGGTAATTACCTATTAATGCAACGCATAAAGTTGGTTAAATTTTGATGTACGGTTTGTGCAGTCTTTGTGCTGGACAACTTCTTCCTCACTGGTTTGGAGGAGTACAGAGACTCCGTTCGCCTGTGGCATCACAACGGTCATCAAGCTATGCGTGCCCAGGTGAACTTTGGTATTAAAGCTACCACACTTAGCTAACCTAGCCAGCCTTTGACGTACGTCGAATTTTTACAAGTGTAATGAGAGCGTAAGTGTTTTGTAGGAAATGGTCTCTCTTTGATAAGACATTTGGTTAGAATATTCTCATAATCTGAAGTAATTTCTAATATCAAGTAATTTGAATTATTAGTTTCGAATTAAGGGTCTGTAAATTTTGATTCATTTTGTAATTTTTCTCACAAAAAAATAGACGACAAAATAAAAAAAAAAATAACGAAATAAAATAATTAATTTAACTTGTCACTCTACCATGATATATGAGACGTTTTGTTCTAATAACTTTTTATTGTATTTCTTGTCGTATTATTTTTTTTATTATTTTTTTTTTCTTTTTTTAAATTCATAGTCGTTATTCGTGATGATGTTCTCGTTGTTGTTGCTACTTCAATTGCGTAATTTATTAAAAAAAAAAAAAATTATTTAATTACATTCACAAAATAATTTTTTTTATGACTTACTTGTTGAATGCAAATAAAAAATATTTCAAGAATCTGCATTCAATAAAAACAGAGTCATTGTTTTCAAAACGTGCTTCAATTTCGAAAACAAATGCAAACACTTGATGCCAAAAATTAACCAAAATGAGCTGTCTGTGTGTGTGTGTCGAGAGTAGTGGCCCCGTTAATAAATGTTCTTCTGTTCATTGAAATTCTTAACGAAACTCTTCCCATAATCAAACAAACAGTAGCAGTAAATTTTTTTTAATTTATTTTGTATTTTTTTATATTTCTTTTTTATATTTTTTTATATTATAAAATGCAAATTAAAAAGTTCAACAACAAGTAACAACGAAAAAAACAGTGACAAGTTGATGGGAATATAAGCAAAATTACAAATAAAAAGTAAAAACAAATAAAACGAACGACTCACTTAAATGCATGAATCATCATCTTACGATCTCTGTTTGCTTATATTGAAAATGTTAAAACGCAATAAAATAGAATGGAATATATGGAATATATTTTTGAATATATACTATTCCACATTTTTATTATTTATAAATTCATATTTATTTTTATCTACATACATACCTACATACATATGTATGTATAACAACCATACATTTAAATAACAGCGTATATCAATTTGTCCATTTGTTTACACAAATACATATATCTTTACCCTAGGGGATAAATCTACCTAAAGTTATCTAAAATTATCCTATTATGCTAACATAATCTTAAGGTACAGAGCACGGTATATTTATAGACGGTAGCCGTAACTGAACAGCTGATGAAGTTTAAAATGTCAAAATATTGTTGTTTTTTTAGTGTTTGTTGTAGCCATTTTTATAAATTTTTTAACATTTTTCTTTCTATTGTTATTCGTCAGTCAGAGATGAATACACTTGGTCAGCTGTTTTTGACATTAGGCATACTCTTTAACAAAAACAAAATCCCTGTTGTTTTTACATTGTTGTATTTGTTGTACAGACGCTCCTACCTCTTATATAAATCTGCCTTGGTACAGAGGATTTTAAGAAATTGTTGTTATTTAGCATTATTCGAATGCTTGGTTTTTAATCAAACAATTTACAACATTTGACAAGGATTTGAAAATATCAACAATGGGTATTTACACGTATTTCAAATGTTCGGCAATAACTGGGCAATTCATACGACTTTGTATCGTGTATTTTGTATTGAATATATTTGGTTGTTTGTGAACGCTTAATGCCATGCTGTATTGTGTATTTCGTATTCTAAATGTATTTTGTTTTTTTTGCATGCAAACAGGCTGGTGCAATTGACATTGAGGACCTTAATGAGAAATTCTTATCCTTGCCTGATTTTCCGGTGGATAAAAATTTTAACCTGAATAGCTCATATACTTCTGATTCAGATTCATTCAATTTTCAATGCGTGAATCAACGAAATGTTTTCCTTAGCTGCATGACTATTAGTTCTAACGCTACTGGTATTGACAGAATTCAGCCTAAATTTATTAAAATATTGTTACCTTACTTGCTACCATACATTATCTTCATAAGTCGCCGTGGTCTAGTGGGTAGTGTGTTGGCTTATTAGACAAAAGGCCCGGGTTCGAATCCCAGGTCAGACATCAAAACGAAAAATATTTCTTCGGCGACTTCCTCTCAGCAGATTTCTGGCAAAGACTCTGAGAGTAAAAATTGCCATGAAAAGCTTCTCAAAAATCTGTCGTTCGGAGTCGACATTAAACTGTAGGTCTCGCCACTCATGTATAAAATTAACGCACACAACATAAGTGGTGTGAGAAGCTAGGTCGTAATCCTGACTGAAGGGTTGTAATGGCCAATTATGTATGTATGTATGTTTTTCCTAAAAAATCACAATACTGCTATATTTATCGAAAGTATTTGAGAAATTAATTCACAAACAGATTTTGGAATTTGTAAACGATAAAGGCCTACTTACAATCTGGCTTTCGGCCTAGACACAGTTGTACAACCGCCGTGTTAGAAGTGTCAGAGGATATTCGAAGATGCATAGAGCAAAGGAATATTGTATTTTTGGTTTTACTTGATCATTCTAAGGCATTTGATATGGTCCATCACGAAAATCTTTGTTTGAAGCTGAAGCACTTATTTAACTTTTCCCAAACATAATACATATGTCTTCTATCATCGTACTTGCCTGATCGCCGACAATCGGTTTATAATAAGAATAATTTTTCACGTCGTTTACATGCCTCTAGGGGAGTGCCTCAGGGCTCGGTTCTCGGTCCACTTCTTTTCACAATCTATATTAATGATTTAATTGGACATTTGTTGTTTAGTAGGGTGCATATTTACGCTGACGATGTGCAATTTTACATTTGTGCTGACAAGAATGATATTGTCGAACGTGTGTCCAGACTTAATGAGGATCTTAAACGGATACATAATTCGGCATCTAAATCTAAATATTTGGTAATAACTCCTAAATCTATAAAATTTTCTTTGCGGCCTGAGATTCTTTTGAATAATGAACTGGTTGAAATTTTTAGATCGGCTAAGAATCTTGGGATTATTTTTAATTATAATCTGATATGGAAGAATCAAGTAAATTATGCCTCAGGAAGAACTTTTTCTATGTTGAGAAATTTGTGGAGGACACAATACTTTACTCTACTTAAGGTGCGCAAGCTGCTCGCTAAAACTAATTTAATTTCTATTTTGTTATATGGTTGTGAAGTATTTGCTTCGTGTGACTGTGCTGGTCTAAGGAAATTGAATGTGACTTATAATGCTGTTGTAAGATATGTCTATGGATTATCAAAGTACGGTCACTCTATGGTGTATTATTTAGCGACTTATTGAAAATAAGGGTTCTGTTATTCTTACATAGGATCATTCACACTCATGAAACGGACTACCTTTTTAGGATGCCCGTTCTCATAGATTAAATCATCTTCTTCAATTCCGATATCGATCTCTAATATCCGAATGGCAATTCTTCATTTATTCTATACGTCTTTGGAATTCATTACCCACGGGCACAAAAATTATAAATAATGCGTTGCAATTTAAAAAGGCTCTTTTTCAATATTATTCCTAAATATTATTTAAATTTATTTTATTTTAATTTAATTTTATTTTATTTCTTTTTTTTTTATTTGTTGTACATTCTAATTTTAAACAAATTTTTCACGTTTTTAAAATACGTGCTATAATTACTTTATTAATTCTTTGTTCTATAATTAATATTAGTATTTAAGCAAATATCTGATTCTGTACTATAATCATAAGACCTCTGGTCTTGTTGTGTAGAATATCGAATAAATAAATAATAATAATAAACATTTTGATAGCATGAAACCAATACAACTTTTAAAAACATGAAAAAAATGTGTTTAATTTTATCGAATTTTTATATGAAAACTATCAATAACAAGCCTACGCTGTTGTATATTCGTCCAACAATACAAGGGCTAGTATGAATTGCCCGTATGAAAAATATATGTATAAGTGTATCGGATTTTTACATGAAAATTATCAACAACAAGCATACATATATACATACATAATTGGTTATTACAACCCTTCAGTTAGGATTATTAACCTAGTTTCACACACTACTTATGTTGTGTGTGTTAATTTTATACATAAGTGGCGGGACCTAGATTTTAAAGTCGACTCCGAACGTCAGATTTTTGAGAAACTTTTCATAGCAATTTTACTTTTACTCTCAGAGTTTTTGCCAGAAATCTGGTGAGAGGCAATAGCTGAAAAAATACTTTTTGTATTTTATTTTGATGTCTGGCCTGAATGACTCGTACCCTAGCTTTACGTCTAATAAGCCAGCACACTACCTACTAGATCACGGCGACCAATAACAAGCATACACTGTTGTATAATCGTCCAATAATACAGTCAATACAATGATACAACGACTTGTGTGAATTGCCTAAACATTTTTTACTGATAACATGACAATGGCAACGCCTAGTGAATACTTTGTTGAGTAGATTTTATCCTGACTAAGAACATTCTAACTTTACATTACACTAAAAAATTTTTAACATAACTTTGCTCTTATTTTAAACATAGCTGTATGTTATATTAAATTAAAATAACAATGAAGATTCCAATCAAATTTAATTTCATATTAACCATATTATCATAACTGTCCTATTGAATTTTGATTAGCACTAAAAGTGCAAATATTACCTATCTGCATAGCATATCCATCCCATATATGTATCTTAATATTTTAGTTTATTTGATTATGAAATAACGATTTCTAACACATTTGCTAATACTGCCCATAAATAGAATTTTATTTTCGTTTCGAATTTTATTTTTATTTGAATTTGACTTTTTTCTGTTGGCTATTTTACACAATCGTTTTACAATGAGAAGAATTTCAATATTCATTTTATTGTCTAAAGGAAAATTAATTAAAAATCATTTAAATTCTCATGCCATTGCTCTTATTTATCTTAATGAACTTTTCTATTCGTCGTATACAATATGTATAGAGACAATTCAAATTGAATGCGAAAAAATACAACAAAACATCAACCAACATCAGACAGTGATGAATTTTGCGATTTTTATTTTTTTTGTGTATTGAATCTGATTTTAAACTACAATACTGGCTTAGACGAAAATCGCTCAAACGGAAATTTAAAAATATTTTAATTTTTTTTTACCATACCTTTGTTTATCTATACATACACTCTACAAAAATAAAAAAAAAAATTCAAAATTCAAAGATTATCATTTTAAAACTTAATTATTATATAAACTAGCCAATAAAAAGCATTATTTATAGTATTTTTCTCTTAGTGTATGATTTGATTTTTATACAATAACAACAACGGACACGGCACTAACATTAACTAACAATTGCATTATAGTCGCTCGTATTTATTTATGCCTATAAATTTAAAAGTGTTGCCACATACTTGTTAAGTAATAAAAATTTATTTTTAGGGGCGAACATCAACAACAACAGCAGGTGTATGTATGTTTGTTTGTTTTTGTTATCATAGACATGTACTTACTCGTATTTATTTGTATAGTTAAATGCTTATATGCTAATTAGCTTAAATGTTATTTTATTTTTTTCTTTTTTTTGTTGATTATTTAAAAAACTTTATTAAAAGCTTTAAAACTATATAAGGCTGTACAAAGCCGCAATATATTTGTACTTAATCGGCTAGTTAAAGCTGGAGGTCCACACCACGCGTTTTCGCGTCAAAGCATTGCACGCATTTCATACCTTCCTCGCATTCTACGCTTCAAGTTACATGCAACGCTTTTTACGCGCCAATGTTTGTTTTGATCAGCTGTTAACAACATAAAAAATTAATTAATTTTAATTAAATTAAATTGAGTTTGTCAATATAATATTTTGTGTCACAAGTGTGCACAATAAGCCCCAAAAGAACAGAAAACGATTTTGGGTGCGTCCTTGTACTTAGAACGAGATGTGTCCGGCTTTTTGCCGAAACTTTCCTAAAGTTAAAACAAAACAATTTGTCAAAATCAGCTGTTTTGTACGCACGCCGCTTGTGATGCTTACAAAAGTAGAAAGTAGATCTACTTTTCGCGTTCCATGCGACAAGACATCCTACGCTTTTGTGCGTGTAACTTGCATCAAATAAATACATTAATTCTACTTTTTTGACAACCGCGTAGAATGCGAAAACGCGTAGAAAGCGTGGTGTGGACCTCCAGCTTAAGAAAACAACAACTTGCCGTTAAACTTGGGTATAATTAAAGATAGCTTTAGCTAAAGATAAGTTTTAAGGTACCTTTAACTTATTTTCGTTATTACAATTTACAGATAAAATAAAGTTAACTTTATTCAAAAATATAACAGTGCCGGAACAATGTCGGGAATACTGTTCAATTAAAGAAGCTTTTTTGTTTTAACGCAGTAGTAACGGCGGGCTTCTTTTTTTTTTTTTTTTCTTGTATATGCTTAGTTTATTTATATTGCCATATTGAAAATATTGTATAATATGGCAAACTTAAACTTAACTTTAAAAGTTACGGTTAAGATGATTCTCTCTTTAGCTTGACGCTCACTTTTATCGTATTGTGCACTTATAATAATGGAAAACAATTTATCTGCCCTTTAAACAAAAACGACGCAACTTTGAAGCCACAGAAATTGTAAAAAGACACAACTTCGAATTTGCACTAGATTTAAACGGGAAATGCCCTTTTTCTGTTTTAACTTTGTATAAAGATTTTCGTATTAACGACACAAATCGAAATACTAACGACGCAACTTCGAAACATGCGACGCAAACTGAAACCAAAACGACGCCACTTCGGAATCACAGAAATTTAAAAAGACGCAACTTCGAAGTAGACGCAGGACGAAGCGACACAATCCGTGATATTAGTGTACTGTCCTTCAATAATAAAAGAAATACATACAATATACGGTTTAGAAAAATCATATTTTTTTTATGCGATAATAATAAACCCATTTTGTTCAAAAATGCACTATTAGGTCCGATTGTAATCTTGAAAATAATAAATATTTGTTTTACAAAAGCTTTTACATGAATGCGAGTGATTTATTCAATTTTATTTGAAAGCTAGGATCACAAGAAATCAACTCCATCGCTATTAAACATATCCAATTTATTTCAGTTATATTAATTTCTATTTATACTACATACATACATACATAATTGGTCATTACAATCCTTTAGTCAGGATTATTAACCTAGTTTCTCACACTACTTATGTTGTGTGTGTTAATTTTATACACAAGTGGCGGGACCTACAGTTTAAAGTCGACTCCGAACGACAGATTTTTGAGAAACTTTTCATGGCAATTTTATTTTTACTCTCAGAGTTTTTGCCAGACATCTGCTGAGAAGAAATCGCCGAAAAAATACTTTTTGTATTTTTATTTTGATGTCTGGCCGGGGACTCGAACCCTGGCTTTAAGTCTAATAAGCCAGCACACTACCTACTAGACCACGGCGACCTTTACTTTATACTACAGGTACACCCAATTCTATTAAAAAAAATTGATTCCGTTTTTACACGATGATATTTGATTGATATAGCACGGTTCAGAAAAGTTTATGAAAATTTCAACGTGATCTGAAATCTTGTACGGCTCGTTACTTATTAAACGCAGTGCTTTTGGAATTGGTAGCTATTCTGGACCTGGTAAGCGATTACGTATAGCATCCGATGATGATAGCAAATAGAATTCTATTATTTTCATGATCACATTAACTGGTTTTAATTTTTTTATTTTATTTAAGAATTGCAATACAATTACAAATTATATTATAATCATATACGAGCTGAGTAACTTCGACCATATGCCCTGTGTAGTGTCACAGACCAGAGCCTCTGATGGGAATCGAACTCACGACCCTCACGCTAATAGTCTAGCACACTATCCACTAGACTACCAGGGCGCTCGGTTTTAATTTTTTACTTATGAACTTTTGATGATTTTTAGTGTGTTCAAATTATTTTTAAGAATTAGTGAATGTCCTTTTGTTTATGAACTTATACTATTTCTTTGACTTTCTGAACTACAATAATTTTAAATTTATATTACTTTTAGATTTAATTCTATAAAATAAAACATCCATTAATGCTTATAAAAATTATATTTAGTTTTTATTAAAGACTCTCGTATCAGTTTTTTCTACGAATTATTTCGTTTTTCCTTTTTTTTTACAAAGTTGAAGGATATGGAACCGATCTCCTTCTTTTCTATGCACTTCATGTCTTTTTTTACACGCTTTTTTCTGGAACGTATCTATCGTGTTAAAACAGAATTAAGTGTATTTGAAAACCTTCTACTTTTTTCTAATTTCCTTTATAAAAAATACGACTTTATATTCTCCTTTTAAGACATTCGATTTTTTTCGTTTTTATAAACTATTTGTAATGCTAAAACAGTCCTTAATGGCAACTCTATTACTTACTGGAGCTCTTTTTGTTATTCTTTGAAGCCCATATACGACAAAATGTGTTGTTCCTTTATTATGACCGGAATTAAGCTTAGATTGTTTATTGTTTCCCGTGGTATAAAAAAAAATTAACCATTTATGGTACAATAATAAAATCAAAGCATTAAAAAAAATAACACGAAATTAAAATGAATTATTGTATTATGAGAACGGAAAAAAGTTGCATAGTCAGTAGAAAAAAAAATATTATTATAAAGGAATACATAGTACATACCTATATAAGTATAAAATTTATAAAAATGTAGGCACAATATTACATATTATATGTACACCATATTATTAAAAATATTTAATTTATTTATTAAAAATTAATTTTTTGTTTTTCTGTTCACTTTTGCAGATGAAGAGGCAACTGATTGTACAGATGGTAAAGAAAATAAAACTTCTCTGCGTTATAATTTAAAGTCTGATGATATATTAAATAAAACAGAAGAAAAAGAACGACCACAACAACAACAAGAAATCCAAACGAAACATAATCAAATTAAAGCTCAAACATCGTATAACAACAACAACAGCAGCCTTAGCACTGAAAATACTATATCCAGCATAAATAATAATAATAATAATTCCCTCCAATGTAAAGGAACCAATTCGGATAAACCGAAATTACAAACACCGAAATCTGCCAAATTAAGCACAACAGATGTTGAAAATTGTTCACCTTCTACTACAAATTCAGCAACTGATCATCCGAAAGCAATTATAGCAACAGCCGAGGTTAGCACAATAAAAACAACTACAAAAACAAATACAAATATCACTGATTCTCCTACTACTTTAAATGCACCAATAACATCAACGTTAACAACACTAGCACAGACAGATCAAAATCAAACAACAACAAAAGCTATAAATTGCTACGTAACGACGCAGTCATCGACGATTACTGCGAATATACGTTCGAACAATAGCGTTATGAATAGCCACATTACTGCCGCACAAAACGGACAAACAACTGTGGTGGGTCATCATCGAGGTTTCTCTCAACCGACAGTAACAGTGGCGACCTCAAATACCGGTGGTGATCCATGGTTTTTACAATCTACTGGGCATCAAATGCCGCCAACAGCACCTTTACGACACAATAAACGACCCGCGCCACAGCCTTCAGCTACTGGCGGCGGCCTAACAACAGCAACACATCCTAATAATTTACTAGGGAATAGTGGTGGTGGTGGTGTTGGTGGTGGTAGTGTTGGCATTATTGGAGGCGGTGTTGGTACTGCTGTTGTAGGTATAGGTGGCGGTGTAACTAATAACATTACACTACAACAACAATTTAGCCAATCCCAACCACATATTGTAGCACAAACTACGCAACTATCAACGCATCATAATAACGTGGTAATAAAAAACAATCAAATATTTTTGTTTCGAACATAGTGGTGGACTACAAACAGACTGTTAAGCATTTTAAACTTGACATATCACTTAACATTTTGGATACTATAAAATGTATTTTTTTTAATAGTAAAGAAAGTTGGAAGGTTAACTAGGATAACATAATATGGACATACAACATGATTGATATGAGAAAGTAGACCTTAATTATGACTAAAGGATTGTAATTATCAATTATGTACATATTGATGTGTGCTAGGAAACTTTCAGTACTAAAAATTTTTAGTATAAAAACAACAGGACAACTCCATTCATGTATGAATAAAGGCCCGGTCTTCACATACTATTGCCTGATTTAATTTGTTTTCACCCCAGCGTTTTCTATAGAGCTCTGTCGCATAACTAACTTGGATTGAATTCTAATGCAATTTTTTATCAAGAGCTAGCTAGTGTGTTAGCTACTACATTTTCTTCTTCTAATATCCTGCTGATTTGTATTTAATCAAAAGACTTTGAAACGTTAACGTTTAATTTTTAAATTGTTTGAAATATCTTTAAAATATATAGTATATGACTATCCACTTTATAATGTTTAATTATATACAGTCGAAGTTCTATAAATTGAATCACCATTATCCAGAAAAAAAACTTCAACTTACAGAAACTTCAACCTAAAGAAGCAAAATCTGATAGAATTTCTCTCCTATATGCTGTTGAAGTACTTTGACCTATAGAAAATTCAAGTAATAGAAGTTCAAATTATAGAAGTTCGATTGTATTTCATTTAAAATTTTATTAATCGCATCAATCATATTGTATTTGAATGACAACTACTGTAGATATAGAGCACATTTATCATCATCATTATCATTTTAGCATTTAGTTAGAAATTGTATTTAATAATGCAAACAATATAAGTAAGGGTGTAGTACTAATGTTTTACCTGAAGTCATCATAGCCTAACAATTTAATTTAAGCCTTTGAAACTTGACTTCAAAGACAAACAATAACAATTACAAAAAACAAACGAAATAGAATTGTTCTATTATTATTTCGTATACGATATTATTTCATAATAATATTAAACGAGTGCATTCTTTTTTTAATATAAATTACAGAATCCCCATCATCATAATGCGATTCATTTGTCCTCGCATGCACTTAATAGTCATAATTTAATAACAAATGCCCCAGGTGCTGTGATAGTTGCTCCATCCAATCATTCGCCGAAATCGCCAAATCAGCATCCACAGCCCCAAATACAGCAGCAACAGCAACAACAGCAGCAGCAGCAGCAACAACAACAACAACAACATATTATGTCAACATTTGCACCAATTGGTTTAAATGCTCCCTCAGCAACGGCTGCAGCTGTTGCCAGTGTTACACAGCAACAACAGCAACAGCATTTACAATTATTATCGGCAGCAGCGGCAGCTAACAATTGTAATAACAATCTGATGACATCTTCCCTGAATGCTGCACATACTGGATTATCTTTGCACGATCGTGGTTTACCACCAAAAAGTATGGCGCTACAATCCAATGCAGGTGGTGGTAGTAATATGTTACTTCATACACAACATCCTGCCCAACCACATCATCAGTCACAACCAGCCATGGTGGTAAATCAAGCAGCAAATGCCTCATCGATGAGCAGTTCATTACATGGTTTCGATATAAATGGCGGTGCCAATGTCCCAGTAACAAGCCAGTCCTGGACTACGCCATCGTTGTCGCCCACGTCTGGTTTAGCTCCCAATCATAGCAGTGCTCTGCACATCCAACCCCATAAGAAATGTGAAGTTAAACTTAATGCCATGCCGTAAGTGTTTTTTAATGCATTCGTTTCAACTTTTTAAAAAAATTCTTAATACTGCATTAAATTTTAGTTGGTTCCACGGCAGCATTACACGTGATGAAGCCGAACATCTGCTGCAACCAAGAGAAGATGGCCTGTTCTTAGTTAGAGAATCAACCAACTTTCCGGGAGACTATACCTTGTGCGTATGTTTTCAGGGTAAAGTTGAACATTATCGCGTTAAGTATTTAGAAAATAAATTAACCATAGACGATGAGGAATATTTCGAAAATTTGGGACAACTAGTAGCGGTAAGTTATGGCCATCATTTATTGTATTTTTAAGACCGTTCTTAACAATTATCGCTTTCTTATTTAGCACTATGAGGCAGATGCTGACGGCTTGTGCACACAGCTTATAAAATGTTTACCCAAACAGGGCAAACAAGAGTACTGCATTAATTCAAAGGATTTCATTGATAAGGGATGGGTTATACCTGAATCGGATTTGCAATTACGCGAGAGCATAGGCAAAGGAGAATTTGGTGACGTTATGCTTGGTATACTGCGCAATGAAAAAGTGGCTGTTAAAATGCTTAAAGACGAGGGAGCTGTACAGAAATTCTTAGCAGAGGCTTCTGTTATGACGTAATTTATAATATTAACGTCTTTATATATTCTATATAAATACTGGAATAATTTTAATTTTAGGACATTGGAACATGAGAATTTAGTAAAATTTGTGGGCTTAGTTTTCACAAGTAAACATATTTATTTGGTGACTGAATATATGAGCAAAGGATCACTGGTTGATTATCTAAGATCACGGGGACGACAGCATATAACGAAAAAGGATCAAATCAATTTTGCTTAGTAAGTATACAACAATACCTATGTACCTACTTGCGTGTATATACAGCAGAAATAATTCATTATTGCATTAAATTAGTGATACGGCTTCGGGTATGGAATATTTGGAAGCGAAAAAAGTTGTTCATCGTGATTTAGCCGCTCGTAATGTTCTTATATCCGAGGATTGTGTAGCCAAAGTATCCGATTTCGGTTTAGCACGTGAAGAGTGTTATAATTTAGATGTGGGTAAATTGCCCATCAAATGGACGGCACCAGAAGCTTTGAAAAATGGAGTAAGTTTATTTTAATTGTCAAAATTGGATAGTTGAAGCATTTGAATTATTTTCAATTATAAATTCTTAATTTTTAGCGGTTTTCAAACAAATCTGATATGTGGAGTTTTGGTATACTTTTATGGGAGATTTACTCTTTTGGTCGTGTTCCTTATCCTAGAATTGTAAGTGGTTCAGTTTTGTATACATATTTGGTTTTGATATATTCCTTTCCTTTCCAATTTTAGCCTTTGGCTGATGTTGTCAAACATGTTGAAGTGGGTTACAAAATGGAAGCACCTGAAGGTTGCCCACCCGAAATTTATGAAATGATGAGACAAGCTTGGGACCTTAATCCTGCCAAAAGACCAACATTTGCCGAACTTAAAGTTAAATTATTACATTTAAAAAATAATACTGCGTGAAAAGAAGAAACTTGTGCAAAAATATATTAGCATCTGCATAACAATTATATAAATAAACAATGCTATATGAAAGCCATCCTCCTACTCCTACTCTCCTCTTCCTACCAGCAGCCCTTTAACACATTTTCCAATACATATACATACATACTATATACATACTATATTTATAATAATAAAGCAGCTGTTATACATCTTACTTAAATTAAATTAAACTATTACATGGAAAAACAAAAATTTATTATAATTACCGAAAGCAAAACAACAACAACACCAACAGACAAATTACGAAAAATGAAAAACAAACTGACAACAGGTACATACATTAAAGAAAATATAATAACAACACTTTAGAAATTATTAAATTAAACTCCAGTAAAAGAAAATAAAAAATAAAATATTTTTACGTGACAAATTACAAAGAATATATGAAATATTTAAGCTGAGATCTACACACATCTGTACATACTCAACAAACGAGCATAACTTGTAACATTTCATTTGTTGAGTTAAAACATAAGAAAAGCAACAACAGTAAGATGTAATGTAATCTAAAGCAAAACAATGTTAAAAAATAAATAAAAATAAAACAAGAACCACCCGTAAAAATAAAAAAATAAATAAAAACTTTTTTGTAATGGTTTAATAATTATAATTTAAATGAGAATATAAATATAACAACAATAACAACAAATAAAAAGTAACAAGACAAAAGGCTACATATAAAATAAAAATTTAACAACTACTACTTATAACGCAACAATAACAATCTTTTTACGTTTTTTTTTTTTTTTTAAAATCATTTTTTTTTTAACAATAAAGCAACAGTAATAATTAAACTTTAAAAAAAAATTAAAAAACCTAAGCTAAATTTATTTAAACATACAATAATTATAATAATAATACCTCTAGTTTATAAGCAATTATAATTATACATACATATTCAAAATGATTGATAAAAAAAATTATATATTAAATTATGTACGTTATATATATATATAAATATATCCTTATTTTTCAAAAGTAGTAATTAAAATTATTCAAAAAAACGAATCAAATTTATAACAATTTTAAAGTAAATTTTCCTTTTTATATTTTAATTAGTTTCAAATTATTATAATTTTTTAGACAAAAAGGCCAATGAAAGTATAATAAAAAAAATAAAAGAACAACGCAAAGCTATACTATACACTATTGATTTTTGATAAATGTTTATTTGTGCGACTTTTAAAACACTTAACATTATTATTTTCCAAATGTACGAACAAATATTTTAACAGAAATGGAGGTTGAGAATACTTTCAAATAAACATTTTATTTCAAGATCCTTGAACAAAACTAAAAATCTTTTGTTATCTATCCTGAAAAATATTGCTATCTTGGTTCAGTGTCAAAGTTAAACTATAGAACTTGCCATTTATGAAAAAAATTAACACAAACAATCTGAGTAAAGAAAGAAGTAAGACCTGTCACGTCCTATCCATAGTGTTTTAATTGTCTAGCCTATTGTAAAAGATAAAAAACTATATAAAAACGTATAATTATATTGAAAAAAGAACACACTTTTGTGTTTTTTCTTTTTTTATAATTTTATTCAAATTTTCTATTATTTTATCAAAAGAAAATAACTATTGCAATATGTTTATCGAAAATATATTTTTACTTGAGGTCAAAATTTATTTTTCATAAATCTCCAAAATTTTTTGTTTTATTTGTACTTAGAGAATATATAATACAGCATAATATTTTTTATAGTATAGAATATTTCATTTGTAATTTCTGGCACATTTCTATTTAGTCAAATTAATTGTATAACAAAAATTTAAATTTTCAAATCAACCACAAATACAAAAAACAAAAATCTTCCTTACAAAAAAAAAAAAAAAAAGAAAAAAAATTATAACAAATAAATAAATTGTAAATTAATTTTGTTTAAGTTTTTGCTAATATACATAAATATTTTTAATTTCTTTTTAAACAATTAAACACTTTTGATTTTAATTTAATATTCTAACGTAATTAAGAATCTCTTTCTCACATAATTGCTTAAAGCTTTCTTTTCTTAATTTTCTTTTTTAATATACATTATGTATGTACGTTTTAAATAGTTATACTTTTAAGCAGCTTTTTTTTTTTAAATGTTGATTTTATATTTATTTGTTGTTAACATGCTAAATATGAAAAAATATTGCATAAATATTATTTTGTAACATGCACATTTTATTTTTATTTTATTTTTCTAGTAAGAAGAGATCACTTAAAACATTTCATTTTACAAAAATACCATTTATTTTCTTAACATATATATATATATATATATATATATGAACATCATTCTTATTAAATATGTATGACCAAAATATAAAAATAAATAAATATCATCATTTGCATCATCATCAATCATCATCATTAATTGTTTTATTGTAATAAGATTGTTTGTTTGTATTTATTTTTTTTTTTCGTTGTCATTTCGTTGAACCTTTCATATCCCTTAGCTTACGTAACGTAACTATCTATCTTACCATTACTTTTTATCTATAAAACTAATGTGTCCTAAAGCAAAATTAACAAGTATAATGAAACTTGTTTAAATAAAAAAAAATTTCTAATTACTATACATCTTATTACGTTTCTTCGAAATTAAATTGTTTTAAATTAAGAAAATAAAAAGAGAGAGAGAAAACAAACGAAATATATTTAAATTCAAAGAGTTGGCAAAAAAAAAAAAATATTTAAACTTTGGTCAAAAATACTATTATTAAACGAAAATAATAAAAAAAAACAAACAAAACAAAATGAAAAAATTGAACAGAAGAACTATTTCGAAGTTTTATGTGTTTAATTGCGAAATTTAACTGAAATATTGAATTGTAAAACAAAACACTAACACAAATACGTACTACAAGCGTATAAACAGACGCAATATAAATACAATTTCATTGTATAAACATAACAAATTCAATTGAACAAATCATAAATTAATAACTTTTTAAATAAATTATTTGAAATATAAAAAATATTAGTGTAAACATAATTATAAACAATTAATGTGTTTTATTTCAAATCTAAGTGCTCTCACTATTAGCGTGAGGGTCGTGGATGACACATTATATTAGAATACATACATAATTGGCCATTACAACCCTTCAGTCAGGATTACGACCTAGCTTCTCACACCACTTATGCTGTGTGCGTTAATTTTATACATGAGTGGCGGTACCTACAGTTTAAAGTCGACTCCGAACGACAGATTTTTGAGAAGCTTTTTATGGCAATTTTTACTCTCAGAGTCTTCTATTATATTAGAATACAATTAGTAATTAATAAATAATATTTCAAATATCCAACATATGTACAGTGTCGATCAAAAGATATTGGAAAAAATTTAGGTTATAATATTTTGTACGATTTAAAGAAATTAGAAATGAGAAGATTCTAATTAAATAAAAAGGGTTCGAAGATCTGTCACTAACAGACTAACTCCGTAATACTGTGCCGGAGCAGTTAGGCAAGGCGGTGGCAATATTATGGTGTCTCATTCAATCAGAATCCAGAAGAACTGAAAGACCAGTCAGTACCAGACTAAATCCGAAATACTGTTCTGGAACAGTTAAGCATGGAGGTGGCAATGTTATAGTGTGGGGTTGCTTTTCTGGGGAAAGCTTAGGACCTTTACACAAAATCGACGGTATTATGGACAAACAAATGTATAAAAATATATTGCTGGAGAAGATGTTGCTATATAAATAAATGATAAATATAAAATGATGCGTGATAAAATGCCACGCCAATTGATATTCCAACACGACAACGACTCGAAACACACATCCAAATTGGTGAAAGGTTTTTAAAACAAAAAGGCGTTAATTTCATGCAGTGCCCTGCACAGTCACCCTACCTTAACCCCATAGAAAATTTATGGCAAATAGTAAATAGAAAAGTATATCGGGAATCGGCACATCGGGATCCAAATAAATTATATCAAGCTTTAAATGAGGCATGGTCAGCTGTTCCAATTAATACAATAGAGAATCTTATTGGTTCAATGCCGAAAAGATGTGCTGAAGTTTTGAAAAATCGCGGTTATGTAACAAAATATTAGATCATGCTGCAGAATCCAATATGTTTTGTTGTATGAATTTTTTATCTTTATTTATCTTTTTGCTTAATTTTTAATAATATAATAACAAACTCTGAAATTAAATTTTAAATTTAACTATACTAGGTATCCCAGGTCAGACATCAAAACGAAAAAATATTTTTTCGGCGACTTCCTCTCAGTAGATTTCTGGCAAAGACTCTGAGAGTAAAAAATTGCCATGAAAAGCTTCTCAAAAATCTGTCGTTCGGAGACGACTTTAAACTGTAGGTCCCGCCACTCATGTATAAAAATTAACGCACACAACATAAGTGGTGTAAGAAGCTAGGTCGTAATCCTGACTGAAGGGTTGTAATGGCCAGTTATGTATGTATGTATGTATACTAGGTATGTATTTTTATTTTAGTATGTATTTGTTGTTTCTAAAATGTCTAATTTCTTTTAAATTGTGCAAAATATTATAACCTGAATTTTGTACAATACCTTTTGATCGACACTGTATGTGTGTGGTCAGTTAAATTTAAAATCTCACTTCAAATAATTTAGAAAATTCAATTCTTTTTCTCTCAATAAAAAAATAGTCAACCATGCTCTTAGACGGCTTTGCTATTCTTGGACTTGTTCTGGTTAATATTCGACTTGAAAACGACAAACAGGATTCGTCGATAAATGTTAGCTAAAGACCGGGTCGCTTTTATTTTTCATGGTAAATTTTAAGTGTATTTAACTGAGACCAACATTCAGCAGTTGTATTATATTAGAATACCGGAAAGTAAGTTGCAGGCGAAGGGAAGTCATAAGATAAGTTGCTGGTGGGAATGCAAATTTTTCAAAATATTTATCATTCTTTACTTACGATCCTCTAAAGAGCTTAAGATTTCAAAATTCAAAGTTTATATATTAAAATTTTACCCCACTTTAAATAACTTCCTATCCATTTGTAAAATATGCAATTCCTTATAGCGTCTGTACAGCCACTCTTTGAGTATCATCTGCCATTTCGTTACTAGGATACTCCTAACAAAATATGTAGTCTTGGCTACGTAACAATTTTAGTGATTACTAAGAATTCTGTTTGTAAAAACTCAGTTGTTACTGAACTTTTAAGCCGCTTATACAACTTCTTTCGGAAATGTCAAATAATCATTACAACGATCTGTGGCAATTGGCTCAACATGAACTAGAACTACTGGCACTGTGTGATTATGAACGACAAAATCAAGATATAGATACAACAGTGGCGGCTTTTGCAGCAGCAAATGCTGATAGCGATATACATACTACCGATTCCAGGGCATTAATGCAAGCTAGTACCTACGAATTTTATTTGAAATACATTTGTCTGGCCAATAGATTTGAAGAAGTCTATGATAAAATAATACAACCGCAAAAACGACAATTAATACGGAACCTTCTCGATGCTACTTTAGGTAGGGTTATAGAATTGAAGCACGATCTAGTAAATATTGATCTTATGGAGTTCAGTTATAATGATGTTATAGTTGAACGTTTAAAGTTATCTCCCATGGATACCGAATTACGTATCCCCAGATATTTTCTAAGGGAAAGACGCAAAGAGATCGATAAGCGTAATAAAACGATGCATGAAATATTAGTGAAACTGGGTTGGGTGGAGGAAAATCCCATAGTGGAACAAATGTCGGAAATCGATGCTATACGTTTGATACAAATGCATGAAAGAGCTCGTCAAGGACGTTTAAGAGCACATTTTATGAAAGAAATTCGCATGCTTAAAGAAAAGGGTAAAGCAGAAGAAAAGGATAAAGATCGCGCCGATAGCGGCTTAATGGCTGCAATGAAAATTCAAAAAATGTGGCGTGGTCATGCCGCTAGACGTAAGACACGTAGACGCAAACTCGATGAAATGATATTGATAGGCATGGTGCCGCCACCTTCTCATGTACTAAAAGCCAGAGCAGAAAAAGTTGAAAAATTAAATCAGGTAAAATAATGTTAATTTTTTTAAAAATTTATTATAAATATGATGTACACATACATACATATATGTACATTTATTTAGATTTTTGAAAGAAGTTACGCTACTCAGGAAGCATTTAAAGAGAAATTTGAAAAAAGTTTGCAACAAGTGCGCGAAGAAATAAAGACTAAGCATGGTGCTAATATGACTGAAGACATTGCCGATGAATTACGTGCCTGGATAAAAGACTGTTACGAAAAAACAGGCAAGTTACCGGATTTTCCCTCCGAAGATCAGGGTGGTTCATTACACATTTTTAGTCGACCCGGTACTGAAAGTGAACTCAGTCGATCCTCTGCACGTTCTTCAAAAGAATCTCGTAAAACTAAGGACAAATCAAAATCACCGGCTAGAAGTGGTGATTTGAATGTTAATGAAAACCAATTAGATGAAGAAGGTGGCTTACAACCAAGTCAGTCTAATTGCTTACCGGATATTCGAATGGAAATTGATAGGTATTAAAAAATAAAAACAAAAGCAATAACATTAACTAAAACACAACTTATCAAAAAAAATCTAGATTTAATGAGGTATGGCGCGACAAGGATGAGTCTGGCAATTTAAGACAAGCTCCTTATGAAGATATGATTTATAATGAAAAGTATATAGAAGTCGAAAGAGAATTTCGAAAAGTTGTGGACGATGTTATGAGACAAGAGCTAGAATTGTTGCAGGTAGGTTTGACAAAATAAAAGTCTTTAAAATTGTTTATAATATGTATGTAAATATTTCTACATTCAGAATGCTACTGGAAAAAAAGCTAAGAAAAGCAATAAAAAGGCTCGCAGATCTGGCAAGAAAAGCAAAAAGAAGAAAGAGAAAGATTTAACACCTGATCGTACCACTGAGTCTCTATATGAAGAATTAGTTACAAATGGTATAATAAGAAAATATCCTGAAATCAGATTGAGCCAGTATTTGGGCGATAAAGCTATAACTGCCAGATCTGGTACGTGTCCATCGCCAGGCGATATAAGACAAATTCTTATCGAATATTGTATATTGCCTTTGGGTTCCGAGCAAATTCATAATTCATGTCCATTAATACGATCCATATTATTGGCCGGTCCCAAAGGTTCAGGAAAAAAAGCTTTGTTACACGCCATTTGCACAGAAGTTGGTGCAGTTTTATTTGATTTAACACCTGCCAATATTGTGGGAAAATACCCTGGTAAATCGGGTTTGATAATGTTATTGCACTTGGTTTTAAAAGTGTCACGTTTACTTCAACCATCAGTAATTTATATGGGCGATGCAGAAAAACCTTTTATGAAAAAGATACCTAAAACTGATCGCACTGATCCTAAACGCTTGAAAAAAGATTTGCCGAAGTTAATAAAAAATATTGCACCCGAAGACCGTGTACTATTCATAGGCACTTCTAATCTACCATGGGACGCTGATCAAAAGCTTCTACAACAAACTTACAATCGCTTCATTTATATACCACGTCCCGATTATGGAGCCTTGTCGCTTGCTTGGAAATCATTGTTGCAGTAAGTCGCATGGACACTTAATACAGAAATACTTAGCTATTTACAATGTTAACATTTTTATCGTTTTTATCATGATTAGTGAATATTCTGGTGGTTTGTCCAATTTAGACTGTAGTGTTATGGCTAAAATATCAGATGGCTATACAATTGGATCTGTTAATGCCTGCTTAAAGGAAGTTCTAACCTGCAAACGTAAACTACAATTGCGTTCACAACCTCTCACTCATGTAGAGCTAATAAATGCTTTGTGGTAAGAAAATTTTACTTTTTGTAAATCACAGTCTAACTCCGATTTGTTTTATAGCACCAGAGATCCTGTATATCGTGAGGAGGAAGAAGCCTACGAATCATGGTGGGCAAAAACACCTTTAGGACGTAGAAAACAACGCTTATTAGATATGGAAGAAGAGGCTCGTTTGGAAGAAAATGCCCAAGCCGCAAAGCAATCCAATGGCAAGAAAAAGACTTAATTAATAATCACATTTACTTTATAAGTTTAAAATTAAACTCTTTAAAACCGCTTTTGCAATATATTTGATCAACCGTACAATTTAAGGGTAAACGCTCACTTAACGATTTCATAATACATGGTATTAGATTATTTATTAGACTAACATGGTCACCGATGCACCACAATATGCTAATGTGAAATGAAGGATCCTATAAAAAATTAAAGAGTGGAAACGTGTATTATTTTCAACAGTATATAATATTTCATTTCTAACAAAAGTACCTCATAAAATGTATCAAGTTTAAAATCTTTCATTACACTGTCCACTTTGTTCAAAATAATTAACATCTTCTTGAGATACAATTCATCCATGGTCAACGCTAAGAAAGTACGTGTGCGTTCGGCATTCGTATAGGCCTTTAAATTGTTGAAGGAAACTGTAAAACTAAGTCAAATTCTTTTTATATCATCCATTCCATTAAAAAAGATTCGCATGTATACCTTCTTTCCATTTGTATTGCCGTTTGTAGAGTATCAATAAACAATTCAATAAAATGATATTGCAAAACGACTGTTTTACTTAAACTGATGTGCATTTCTGTTGATGGCTTAAAATTGTATTTTTCTTCCAAAACCATTAGACATATATCTTGTATGTCTTCAAGGGTATTATTTGTAATGGGTATGTGAACATAAGTAGCCCAATTGCCACGCTCGTGTTTAAAACTTCTAATACGACCCTCATGTTTCGAGGGATCGTCCAAGACATCATCCTCCACTTGGTTGATTTTCCGTTTTCCTAATAATAAAGCCGCATGCGGTAATAGTGGCCTAAATAAAAAATGTCAGACATTATCTTCGGCACAAATTAAATAAGCTTGGGTTGAAAGTTTAGACTTAGTATACGGCATATAAGTGGCTTATGCGCTAAAAATTAATACGGGGTACTTATTGCAGCCCAGCCCTTGATAGGGCCTTCTTTGAGAGTTTGAGTTCTGTGTCGAGAGCCGACATCAAGGCTCTCCACGGATTCATTAGAAGCTTGGGCTGGTTGAGAGGTGCTAGGGCTTCATAAGTGTAGTCGCACTCTCAACCTCTTTTGTTTTGTGTCTACTTCTTTATATGTAATTCCTCCGTTTCCCATTCTCCCTCCCCTTCCCTACATTCTTATATCCTCTATTTCCTTCCTCCCCTAAGAACAATGTACAATGGGTCAATTTCAACCTCCGGGTACTGTGCTTGTCTTGACCGACAAGTGCACGTCCTCTAACCTAACCTACTTATTGCATTGAGAGCCGTAGTTGTAAGCTAATAGAACGAGGTAAGTGGGTAAGAGATTTGCCAATGATCGTTAAAACGATATATGAAGTAGTTGATGTATCTTATCTAACGGCAAAACCAGACAGCTGATGTGTAACTCTTCAATCAGCAGTCAATCGAAAAGTTTACTTGTTAAACAAAACAAAAAGAGAGCGGATCCCCTTAAATGTTGAATCGGATGAACCAATCCGGAAGGAAAAGAATCCGGAAGTTTTACTTCCCTTCTAGCTAGGCCTTGATGATAAAACTTATCAGCACTAAACGACAGTTCGCAGAGGAATAGTGGCAATACCCATTGAAATCGATTGGTGCGAGTCAGGGTTAAATTATTTACACACATACATACATATTTATATAGGGAACCACTTGTTACTCCATGCATAGAACTTCATACCCGTTTGATTTATTTGTAGCATTTCGTTTAGTCTCAGATGTTTTAGAATTATTCGTCCTTTCCTCTTCTGAATCTGATGAGCTGCTATAATTTACCAAAAACATTTTATTTTCTTAATTTATAAACTGTCCACTAGATAACAAAACTTTAACTTACTGTCAGCTGTTTTGTGGTGGCATGTTATTATTTTTTATGTTACATGTCAATTGATTAAAAAGAAGAAGCATTTAATGTTGACTTTTGTAAACAGAAAACATAACCTCAATAATAAGAGTAATAGTGAAGTCCGTATTGTGTATTTATTTCGTAAAAGTTTCCAAAATTAAATAATAATAAATTTTTTTTTTATTAAATTTCTCCATTTTAATGCGGCAAATGAAACAAAAATACTGATCGATTGTTTTTAACTGTCTGTAAATAAATATACAAAAAAAAAAAGAAATTAAAAGTGGACAATGCGTTTAGGAGCGGTATTATATGTGTATAAAGGTGAATGGGGCTTACCTTCCATAGATTTTGAGTGTTTGCGCGTCCTGGTAAGTTGAAATAAGTTTCGTTAATAAAATTTTAGCAATATTTTAAATAATTTTAGTGCCTAGTCAAATTTGCCCACTGTCCAGTAACAATTGAAACAAATTCCAATCCCCTACGTTCCGGTGCCGGTAAATTGCCTTACATGCAAATCGGCAATGAAAAATTTGTAGGCTATAGGAAAATTAAGAAATTTCTGGACAAAGAAGTACGTATACCAATCTTAAATACAATCGTTTATGCAATTTCATTGAACAATTCCATTTTAAGGGTTATCCTGTAGACGTCAAATTAAAATTGCATGAAAAACATTTATCGGAATCATTTTCCAATTGGGTGTTTATGAATTTGCATGGATACTACCACTACTTTATGTTCGGCGAACCAAATAATTTTGAAATCGTTAGAAGTTTTTATGCAAAAAGAACACCATTTCCATTTAATTTTTATTATCCGTCCTCGTACCAGAAAGAGGCTCATGATATCGTTTTAACATTGGGCGGTTTCGATATAGATGATAAGCTAGATCTCCATGAAGTAGACAATGTAAGTATATAAGTTCCTTAATAATTTCAGGGGCCAATGCTAACAACCTACAACTATTTCATTTGCTCTAGCTAACAAATAATGCTAAAAAGTGTGTAAATGTGCTTTCAAAACGTCTGGGCCGTAATCTGTGGTTTTTTGGTGATCAACTTAGTGAATTGGATGCCATAGTGTTTTCGTATTTATCGATTTTATATAAAATAACTTTACCCAACAATCCCATACAAAATCATATTAAAGGCTGTCAAAACTTGGTACACTTCATAAATCGTATATCGAAGGACATCTTTAAAAAGGAGTCATTCAATTCAATAAACACTAGTAAGGATGACGCCTCACCAAACAATCCTCTGTTGACGGCAACAGAACGTAAGTTCCTAGAGTCGGAAAGAAAAACAAAAATACTGGCCGGAATTAGTGCGGTAGTGGCCATGTCAGCGTTTGCCGCCACCAAAATTTTTTATAAGAAAAAGGTTGTGTATAACTAAATCTTATAAGTACGTTCTGCTAATTTGATATGTATTTTAGTTCTCCAATCCTCAGGAATATTTTGATGGTATAAATTACGATGACGATGATGAATTTGAGGAAGATGAGATGGATTAAGGAACTAGTTTAGGGAAAATTCAAATAACTGCCTTTTATTGTTACATTTGGTTTAAGTTAAACCTTAAATATGCATTAATTAATTAATAACATTTATATTCAGTATTCTTCCAAAGAAATCAGTTTTTATTCCATGATTTGAAAGAATTACATAAATGTTGAAATTATACCAAACAAGTTAATAAGATTGTTTTAAAACGCTTTTCATAGTAATAATTGTTAGTAATGTTTACAAAAAAGTTTTTAGTTGCCATTTTTTTATTAACATTGCTATCAATTCTTTAATTTTAGTATTTATTCTTCGATTGTTTTACTTGACAATATTTTTTTCCTTTGAAATAAAAATATGAAATGATTTTGTTTTTTCTTTTAATGAAAGTATTTGTCTGGAATTCTTTTTTATGAAATTATGCTTAAAACTAGTTATACTGGATATTATTTCTTATAAATAGTGATATTAAGCTTTTAAAGCATCTTGCAATTTTCTTCGAGCTACATTAACCCGATCCTCTTGCTTTCGTATGTCATCCTCCGATATGAGAATACCCTGCATTAAAGGTTGGTCTGGATTGATAAAAGCTGTGGCATTTTTATGAAATTCAGTCTTCGTAGCGGTTTGACCTGTAACGGGTGTGTTGAGAACATGCAAAGCTGTAGCTAGAGATTGCATAACGGTCTGTTCGTGAACATTGGGGCCCAATGGTTTGAGACTTTTGGGCAATACGATATCGTCAAATTGTTCACCAGTTGCATGGCACGCCCTCAAACGCTCTAAACGCTTTTCCCAAAATAACTGTTTTGGTTTATCTTGAGCTCCTTGCTTTGTGTCGTTCTTCGTTTTGGAATTCTCATGATTGCGTATCACTGTAACAGGTTGTTTAAATATCGAGGCAGTCTGACGTATTGGTGGCACCAGAGAGACATCTGTACGCATTGCACGACTATCAATTGAATATGAATTATTATCAAACAATACAGAAAATTATTAAAAGAAAAAAATTAACAAATGTAATATTGATAATGTTACAAATTATATTTTATTCTTTGTTTGTTTTTTTTTTAATTTGGTTTTTGTAACTTCATAACTTTATGTTCCAATAAATTCATGCATAATAATAATGAAGTAAAACTAAGTGCAAGACACAAAAATATCGTTTTCTTTTTCATTTCAAACATATTAGACAAAAATATACGTTTTTAATATGCCAATTTGTATAAACAAGGATTTGAATTTAGATTTAAATAAAATGTCTCAACTGAAATCCCTATAATTGCCAATTTTTGATTATTTCCAATATATTTAGTTTTTTTTTAATATATTTATAGATCAAATAATTTCGATATCACTTGACAATGGCATGCAACACACATTATGCCTTTTAGTATTTTTTGTAGGCTCTACCTGAATTCTAAATGCTGTTGTTTTAATTGCAAATTGGATGCTGAGCTCGTCATCGTTGTACAAGAGCTTAAAAGGCTAGTATGATGACTGGAAATTGAAGAGGAGGACGACGACGATGAAGATAAATTTAAATTTGCTGCTTGTGCTGCCATTCTATGTTTACGCTTTAAATTTGGACCCACTGTTGAATGATTGGCTGGTGTTATAGTAATGCCACCTCCCAATGTTGGTATAGTGGCACTACCACCACCAATACTAATACCACAACCACTGCTACTGGTAGAAGCACCAACACTACCACTACTAGTCACTGTTGTACTACCAGGTATGCAGCGGTACAGTGATATTGAGGGTGATGGCAAATGTTGTATAAAATTGCCCTTTTGAAAATCAAAACTGCTTATATCTATGGCATTTCCTAAGTAACGTGCCAATTGGGGTTTACTATCAATACGCTTTCCAGTTGGACTACATATACATCCATTATTATTGGCATCAACATGTTGTATGTAGCAAAATCAAAATACAATTTTTTTTTATTTATTGACACGGCATATCGTCGTTCAACATCAACATCAGTCATTACCAAAATAACAAGAATATGCATGGAAAAGTGTTGGGGGTAAAGGATTAAAATGATGTGTTTATATTATAAATGATAAGCATGATTATAAAAACGTACATAATATGGAAACAATTGTGGTTATTGTTGTTGTTGATTCTTAAATAAAAGTGTTTAATTTTGTAGGATATATTTGTGTAAATACGTGCTTTTTTAAAGTTAATTACTATTGGTGTTTCATATAATAATATTGTGTACATATAAACATTAATTTTGTACCTGTAATAGTAGACATCAACTTTTCCAGCTGAGATTCCAGACTTTCGTAAAACTTCTTCTCTTTGCCATCCTTTTGGCAAGGCAGTACAGTCTACTTTTTTACGTTCAATTGAAATATTCGAGTTCATTTGCATTTTATAAGTATTGAGTTTGAATTTAAAAACCAATCTTTATAAATAATTCCCAAATTTTGTCTGAATAAAAACTAAAGAAAAGCGTCCCATTTATAAATTTTTCTGATAAAAACAAAAACAATTCCTTTGACACAACCAATCAACCATCTACATGACTGCAAAATGAAGTATTAAATTTTTAGAACAAAAGCACAAAGTTGCCAGAAGTACAGCGAAAGTCAATTAATAAATAAAATTTATAAATACAGAGTTATCGATGAATGCCTCCACTAACACATGTGAAAATTACTTATTCTAGACACACACCGTCTAAATCACGACATTCAGTACATGTATTTATGGTAATACAGTACCATTTCGAGTAACGGCACTTTGGTGAGTTTCGTTTTTATTCACCACACCTATAAAATTCACCACCATTTGCAAAAACTCACCACATTGAAATTCACCACACCTACAAATTCACCACTTAAACATTTTTTTCTTTTGACGCGAGCAGCAGGTTTTTTGTCCGAAAGCTGGAGTGGAAGGGAACCCGGACCCGGGGGGTCTCTTTTGATAGAGCGACACCTATTTTTTTCTACCTACAGACATTCACTCACACACACACACACACGCGTTGTTTTTTGTTTCGTTTTGTCTGACCTGGGGGTTGAACCGTGGCCGTTGTTTGGTGTCCACTTTTTAACTAACTAAAACCTACCTATTAGACAGACAGACCACAAGTACGTTATACAAACGGATGCTTAATTTGTATTTAATTAACCCGGAAACGGAAAGAGAAAGTGCGAATTATTTTAAAATATTATTTTTGGAACGAACAAAAAAAACAAAGTTGATTAAAAAAGTAGTGAAAGGTTGGCGGCGATTGCGGTATTTGAAATGAAAAAGTACTACTAAAAAAATACAAAAGTACTAAATTTTTCAACACTGTTCACTACTGCTCAGAGTGGACGATTTCTCCCTTATATTTTTATGTTGCATTTTGATTGTGTTTTTTATATCGAATATAATAATTTCGGAAAAATCATAGCTTATCTTATCACATGTAAATGATAAATTTTTTACAAAGTTATACTGATTCAATTAAATCAAACAAGTATGTCGGAAAGGAGTGTTACTGACCTCTAAAACTCGAAAAGAGAAAAATATACTTAGCCAATAAGCAGAAAAGAAGTTAAACAACAACAACCTGTATTAAACAAAAACAACAAAAAACTTTCTAATGACAATGAAAAAAAAACTGGTGTTAATTTTTATAAAAAAATTATTTTGTCTTTTCCTCCTTGTAGGTAAAGTTGCTGTGTGGCGATTGGAAATAAAACCATAAAGAAACGCTATGACTGTCGTAATAACTGGAGAGATCGCTTTCTATATAGGATTAGCTGTTTTAGCACACGTCCTAGTGTATGTGTTTGTTACACGTAAACGTCCCAGGAGTATAGTGGATAAACATGTTGTTGTAACTGGAGGCAGCAAAGGAATCGGACTATGTTTAGCCGTTGAATGTGCTCTGAAAGGTGCCAATGTTACAGTAATAGCACGCGACGAAAAAATGTTGAGTAAGTTTATCACGTACATTATCAGTTTGATAAACCGCACCCAGTATTTTAAAGAGTGTTTTCATTTTTAAAAGGTTTATTGATATCTTCTAGAAATTTTTTTATATATATGATTTGAGAAATTGAAACAGTTATTCTCATAAAATTTACTTATTAATTAACAGTAGAATACAAAATGTATTTGTTGCTCTCCATATTGGGATAACGGGATTAAAATTAAATATGTATTAAAACTTATATATAATACTATGTGCATATAGGAAGAGAATTCCTTAAAATAAAACTGACAATCCATGCCCTACTCTAAGTACATATTCTAATTACCTTTTGAAATCATTAAAATTAATACCAAGACCTACAATTTCCATTATTACTTTTATAAGCCAATGTTTTTTCCTATGATCGCTTAATCAATTGTTCAAGGTACGCTTCAGGTTTAGCCACTTTTTAAAATTCCTTACATCATACAACAAGTCCGATATGGACTAAAGTTTACCCCATAAGACGCAAAATATTTGCAACTGAAGAAAAGCTTAGATTTTATCTTCTTTATAGGGTTTCCTCCAAATCTTCTGGTTCTTCATTTAAATTTTTTATTTCCTTTTTTCAAAAAAAAATTTTATATACATATGTAAATACGTGTGTACGTGTGTATTTATACATATTTACTTGATAATTTTTCAACACAAAAATTTGTGGATGTAAACTAAAAAAAATTGGTTTTTTAAAAATCGAACAATAACGCAATATCTTATGCTAGCTACTTTCTTTTTGCACCCGACCCCTTAAAACAAGTACGTGACATAAATATTTTATTAATATTATTATAATTATTACGAATAACAACTGTAAACTAATTAAATTCATTTTTTAATTTGTTTTTGTTCTGTTTTTTTTGTTATGAACAGAGGGAGCTATAGCTCTTATGGAAGTTATACGCCAAAGGCCAGAACAAAAATTTCAATATCGTTGTTTAGATTTATCATCCAATTACGATGACATTGCTAAATGTTTAGCAGATATTGAACAGACATTTGGTGATATTTTTATGCTCATAAATTGTGCCGGTTTAGCTATATGCGGAGTTTTTGAAGATGTATCCGTTGCTGATGCACGTAAACTAATGGAAGTTAATTATTGGGGCACTTATAATTGTACCCGTTATGTTTTGCCAAAAATGAAGCAAAGCGGTGAAGGCATTATTGTAGTAACTGCTTCACAGGCTGCCTTATTTGGCATTTATGGCTATGGACCGTATGCTGCATCCAAATATGCATTACGTGGTATGGCGGAAACAATTGCTATGGAATCAAGGCATTTAGGCGTCAATGTTACTTTGGCTCTGCCTGCCGATACAAATACTCCTGGATTTGAGAACGAAGACAAAACGAAACCGAAAGAAACGAAACTAATTTCGGGAGGTGCCGGTTTAGCCGAACCCCACACTGTCGCTAAAAAAATACTTGATGATGCTTTGGTATACATTTTCTATATTTTTTAAAGTTTCTGTTGAATTAATATATAATTGTTTTCCATTTTCTAATGTTTCTTGCAGAAGGGCAATTTTATTTCAATATTGGGTGCTGGTTCCTGGTTACTTACCTTACTTGGAGGTGGTCTTTTCCGTTGGGGTGGCTTCTTCCATAATATAATATATGCCTTTCTGTTAGGTCCTTTACGTATAATTGGCTGTTTCTTGCATTTACATTTTGAACGTATTATAAAGAACTGTGCCAAGCAAAAAACTGAATAACATAAGTAAGACAAGATTAATATTTTTTAATTCCAGTTAATTTCTAAATCTAAATCTTGCATATATTTTAATGTGTATTTTTTTTTATTAAAACTATGTAGAGGGGTTTAGATAAAAGATACTTAATAGAAAGTTTGTTATGTTAATTCACTGTATTCGTTATTTTTTTATGTTTATTTTTCTTCCAAAAATGCACAAAAATAAATATTTTCGTAGCCAAAGAGCTTTTTTATACAACCTAAACATAAACAAAATTTTAATTCTCATTTTTAACCATACTTTATATCATACTTTAAATATCAAAACAAAACAAAACAAAAAAAAAAATAACATACTCGAGATAAAAATAGATTAATTATTACCTGAAAGAAAAATTCCCTTACGTACCATATAGTCGTTTAAGTTGCTAAAGACAATTGATATTAATTATTTTATACGAATATTGATATTCTACGGAAGCCACAATCATCTTTCATTATGATTTTTAATGCATGTTTTTTTTTAATTGCCCATGTTTAACTATGAAATTTATTTGATAACAAATACTTCCATTCTTACTTATTAAGCTTAATTTTTTGCTGAAGATAATGAAATGTTTGGTTACCTTAAGCATAGTCTGGTAACGGTACTTGAATGATGCAGGTGTTAAAGAATTCCGCTTTCCTTCTAATACTTGTCGTAAGTTATTTAAATTTTTCTAATGCAGCTCAGTATCGTATTGTAAGTGGGAAAACTGCGAACATTGAAGATTTTCCATATCAAGTAAGTTAATAAAATTGATTTTCAATATCTGTCTTCTAGCACTATCTTTAGATTTCTTTAAATGATATTGAATGTGAGATAATAGATTCCAAAGCAATCATCTGTTCCGCCACGGTTGTGAATATTAAAATTTGAGGAGTTCTGCTGAACGTAATAGGATTATTTTCCTGTCTACGCTTATTCTAGTAGAGTTCAAATTTCTTATGATATTTACTTGCACTATGATTCGACGCAGATAAAATACTTTCATGTCATTTGTCTCTAAAGTAGAAAAGTTTTTAAAGAAATCATTCTTAGTAATCCTTACTATTCTGTTTAGCTCTCACTAAGGCGCCAAACTATACACATCTGCGGTGCTTCCATACTTAATGGCAATTGGGCAATAACAGCAGCTCATTGTGTCCATGGTGTAGAGCACATTCCCAGTTACATAACTTTACGCATGGGTAGTAAATGGCGCTCTCGTGCGGGTGTCATTGTACCGGTTAAGCAAATACATTCCCATCCCAGTTATAATCCAGACAATATGAATTTCGATGTTGCTCTTTTGAAAGTGCGTGAAAAAACTTTTATACGTGATGATTTATTCATAAGGCCAATAAAATTGACCCCATTATCGGCTAAAATTGAGGATAGTACACCAGGTACAGTATCTGGTTGGGGTTATCAAAATTCTGGAGATCATGTACTTTCGACAGAACTAAAATATGCCATAGTTTATACCGTTAATCAGCAAAAATGTCATGAAAGTTTATATCCTCATGGTGGGATAACAAATGCGTAAGTTTTTAGAGTTCTAAAAGAAAGTTAAATATACAAATTTTTTTTAAATTTTATTTTAGAATGTTCTGTGCAACGGCTAAAGACACCGATGCTTGCCAAGGCGATAGTGGTGGTCCTTTACAAATCGATGGTATTCTGGTAGGTGTGGTATCTTGGGGTGTGGGTTGTGCTGATCCATTCTATCCGGGAGTGTATACACGACTAGCTTATGCACCCATTCGTTTTTGGATTAAATTGTTAACTAAATTGTAATACTTAAACAAAACTTATTGGCATTTAATAAAAAGCACTAATGAATTCTTCTAGTAGGTAGTAGTGTGTTGGCTTATTAGACGTAAAATGAAAATATAAAAATATGTATGTCTTCGGCGACTTCCTCTCAGCAGATTCTTGGCAAAAACGCTAATAATAAATAAAATTGCCATGAAAAGCTTTAAAGTATAAAATTAACGCACACAACATAAGTTGGTGTAGGAATTAGGGATGCCAATCGGGAAATCCCGAATCCCGGGATTTTCGAGATTCACAAAATCTCGAATCCCGGGACTTTTAAAAACATGTCCCTGGATTGTGAATTCATATGTATTTTGACCCAACAAAAGGTCCTGAAAAAAATTCTATGTCACTTGACTTCGATAATAGCATCATGAGAAAACCCTCATCGGAGTTTTGCCCACTCCGGAACTACTGTGGTATTGCTTCGAAATAAAACCCGTTTGGCCTTTTGAATTCATTGTAAAGTACATTACATTGTGGGACTGGTAGTAGGACTAGTTGTAGGACTGGTTGTGGGACTAGTTATGGGACTAGTTGTAGGACAAGTTTAGGACTAATTGTAGGACTAGTTTAGGACTAGTTGTGGGACTAGTTATGGGACTAGTTGTGGGACTAGTTTAGGACTAGTTGTAGGACTAGTTATAGGACTAGTTGTACGACTAGTTGTAAGACTAGTTTAGGACCAGTTATAGGACTAGTTTAGGACCAGCTGTAGGACTACTTTAGGAATAGTTGGTGGACAAGTTTAGGACTGGTTGTAGGACTGGTTTAGGACTAGTTTAGGACTAGATGTAGGGCTAGTTGTAGGAGAAATTGTAGGAACAGTTGTAGGACTAGTTTAGGACTAGCTGTAGGACTACTTTAGGACTAGTTTAGGAATAGTTGTAGGACTAGTTTAGGACTAGTTGTAGGACTAGTTTAGGACTAGTTGTAGGACTAGTTGTAGGACAAATTGTAGGAACAGTTGTAGGACTAGTTGTAGGACTAGTTGTAGAACTAGTTGTAGGACTAGTTGTAGAACTAGGCCTAGTTGTAGAACTAGTTGTAGGACTAGTTGTAGAACTAGTTGTAGGACTAGTTGTAGGACTAGTTTAGGACTAGTTGTAGGACTAGTTTAGGACTAGTTGTAGGATTAGTTTAGGACTAGTTGTAGGACCAGTTAAAGACTAGTTGTAGGACTAGTTGTAGGACTAGTTTAGGACTAGTTTAGGACAAGTTGTAGGACTTGTTGTAGGACTAGTTTAGGACTAGTTGTAGGACCTGTTTAGGATTAGTTTAGGACTAGTTGTGGGACTCGTTTAGGACTAGTTGTGGGACTAGTTTAGGACTAATTTAGGACTAGTTGTAGGACTTGTTTAGGACTAGTTGTAGGACTAGTTTAGGACTAATTTAGGACTAGTTGTTTTACTAATTGTAGGATTAGTTTAGGACTAGTTGTGGGACTAGTTATGAGACAAGTTGTAGGACTAGTTTAGGACTAGTTGTAGGACTAGTTTAGGACTAGTTATAAGACTAGGTTAGGACTAGTTGTAGGACTAGTTAAGGAACAGTTGTAGGACTAGTTTAGGACTAGTTGTAGGGCTAGTTTAGGACTAGTTGTAGGACGAGTTTAGGACTAGTCGTAGGATTAGTTTAGGACTAGCTGTGGGACTAGTTATGGGACTAGTTGTAGGACTAGAATAGGACTAGTTGTAGGACTAGTTGTAGGACTAGTTGTAGGACTAGTATAGGACTAGTTGTATTACTAGTTGTAGGACCAGTTTGGGACTAGTTGTAGGACTAGTTTAGGACAAGTTGTAAGACTAGTTTAGGACTAGTTGTAGGACTAGTTTAGGACTAGTTGTAGGACTAGTTTAGGACTAGTTTAGGACTAGTTGTAGGACTAGTTGTAGGACTAGTTGTAGGACTAGTTGTAGGACTAGTTGTAGGACTAGTTTAGAACTAGTTTTGGACTAGTTGTAGGAATAGTTTAGGACCAGTTGTAGGACTAGTTTAGGACTAGTTGTAGGACTAGTTTAGGACTAGTTGTAGGACTAGTTTAGGATATTTTGTAGGACTAGTTGTGGGACTAGTTTAGGACTAATTGTAGGATTAGTTTAGGACTAGTTATGGGACTAGTTGTAGGACTAGTTGCAGGACTAGTTGTAGGACTAGTTGTAGGACTAGTTATAGGACTAGTTGTAGGACTAGTTTTGGACTAGTTATGGGACTAGTTGTAGGACTGGTTTAGGACTAGTTGTAGGACTGGTTTAGGACTAGTTGTAGGACTAGTTTAGGACTAGTTGTAGGACTAATTTAGGACCACTTGTAGGACTAGTTTAGGACTAGTTTAAGACTAGTTGTAGAACTAGTTGCAGGACTAGTTGTAGGACTAGTTGTAGGACTAGTTTAGGACTAGTTGTAGGACTAGTTTAGGACTACTTGTGGAACTAGTTGTGGGACAAGTTTAGGACTAGTTGTAGGACTAGTTTAGGACTAGTTGTAGGACTAGTTGCAGGACCACTTGTAGGACTAGTTTAGGACTAGTTTAAGACTAGTTGTAGGACTAGTTTTGGACTAGTTGTGGAACTAGTTGTGGGACTAGTTTAGGACTAGTTGTAGGACTAGTTTAGGACTAGATGTAGGACTAGTTTAAGACTAATTGTAGGACTAGTTTAGGACTGGTTGTAGGACTAGTTGCAGGACTAGTTGTAAGACTAGTTTAGGAATAGTTGTAGGACTAGTTGCAGGACTAGTTGTAGGACTAGTTGTAGGACTAGTTTAGGACTAGTTGAAGGACTAGTTTAGGACTACTTGTGGAACTAGTTGTGGGACTAGTTTAGGACTAGTTGTAGGACTAGTTTAGGACTAGTTGTAGGATTAGTTTAGGCTTAGTTGTGGTACTAGTTGTGGGACTAGTTTAGGACTAGTTGTAGGATTAGTTTAGGACCAGTTATGGGACTAGTTGTAGGACTAGTCTAGGACTAGTTGTAGGACAAGTTTAGGACTAGTTGTAGAACTAGTTTAGGACTAGTTGTAGGACTAGTTTAGGACTAGTTGTTGGACTAGTTTAGGACTAGTTGTAGGACTAGTTATAGGACTAGTTGTACGACTAGTTGTAGGACTAGTTTAGAACCAGTTATAGGACTAGTTTAGGACCAGCTGTAGGACTACTTTAGGAATAGTTGGTGGACAAGTTTAGGACTGGTTGTAGGACTGGTTTAGGACTAGTTTAGGACTAGTTGTAGGACTAGTTGTAGGACTAGTTTAGGACTAGTTGTAGGACTAGTTTAGGACTAATTGTAGGACTAGTTTAGGACTAGCTGTAGGACTACTTTAGGACTAGTTTAGGAATAGTTGTAGGACTAGTTTAGGACTAGTTGTAGGACTAGTTTAGGACTAGTTGTAGGACTAGTTGTAGGACTAGTTGTAGGACAAATTGTAGGAACAGTTGTAGGACTAGTTGTAGGACTAGTTGTAGAACTAGTTGTAGGACTAGTTGTAGAACTAGTTGTAGAACTAGTTGTAGGACTAGTTGTAGAACTAGTTGTAGGACTAGTTGTAGGACTAGTTTAGGACTAGTTGTAGGACTAGTTTAGGACTAGTTGTAGGATTAGTTTAGGACTAGTTGTAGGACTAGTTGAAGACTAGTTGTAGGACTAGTTGTAGGACTAGTTTAGGACTAGTTTAGGACTAGTTGTAGGACAAGTTGTAGGACTAGTATAGAACCAGTTATAGGACTAGTTGTAGGACAAGTTTAGGACTAGCTGTGGGACTCGTTTAGGACTAGTTGTAGGACTAGTTTAGGACTAGTTTAGACTAGTTGTAGGACTTGTTTAGGACTAGTTGTAGGACTAGTTTAGGACTAGTTTAGGACTAGTTGTTTTACTAATTGTAGGATTAGTTTAGGACTAGTTGTGGGACTAGTTATGAGACAAGTTGTAGGACTAGTTTAGGACTAGTTGTAGGACTAGTTTAGGACTAGTTATAAGACTAGTTCAGGACAAGTTTAGGACTAGTTGTAGGACTAGTTAAGGAACAGTTGTAGGACTAGTTTAGGACTAGTTGTAGGACTAGTTTAGGACTAGTTGTAGGACGAGTTTAGGACTAGTTGTAGGATTAGTTTAGGATTAGTTGTGGGACTAGTTATGGGACTAGTTGTAGCACTAGAATAGGACTAGTTGTTAGGAATAGTTGTAGGACTAGTTGCAGGACTAGTTGTAGGACTAGTTTAGGACTAGTTTAGGACTAGTTGTAGGACTAGTTGTAGGACTAGTTTAGGACTAGTTGTAGGACTAGTTTAGGACTAGTTTAGGACTAGTTGTGGGACTAGTTTAGGACTAGTTGTAGGACTAGTTTAGGACTAGTTGGACTAGTTGTAGGACTAGTTGTAGGATTAGTTTAGGACTAGTTGTGGGACTAGTTGTAGGACTAGTTTAGGACTAGTTGTTGGATTAGTTTAGGACTAGTTATGGGACTAGTTGTAGGACTAGTTTAGGACTAGTTGTAGGACTAGTTTAGGACTAGTTGTAGGACTAGTTGTAGACTAGTTTAGGACTAGTTGTAGGACTAGTGTAGGACTAGTTTAGGACTAGTTGTGGGACTAGTTATGGGACTAGTTGTAGGACTAGTTTAGGACTAGTTGTAGGACTAGTTTAGGACTAGTTTAGGACTAGTTGTAGGACTAGTTTGGACTAGTTGTAGGACTAGTTTAGGACTAGTTGTAGGACTAGTTTAGGACTAGTTGTAGGACTAGTTTAGGACTAGTTGTAGGACTAGTTGTAGGACTAGTTAGGACTAGTTGTAGGACTAGTTTAGGACTAGTTTTAGGACTAGTTAGGACTAGTTGTAGGACTAGTTTAGGACTAGTGTAGGACTAGTTTAGAACTAGTTGTAGGACTAGTAGGACTAGTTTAGGACTAGTGTAGGACTAGTTTAGGACTAGTTGTAGGACTAGTTTAGGACTAGTTGTAGGACTAGTTTAGGACTAGTTGTAGGACTAGTTGTAGGATAGTTTAGGACTAGATGTAGGACTAGTTTAGGACTAGTTGTAGGACTAGTTTAGGAACTAGTTGTAGGACTAGTTGTAGGACTAGTTTAGGACTAGTTGTAGGACTAGTTTAGGACTAGTTGTAGGACTAGTTTAGGACTAGTTGTAGGACTAGTTTAGGACTAGTTTGGACTAGTTGTAGGACTAGTTTAGGACTAGTTGTAGGACTAGTTGTAGGACTAGTTGTAGGACTAGTGTAGGACTAGTTGTAGGACTAGTTTAAGACTAGTTGTAGGACTAGTTTTAGGACTAGTTGTAGGACTAGTTGTAGGACTAGTTTAGGACTAGTTGTAGGACTAGTTGTAGGACTAGTTGTAGGATTAGTTTAGGACTAGTTGTAGGATTAGTTTAGGACTAGTTGTAGGACTAGTTGTAGGACTAGTTATAGGACTAGTTTAGGACTAGTTTAGGACTAGTTTAGGACTAGTTATGGGACTAGTTGTAGGACTATTGTAGGACTAGTAGGACTAGTTGTAGGACTAGTTTAGGATAGTTGTAGGACTAGTTTAGGACTAGTTTAGGAACTAGTTGTAGGACTAGTTGTAGGACTAGTTGTAGGACTAGTTTAGGACTAGTTGTAGGACTAGTTTAGGACTAGTTTAGGACTGGTTGTAGGACTAGTTTAGGACTAGTTGTAGGACTAGTTTAGGACTAGTTGTAGGACTAGTTTAGGACTAGTTGTTAGGACTAGTTTAGGACTAGTTGTAGGACTAGTTGTAGGACTAGTTTAGACTAGTTGTAGGACTAGTTTAGGACTAGTTGTAGGACTAGTTTAGAACTAGTTGTAGGACTAGTTTAGGACTAGTTGTAGGACTAGTTTTAGGACTAGTTTAGGACTAGTTGTAGGACTAGTTTAGGCTAGTTGTAGGACTAGTTGTAGGACTAGTTGTAGGACTAGTTGTAGGACTAGTTTTAGGACTAGTTGTAGGACTAGTTTAGGACTAGTTGTAGGACTAGTTATAGGACTAGTTGTAGGACTAGTTTAGGACTAGTGTAGGACTAGTTGTAGGACTAGTTTAGGACTAGTTGTAGGACTAGTTTAGGACTAGTTGTAGGATAGTTTAGGACTAGTTTTAGGACTAGTTTAGGACTAGTTTAGGACTAGTTGTAGGACTAGTTGTAGGACTAGCTTAGGACTAGTTGTAGGACTAGTTGTAGGACTAGTTTAGGACTAGTTGAGGACTAGTTTAGGACTAGTTGTAGGACTAGTTTAGGACTAGTTGTAGGACTAGTTTAGGACTAGTTGTGGACTAGTTTAGGACTAGTTGTAGGACTAGTTTAGGACTAGTTAGGACTAGTTGTAGGACAGTTGTAGGACTAGTGTAGGACTAGTTTAGGACTAGTTGTAGGACTAGTTTAGGACTAGTTGTAGGACTAGTTTAGGACTAGTTGTAGGACTAGTTTAGGACTAGTTGTAGGACTAGTTGTAGGACTAGTTGTAGACTAGTTTAGGACTAGTTGTAGGACTAGTTGTAGGACTAGTTGTAGGACTAGTTGTAGGACTAGTTTAGGACTAGTTGTAGGACTAGTTTGGACTAGTTGTAGGACTAGTTTAGGACTAGTGTAGGACTAGTTTAGGACTAGTTTAGGACTAGTTGTAGGACTAGTTTAGACTAGTTGTAGGACTAGTTTAGGACTAGTTGTAGGACTAGTGTAGGACTAGTTGTAGGACTAGTTGTAGGACTAGTTGTAGGCTAGTTGTAGGACTAGGTTGTAGGACTAGTTTAGGACTAGTTAGGACTAGTTTAGGACTAGTTTAGGACTAGTTAGGACTAGTTTAGGACTAGTTGTAGGACTAGTTTTGGACTAGTTTAGGACTAGTTTGGACTAGTTGTAGGACTAGTTTGGACTAGTTGTAGGACTAGTTAAGGACTAGTTGTAGGAATAGTTTTAGGACTAGTTGTAGGACTAGTTGTAGGACTAGTTGTAGGACTAGTTGTAGGACTAGTTTAAGACTAGTTGTAGGACTAGTTTAGGACTAGTTTAGGACTAGTTGTAGGACTAGTTTAGGACTAGTTTGTAGGACTAGTTGTAGGACTAGTTTAGGACTAGTTGTAGGACTAGTTTAGGACTAGTTGTAGGACTAATTTAGGACTAGTTGTAGAACTAGTTTAGGACTAGATGTAGGACTAGTTTAGGACTAGTTGTAGGACTAGTGTAGGACTAGTTTAGGACTAGTTGTAAGACTAGTTTAGGACTAGTTGTGGACTAGTTTAGGAACAGTTGTAGGACTAGTTGTAGGACTAGTTTAGGACTAGTTGTAAGACTAGTTTAGGACTAGGTGTAGGAC
>CM025789.1:131887200-132063490 GCA_014635995.1 Sarcophaga peregrina | reverse complement strand
GACTTCTGCTTAGCAGGCTTCTGGGAAAAACTCTGCGAATAAATAAAATTCCCATTAAAAGTTGCTCAAAGTTGTTCTGTCACTGTCCGACACTGAGCCGTCATTCATGTGGAAAATTAACACACACAACATAAGTGGTTTAAGAAACAAGGTTGTAATCCTGACTGAAGCATTGTAATAGCGAATTAAGTAGGCTAGTGTAAAGAGGTACAGATTTATTAGCAGACGTTTGTAAAGAATTTCGTAATACTGTCCCCACAGTAGGAGACAACATGCAGCAACCATGATGGTGAAAAAGTATGCAAGACGGGGAAAAAAGCTGAAATTAAAAAAAAAACTGGAAACCATATTTGTCCATTTACAGTGTAAGACGTAAAGTATAGTAGATGAGAGACGTTTGTTTTCATTTTGTTTGCTTTAGTTCAAGTCACACTGTAAACAAATGACTGCACAGAACTCATGTTTATTTATGTTGTAAATTTGCAGTAGTAAAGTAAACATCATTACGATGAAAAACTTATCAACAATTAATACCACCCGCATCACCAGTGGAATGGAATGTAAGACTCTTATGGGTCACAGGTAATATTATACGTTTAAATAATTTTTGTACCATTTATTTCAATGGTTTTTGTTTCTTGTTTTTTTAAGGGACAGCCATTAAACGTTCACATTCACATTTTTAGTTGAACTATTTAACATTTCAAATAAAGTATCCTGGTTTTTAAATATTATTTTTCGTTCATCATGAATGACTGGATCACACACAAACAATTACAATTTGTTCATGAAAAAAAATCTGAAAAAAGTTTTTAAATTAAATTTTTGTTTCTTTTGTCGTTTATTTACATTCAAACTGCGTCTGTGTTTAAATTAAAGTAGAAAATATACGCATAAAGAAAACCAACAACAATAATAATGAAAGGAAGGAAAAAGAAATGAAATTTTAATGCATATTCATTCATAATTTCATATAAAAAAGTATGCAAACTTTATTTGCATTCTTAAGTTTTCCTTTACTTCTTTTTTTGCCAACAGCAGCAACATGTTGCAAATAACGAAAACTAATTTAATTTTAATTGTTAATGCAGAACATAAACTGCTGCAAGACAGTTAATGAAATAGAGAAAAAAATTTAAATCAGTTTGAATTATAAAGAGAACAACAACAATAACATAAGAAAAGTTTTTCACTTACTTTTTTAATTAAATAAATAGTGCGTAGCATTTAGTGATAATTTATGAATTAATATTAATATTAATTAATTAATTAATTCATTAATTAATTTATGAATTAATTCTAATACATACTCTGTTAATTATTAACTCACCATATTGTACATATGCACATACAGTACATCTTCGACAGTCCGGACACTCCAATAATTCGGACAGGTTTATTATTATTATACAGGTTGCCAAAATATTCCATGTTCCTAAAACAACGATTTGCGACATTAAAAAAAAAAAAATAAAGAGAAGATAAAATAATTTATTTTGATTACCCTTAATGGACCCGGTAGTGAAATAACTGATGAACTGATATAGTATGAAAGAATGATTGGTGCTAGGGAATTTTCATTAGATATTTCCGATGAAGAAAACGCTAAACGCCATTGACTCAGAAGATGCCTTTATAAAAATGGACGCAAAACAAAAATATCATTTTCAGTTTGTATTCAATGGGCTAAACCTACCATGAAAAACTTTCTTAAAAATCTGTCGTTCGGAGTCGACGTTAAGCTATAAGTCCCGCCACTCCCGCATAAAATTAACCTAACAAGTTTAATGGACAATTCTGTATGTATGTATGTTTTCTGTGGGCTATGTGTAATAATATAGATATGCAGATAAAGTTGAAGAGCCTAGAGCATAAACCACCTTAACAAAGTTAGTCAACACAAAATATCTTTGTTTTTTAATAAATCACTGTATGCATATATTTAATTCCCTTGGGTTATTTCAATGATTTAATATAATAATTGAATATTTTCTAGTAAATCATATCGCTCCTTTATTGCAACATAGCCATATCTCAAAAAATTAAAAATTTGTAGTTACTTAAGCAAAACTGCTCTTTTAGTCCTTATGTACATGTTGAAAAAAGATCGGTTTTATATCCCAAGCTGAACCGAAGTTATAGCAAAAAATGTTTGCGGCAATTAGATCATAGGACTTATGGCTTAAAAACTTAAATCGCATTTTGCCAAGTTCAAGTTTTTTTGAGATATGATTATGTTGTAATAAAGGAGCGATATGTATGTATATATCGGATAACTCGATAATCCGGACGTGCCTATAACCATATGCGTCCGGTTGGTTGAAGTTCCACTGTACGTGTAATGTATAAATTACCCAACAACTCATAGTGAGATATACGTAACGTATGAGTGTTATTTAATTCTATTTATTCGTTATACAAGAGAATTACACTCTATTTTATTGCATGCTTTTCAGAGTAATTATGGCTGTACTGGCAGTATGGCTGTGCAGAAATAGAATTCAATATTAAGTGTACGTATGAGTAATATGAGTTTCTATTAATATTCTTATTTTATTGCATACTTTTCTGAGTATTTATACCAGTACAGGCAGTATGGGTGCGTATGATGAATATATTTTACATTGAATTAAATATTAAGTATCATGGAGCGTGTGTTATAATCTTCTGTTAAGTTAAGCCTTCAAGGACTTCTTTAGAGTCAGTATGTACCATGGGCTCGTGCATAGGTTAACATTTAGAACTTTAAATTAATTTTGCTGATACTTTATGAAGTGTAAATATTCAGTTTTTTTCCAATCTTTGTACAATCTTTGATGGTATACGCATAGGTGAGGGGAAAGAACTTGCTTATGTGTTAATGACAGCAGATATCAACAGAGATAAAAAACTCTGTTATATTCAATGCCAAATATGTTAAATGGAGACAGACTGCCTACTAAATATAAATTTTAATATCTGAATATATATTGAATGCATATTGAATATTTGAATTCTAAATTTACTTTCTGTTCTTTCTATTGAGCCACCCGAAGTTTTGTTTTCGCCCTTTTTTGTGTAAGAATTTTTAAATATTTTTGCAGTAAATGTAGCCCTTATATCGACGATCTTTTTCGAACGCAGTAAAGTTCGAATTCATTTATATTTAAAAAAGGCCCGAAATATGCAATCAAAACTGAAGCAACATGTGGGTACCAGGGCACGGTTATATACAAGATGACTGTAGATCGAATGAACTAGCTAGTTAGGGCACAACCATGGCACTCTCCAATGAATTCTCGATTCGCTCGAAAACCCTTCAAGAACCTGTAGAATCATAAGTAAAAATGTCGAGGCTGTATACAAGGCGTACGGTTCGGCTACTTAAACTCCAAAGGCACGCGCCTAGTAGAGTTGTCGAGGTCATTATAGGTACGCATGCGAGGCGTATTGGTCTTAAACACATTGCTTATGATTTCGGCAAAAGATAAAATATAGAAAACGTCTTATGAAGAGCAGGTATAGAGGCAGGTATGCTATGACACATAAGTAACGTCAAAAGATGGAAGCCTTTTATGTTATCATTTACAAAGTCTCCGAAGAAGCCGCTTAACGTATATACTTTGCAGAGCAGTGACATCAAGTACGCAGTATAAGTCCTGGTGTTTCGTTCTTCTACAACAAAATGCTCCGACTATACCCAACACATGAAACAATTTTCTTTTTTTGCGTCAAATACACCAAACGTGATTATTTTCTGTTAGAGAGGATTTTTCGTGTTCCCTTTAACCAGCCTTGACTTGATTTGCTGAAGTGCTTAGATTGTCCCCGAAGTCGTCTATATATCTTCAACAGCATTTGTTCTTCTGAGACAACCCTCGTTATTGACATATTCCATTTAGGAAGTATGAAAATCATTATAAAGTCTTCATAGAAAATCATTAACAAGGATGACTTCCAATTTCTAAAAATAATTACTTATCTTTAGAGGTCATTTCAAAGCATAGAGAAAATGCGGTTCTCATTAATAAACACACACGCATACCACGCCATATTACTATACAAGAACTGGGATAGAAACCTATTAAAATTACTTACAAGGTCATGATGTTCATTTACTTAAAATAATTGAAAATATTTGCAAATTAAATTGAAATTCTTTGCAATCTTGTATCTTTTCATTTGAATAATGCTTTCAACAGATAAAGAAAGAAATTTGCTTAATGGTTTAGAAGAGAAAACAAAAAATTTTTTAAAACGAATTCTGGTAAATGCTGCCGTCCAATACATTGTTTCAGTTGTTGCCTGTTAAACTAATTTGAAATTTTTAGTTCTAATAGGAAAATACTCAATTTAAGAGCAGCATTTCTAATTAATGAATGAAAAACAATTTTTTCTTAGAAGAAGTTTTTAAAACATGGAACAGATGGCTTTGATTAACTTAGGAAAAGAGAACAGAAAAATTTAAGATGCAACAATTTAAAGAACAAATTAAGAGAAGATGGAGAAACGAAACTAATTGAAAATATAAAGTTTCTAACAATCAGAATTAGGAAAAGAATAAAAAAAAGAAAGCATGTAAAAGAAATGGAAACTTAACATTACAATTATCAACATGTTGCTTAAACCAGAAAATGGAAACATTGTATCTACGGCAACATGTATATTGAGAATTAAGTGTTGATCTTAATAATTAAATGTTGATCTTGCATGTTGCTAATTAGAAACTTAGCAACATTGACTAATAACAACGTATTTTATATGCAATCTACTAGCTAATATTTTAAACGAATTTGAAAGGTAAAAACGTAACAATATGATAAAGAGTTTTTGCAGTGACTGAATATAATAACATGCTTAATATTTGCTTGAAAAAAAGTAACGTTTAATGCTATGGAATCCACATTTACAAATACTCAAATGGCCATCAATCAAAGAACCTGAAAATCAACATTTTCCTAAAAACCTTATCAATGACCGGCGAAATGCTTGATGGTTCCATTATCAGCTATATTAACAGCTGATTTTTTAGTTATTATCTTTTTGTCAATACTGGTTTAAACAGCTCACGCACGTTTCGTGTTTTGTTTCACTGTCAAACATCTTCAGTTTGCTCCATAATTTAACGATGAAGCCTCTTACAAACGAACAACGCTTGCAAGTCATTGAATTTTATTATCAAAATGCGTGCTTTGTTAAGAAAGTTCATTGCGCGCTTCTTCCATTTTATGGTCAGTTTAATTGACCCAATGAAACAGCTATTTCCTACCAAATTTACATTGTTGGACATTAAACCACCAACACGCTTACGTAGAGTGCGAACTGAAGAAAATATCGCAGCTGTATCGGCCAGTGCTAATGATGACCATCAATTATCGATTCGTCGCTATTCGCAGCAATTGGCCTCTGTTACTCAACAACGTGAAAAATTTTGCGGAAGAGTTTAAGTGTGAAGGCTTTTAAAAGACAGCTGGTGCAAGAATTGAAGCCGAATGACCTACCGCAACGCAGAATTTTTGGTGAATGGGCTTTTGGAAAGTTGGCCGAAGATCCTCTCTTTAACGAAAAATTGTGTTCGGCAACGAAGCTCTTTTATGGCTCAATGGATAGGTAAATAACCAGAATTGTCGATTTTGGAGTGAAAATCAGCCAGAAGCATTGCAAACCTACCAATGCATTCAGAAAAAGTCACAGTTTGGTGCGGTTTATAGGCTGGTGGCATCATTGGACCGTACTTCTTCAAAGATGCTGCGATTCGTAACGTAGCTATGAATGGTGAGCGCTACCGTGAGATAATATCCAAATTTTTTTACCCCAAATCCAAGAGCTTGACTTGCAACACATGTGGTTTCAACAAAACGGTGCCACATGCCAGACAGCACGCGTAACAATGAACTTATTGAGAGGCGAGTTCGATGAACATTTTATTTCACATTCGGGACCGGTCAATTACCTTCCTAGATCGGGAGATTTAACGCCTTGTGGGGCTATGTTAAAGTTCATGTCTATACAAACAAGCCCGCTTCAATTGACGAATTGGAAGACTATTTTGAAGCATTTACTCGTGAGATAGCGGCCGAAATGTTTGAAAAAATATAGCAAAATTAGACTAAACGGATGGACCATTTGAGGCGCAATTGCGGTCAACCTATGCATGAAATAATCTTTAAGCATTAAATTATATGGACCGTACTAACGGTTCAAATAAAGATTTCATGAGTTTTCTTGAATTTTACGTGTTTCTTGAGAAATCTTCCTATAGCTCTTAAAAAATCACCCATTAATTATTTTCACGTACGTATAAGGCAATATACCCCAGTAGACGCTGTGAATTTTGACCATAAAACGCAATCTTTCGTAATGTGTTGTCCATGAATTTGATTCAGCAATTTGTGCCTCCATATCTACAACATTTTCTTCAATTTTTATTACCATAGCCACCAAGCAGTATGACTGCGTAATTTCATTTAAAATTTGGCAAATATTTATGTCTGGTAACTTTGAAATAGTAAACAAGCAATATTAAATAAAAGTACTCTAGCTCATCTGAAAGTAAGGAATCAAATGTAGTATGAAGTTTAAATAAAAAGTCAATGACATTTGAAATATTATCAGGGTTAAGAGTGTCTCTATGAAATTTTATGTACGTAAGTGGTCTGAGAGATCAATTGACAAAAGTCTCCCACTGTTCTAATTATGAATCTGTCATGTGCGTTTCTACTTTGATGGTTTTTTTTCAAAATTTGAGAAGTTTGATTGCCTTATTACTTTTTTATTCACACATCATTTAAAATACAGCACAGCCATTAAGAAAATTAAATATTTACCTCTTTTAATATCACTTTAAAGCCTTTATTGGATAACAATCATGCTATATACACAGAAGTTGATTCACTTAATTGCCTGGTGTTGTCATCAACAGAGCATCTAAACATATTTCAAAAATACAAAAGAAGACAACTTACGTTCTTACAAACACATTCATTTCGTGTTTAAATATGTACACAGTATAACAACAAGTGTTTTTAATGTCTCTTTTGTAAATTTAAATTTCTTCGAAATGTTGCTAGCAACATGTTGCTTTCGTATGCCATTGTATATACATATGTATGTAAATATATAAAACTGTCGAAAATATCATGTGTGTTAAAATTATAACAGAATTAATTGATTTGCCAAAAACTCTGTTGCTTACAGAGGCAGAAATATGTTAAAATTGCTACAAAATATTGAGAAAGATGCTGGAAATGATGCAACATTTATGTTATATCAACATAAAATGTTGCAAGGAAATGAAATAAAAAATGTTGTTAAGCTTGTACGAAGTCTCTGATACCTGGTTTTAATCAACTTTAGTTGACAGCACCAGCTGATATTATGAACAAGAGAAACCGCACTCGTTTTATTCTTTAAAGAATTTACGCAATGAATGTAAAAAAAAAGAAATAAAGAATCAATGAATGAATGAATGCATATATTAATGCATGAATGAATAAATGAACAAATTATTTAAAGAATGAATGAAGTTTTTCAATTGAAATTCAACAAAATTTTAGTGGAACATGCAATGAAATTCACAGCATTAAATTTCGTAGAAAATGTCATTCAAAATATCTCCCTAACCAAAGTGTATTTCAATGGTTACAAGTTTTTTCACCTTTTTTAACAATAATAAAGAAAAAAAGGAGCTACATATAGTGACCCTGGAAATTTAATTTCAGTCTTTTATGGTTTCTTTTTAATTTATGGTTTGATTTGATCTTAATGAGTATAGACAGTGATGCGATAAATGGAATTGCTGGCGCAAACATTACCACAAATAACAACAGCGCCACGAGGAAAAAAATTTCTCTAATGCCAATAAATAAACAGGATAAGTACACCAAATGCTAAGCAAAATGAAGAATTCTTGTAGCTGCTAAAATCTATTGCCACATTCTACTCTACTAAGAGAACAGGAAAATAAAAAATTGAAACCATTTGGAATAACAGAAGAAAAACAGACAGCCAGACAATTTGCCAGACTGACAAATGATTGTTTACGATGCAAATAAATTTGCGAGAATAAAAGAACATGAAAAGCATTTTAAACAAACGCATGCACTCATTTACCTACCCTGCATGGTTACACTTCTTCCACAGGTACTTCAAAGTTAAACTAAACAAAAAATAGGGCACACTTTTATACTTGAGGGCACAACAACAGACAACAAATGTGTACATAAAAACAAATACAAAAAATCTAAACCGATTTTAAATTTCTTTAAATGAAAAATAAAAAAAGAAATATTTGAAATACAATACAATGTATGCCCTGATGTAAGTAAGTATACTGGGAATAAATAATGAATCCAACAGTAGTTTGATATGCTCAAAATTGACTGCACATCTCTGAAAAGTCTTAATGGCTCCATCATCTTAAAGTAGACTCCGAACGACAGATTTTTAAAATTTTTTTTATAATCTTTTATGCTAAGAAAAAGTCGTCGAAGAAATGTGCTTTCATATTTCATTTTATTCGAGATTTCTGAGTTGGGTTTTAAACTCCACTAAGCCAACCTACTAACCCACAAAACACCAGACAATTTTTTTTTTCATTTGCTTTTAAAAATCTAAGTTTGTGAAAGTTCATTCATTCGTAAAGTACCACAAATTTCAAACGATTTTTGCATGCTTCGGAATCCATATAAAATTTACATTCGAAGGATCAGAAATTATTATATACAAGAAACGATATACATAGACGGGGATATGTAGATGTTGTAGGAAATTCATAAGAGATTTGATTGTAAGCTGGCGTTTGGATAAAATTAGGAGATTTTTGCATAAACCTACACTACCCATTGAGCATTGTTATCCTTTAAGGATAGCCAAGACACCTTACTAATAACCACCCTCCAGCTTATATGGAAATCTAGTCAGAGTCCTAAGAAGTCACCGTAGTCTAGTTGGTAGTATGTTGGCTTATTAGACGTAAAGACTCGATTCAAACCCCAGGTTAGACATCAAAATTAAAATATGAAAATATTTCATCGGCGACTTCCTTTCAACAGATTTCAGCAAAAACTCTAAGAGTAAATAACAAGTTAGACTGGATAGAGCCTAGGAGTTACTTTGCTTGCACGAAAGGGGCCAGTTGCTTTTCTCCGATGAGAAACCTTTCCAAATTGAGCAGTTTGTGAACCAACAAAATGATTAGGTTTACTTGCCAAAGAGGTCAGTTGAAAATTTACACCTGCGATTGGCCACCAGAATTCAAGCTCCGCCGATGGAAATGGTGTATGGCCGATGGTCGCTCCTCGCTCGTATTCTTCGACCGTGGGGTCAAATTAAATACTGAATATTATCGGAAAAATGTTTTAAAGACAGTATTGAAGCTTTGAGCAGACAATCATTTCGGCCGCAGACTAAGGACATTCCAACTGGACTGAGCACAACCGCACTCTGCACGCGTCAACAAAGAATGGCTTCCTTTTTACATTTTTACCGCACAATGGCCACCAAAATCTCCGTATCTCAATCTGTTGGACTTTTGCGACTGGCGCATTTTTGAGAGTAAGGTTCCCACTAAAAAATACCAAAATCTCAATCATCTGAAGAGGGCGCTTCGCCAGGAATGGGCTAAAATAATGCAGAGCCACTTTTGTTCAGCCTGCGATGGCTTTGTCTGTCGTTTGAAGGCCATAATTCGTACCAAAGGTGACCAATTCGAACTAATCTAAACTTATTCTAAAATTTGATTTTATTTCCAACATTTTTTGCTTTTGAACAATAAAATTAAAAAAAAATTAAAAAATCTTGCGCTTTATTTTGTTGCATTATATATCAGCCACCCTGTATATTTTTGGCAAAAGCTTTCTGAGGGCAAATAAAATTGCCATGAAATAGTTTTCAAAAATCTGTCGTTCAGAATTGATTTTAAACTTTAAGTCCCGCCACTTGTGTAGAAAATTAACACACACAACATAGGTGGTGCAAGAATTTTGGTCGTAATCTTGACTGAAGGAATGTAATTAGGTATGTATCATTGCGTGAAACTGTTTTATTTAAAATTCCTGTGATAATTTAAAAATTTTTTTTTAATTTTTAATTTCTGCTGTACTGTTGCATAGAAAACTAAAAGGGAAAAATTGAGCGACTGTCTAAATATTTATTATTATTGTTTAATCTCATTATTATTATAATCCTTTTATTTATCCTTCTGTTTTCTTTTATTTTACATAAAATATATGATATTTTATATTTATTATCATTGTCCTGTTACCGCCATTGTTGAAAATACACTAATACCCCGGTTTTTGTCGCCTCGTTCTGCGTCTGCTTCGAAATTTTTGTGATTTCAAAGTTGCGTCGTCTTTGTTTCCATTTGGATCGCATGTTGCGTCGTAAGTGCTTCAATTTGCATCGTTAATACGAAAATGTTTGTACGAAGCTATAACAGAAAAAGGGGATTTCCCGTTTAAGCCTAATGTAAATACATACATACGTATATATTTATGTTGTCTGATGGTTGCAGGTTGTAGGTCGTTAGTAAATTAAATATTTTTTTATTGAAAAATCTATTTTTTCAGCTAAAATTATGAATCTAGGAACCAATTAAATGAAAATCAATACAAATAAATGGAAAATCGTGCTTCGTTTTGCCTCGTTTCGGTTTACGTCGCATTTCTTCAGGCCCTATTAGTGACGCAAACCGGGGTATTAGTGTAATTGGTTTGTTATTTTGTAACAGATTTTAAAATGAAACAACAACAAAAAGTAAAATTTATTTATAATAAAGATGAGGTCAGAATATAAATGAAATATTTCAACAAGATTTTTTATATTTATTTTTCCCTTTAGAAACAAGAGAGTTCTGCATTCGTTACAATTTTCATTTAATTTTCCATCATCATGTGGTACAATGAATTGTTATGGTATGCATACATGCCTACATGACATACATTCATTCATTCATTCATTCGTGTGTAGGAATATATTGCATTTTGTATTAATTACATGCAATAAATCAATCCCACTTGCATACCCAACTGTAATTGCATTTCTTTTCTGTTGCATCTGCCTCTCATGGCTTATGGCTTAGGTGGAAAATTATATGCAAGTGGGACTCATATTGCAAAAAGGAATTTCGTGCAACAGTAATAGAGCTGCTGCTACAGCCTTGAACTGCAGTTATTTATCAGCGGAAATATGATAAAACATCAGAGACCAATAGTTGGTTGTGTTATGTAATAAAACGCTCTTACTTTTACCACTTTAGTATGGTTTTGACATTCATGAGCTCCGGGTAATCAACTATCACTGCAGGCTGTATTTAGTGGCACTGCATCATCAATATTTTCAGTGCATTATACTGCATGAAAATCCAGCCTGTGTTTAAATTTAAAAATCTACATACAGTGTAATCGGGAAAATGTCAACTAATTAAAATCGCAGGTTTTGACGTTTAACAAATTGTTAACGTTTATGAATGTAAAAAGTTTTAATAAAAAAAAAAACATATTGATAAAGTGCTTTGAAACGATTTTATTGATTATAAACTAAAACTAAAACCAAACAAACAAATCCAAAAGAGGAACAAAAAAAGACTTTCAGACACATTTGATTAACATTCTAGCATTGAGCCCAATCCAAAGCCCGGTTAAATATTTCGCCAGTTTCATTTGGTTTTATTGTTTTTGTATCTAAACCGTTATTATCATCATCAGTCACTTCTAACTTCTCAATTTCACATGAATTAGAAACATTATCCAATAAAACTGAACAGATCTCTTTTCTACTCTACACACTTATAAGGCAAATTCTGAATTTCTGAACTAATTTCATAAATTCAATATGTGTGTGATAAAATTTGTATACTTTCTGTTATTTAAAGTTGTGGTTTGGTTCATGTTTAAGAGTAGACAATGTAAAAAAGTAAGGGTTCACGTTTTGGGATGTTCACGTAAACGAGTATAGACGTTTTCTCGAGTGCACTGTACTGGTGTTTTGTTCTTGCATCGTTAAACATTAAGATTATAAATAAAAGTTACAAAAATAAAAACAATGCAATGAACTATTTTGTTTAAAAATTATCGCATTAATAATATAACATCTAACACCAGCTTAAAAAAAAGTAAACAAGTAAACAAAAATACAACAACAAACACCACAAGAATAAATGTAAACAACGATGTTTACATTTACAGAGATTTCGAGAAAGCGATTGCGTGAACTATAGCCTTCAAAAATATTTATTAGACTCTTTACTCGGTCAAATAAAAGGCAAGGCAAAGCAGGCAACTGAGTTAGTAAAAGTTCAGTCAGACTTGTGTAAAGACGCGGTGCGTTAGAAGAAAGTAATCGTGGTTTAAAGATTTTCGTTGCAAAGATCTGTCGAATAATTGCCTAGTAATTGTTATAGTTTATACAAAGAGTGTAAAGAGAAGATTAAGAAACGCACACCTGTTGGTGTTTACATCAAGTTGTGAAAAGTGGTATACAGAATTATGCGAATAATAAAGAATTTTAATTAAAACTAAACACAAATTTTTTTTATTTTATTTGCAATCTATGACCTTCAATTTGAAACATTTTTAAAAGGTAAAAATCAAACAATATTTTCAGTGAAGAATAATGCATGTAAATATATTCTCTGTTTAAATGCATATGATATTGACATTTATTCCAAGTGAAAGTCTATGGGACGAGGCAAGACATTTACTGATTGGTTTTGGAACGGAATATTTATTTTTTTTCCGCCGAGGAGGTGTGAGGGGCTCTCACCTACTCAATCTCCTCCTCGCCTCGTAGACTGTTGCGATCGTTCCGGAACTATGGATTAAGTATCGAGAGTTAAGGAGACATCTCTGTGATTCCACTATTCCTTTCGTCCAGGTTTCCGATTGGAATTTCGTTTGACAGGAGTGCCAGTGTCATCTATGCTGGCGTTCCTTCATATTCTACAGCCTCAATGTTCCTCTTCTACAGTCTTAGGATGCGCCCCGCATAATTCGCTACTAAGGCCCAATTTTCGCAATCATATAATAATATTAATAATATCATAATCAGAGCGATAGGTCTGCCAGCATGCACAGTAAAGGGAGGCGGTCTTACCCATTCTGTGTAGATATTTCTTATAATATCCCTGACCTTCTATCTTTATTGTTCCATCGTCATTGTCATACTGAAATGGTCGCTTCCTTGAAGTGACCTATTATGTGCGTTTTGGTTGAAACGGAATATGGAACTGGCTAAAGTTGCAATATGTGCCTGTAATAAATATTTATTTTAGAACGTTAGTGTGCATGTGTGTTATAGATATCATCATGACTTATAGCTCTGGTTTTGCAATTTTTTTATGATCTTGCCCTGGCAGCCAGTGAATATATTCTTTCATGTCTCTATAAAATTTTGTCCTGACGAATAATTCTTCTATTTAGAAAAAGAGGGCAAATCGCCTATGCCAGTTTCTGTCAAATATGAATAGAAGTTACTATGCAAACGTTATTCAATGAGTACTCTACAATGGGAGTACCTTTGAAGTATCATGCCCTTATGAGCAGTCATGCGAGGAGTATTTCTCTGGAATATTTGTCTTAACACTTTTGTAGAAAGTATAGATATAAAGAAGGAAGTGAATTTTATATATGCGCAATGCAATGCGGGAAATAGTATTTTAGTAGCTACTACTTGGATGATCTAAAGTAATTGTGGAACATAACATTGACAGTCTCAGTGACTTATAGTTCAGGGAACACATAACTTAATGTGCAGCCCTTGCGCTGACCAACTACCACTTCCCTGTCTTTAGTGGAACTTGCTCAGTACAGGGTTTGGCTTCACCCATGGCATCACAACGGGCCCCTAAGCGTGTTCAAGTGAGCTTTGTGATATCAAAGCTACCACTCCTAACCAAATCCGGAAACAGAAGAGAATTGTAATCTGTGATATCACAATGGACCTCTTAAGACCAAAGAGTGTCCTTTTAACTTCGCTTTGGATAGATAGCTCCCTCCAACCTACCCCAACTACAAACATTTACTAAAATTGAGTCATCATTAGCATGTATTTTTAACAGACCACAAAATATTATCGAATATTTTGCTTACAATATGTATTATTTGCTAAATTGTTTACTAACGTCATCATTTGACGAACCGGATTACAAAACCACAAAAAAAATTAATAAATTCAGCAAAAATCATTTGCAATAAACGAGACTTTTTACATAAAAATTTATTGCAACAATATTTAAATCAGTCACTCACTCACTCAATGAATTTCTCACCCCTTAAATCAGCTTAGATATGATAACATGGTTAATTTAATTTATTACAATAACAACAACAACAAAAATCTTTATTAACAAAATAAAAATGAATTCAGTTTAATGGTCCATAATATTTTTCCAATAGAGACTAAAAGGCAATCATAGGAAATGAAATAAATCTCCAAGGCATTCCCTACTATCTCTATTAGGCTCCCAAAGAGATGAATTGGTAAAGAGCAATAAACACAACAAAAAAGAAAAAAAAAATAATTTTAAAACCGTGCCTACATTAATGTTTTAAAAAGCACATAAAAAATAAAACAAAAATTAAAAAAAAAACTTTATTTAAAGAGTCGCTTAATTGTTCTTGTTTTTGAATAATAAAAAGCCAGAGAATTAATGGAAATACCATCATCAGTCTAACCACTAGTTGTTATTCCTTTCGTTTATTTACAACATACAACAGTAACAACATTAAATAACAGAAAACATTTAAAAAGTTACTCAACACTTTAGCATAAAAAGAGTAAAGACAGAGAGAAGGAGAGAGTACATATACATAAACATTTAAATGTTATTACGGTTTAGTAAGTATCAACATACATACGCACACGCACACGCACACACTCTTAGAAACAGTTAAAGTATTAGAAAAACTTTTCTATTTAAACAATCATTGAAGCAATGCCGTCTATAAGGCGCCTCACAATCATTTCTTATTTTGCTCTCATGTTTCTCTCTTGCTTCATACAATCTTTCAGCATATATTATTCACCCACCTATACATACACACACACATACGCACTCACAAGTTAGATTTTTTATTTGCCATGTAATTTTTGACATGTTTTTGTGTCACGAATTACAATGAATGAGTTCAGTAAAATAAAATAACGGCAACAAAAACAACTAGAACAACAAACAAACAACAGCGATATAGATGGTAAAGAGAAAAAAAATACCAAAGCATCGTACAGTAGTAACGGTTTCCTTAAATTATGGAAGAAAATATCTGAAACTAAGCGCGAGATAAATCAACTGATTATAATCCAGCCTTGCAAGTCTATATCTTTTTACGAAAATGAAAAATCTCGATACAGGTGGTTTGGCTTTACATCGTTTAACAATTAAAATTATAAACAAAATCTACAAGAACAAAACAATGCAGTAAACAAACCTGTTTACAAAGTATTGTACTGCTTAACATAACAACAAACACCAGCATTAAAAAATGGCAAACAAGTAAATGGCAAACAAGTACGACAACACAAACACAAACTTTACAAGAATAAATGTAAACAAAATAAACAAACAACAATAATAAAAGTAAACAACTATGTTTACATTTATAGAGATTTTGGAAAGGCCAAGTCATGAACATTTGCCTTCAAATACATTCATTAGACTTTTAACTTTCTCATATAAAAGGCAAGGCAAAGCAGGTGACTAAGTTCAGTCACTCTTGTGTGAAGACGCGGTGGATTTAAATAGAGTAATCATGGCTTGAAGATTTCTGTTACAAACATCTATCGAATATTTGTCTAGTAATTGTTATTGTTTATACAAAGAGTATGAAAAGAGGAATATCAAAGTTTTGTGTCGAGGTCATGGACAAGACGACATATAGGATAGGAATGAATGCGACCTATAGGAGAGTAATTTTTGCCTAGTGTATAGCATCTATGGAAGTAGCCTTCGTGATAGCGGGGATGATGCCGCTTTGAATATTAGTGGATGTAGAGAGGAGAAGACATTTAACAAGGGGCTAGTGTGCCCTGATCAGGTGAATGTTGATACAAGGCACCATGAGTGGACTTCTTTCACAAAGGGAAGATGGAATTACGGATTAATATCAAATATAGAGAATGAATTAGAAAGAAATACGGTCATTTGAATTTTTACCTTACACAGTTCTTAAGGGGCCCCGGATACTATAGACCATACGCCTACAAGTATGGGCATGACGTGAATAAGCCTGCCCATCATGTCGAAATACAAATCTTTACTTAAAAAAATTTTCTAGAGAGAAAGATCGGATCCCATATGAGCCCCTATAACGTGGTTAATCTAATGCTAACTTTGTGCGGAAACTCGAACACGGTTCTTTGTTTTTAGCTAAGGAAGTTCTGATACAACAGAGGATAATAGAGAGAGCAAGAATCCTTACTGAATCCTTACCTCCCCCAATGAAATACTAGATTGTGGCCCCGGGGGAAAGGGGGCGACTTAATGAAGTGTGACGAACAATATTGGGTTTAGTACGTATGCGATTAGCAAGCCGAGAGAAAGTCTTGCGAAGAATCGTGCTCTTTGGTAAGCTGGGCTATCTTTAGCTCGTGAAACTACAAAAAAAAACATCAAGTTGTGAACAGTGGCACACATAACTGTGCGAATAATAACAAATTTTAATTAAAACTAAACACAAACTCATTTTTATTTTATTTGCAATTTACGAGCACGTGTAAGATATTACCCACTGTGAACACACATTATACTCACACACAAACCAAACTTTATGTTGGGAGACAAAAGTCGTCGCACAAAATTGATTGTTATTGATAGACCAAAGACAAAAGGGAAGAACTTTAGAAACCAACAAAAAGAAAAGAAAAAAAAAGAGATAGAAGGATATTTGGATATAGAAGAGGGGAGTATCGTTAAAGCGTGTGAGTTTTAGTTTTAAAAAATTTAAAAAAATACAACAAAAAAGAGAGGGGGAGGGGGTGTACTGAAAACATTAAATGTAAAGTTTATTTTCCTTTAGTTTTTTATAGTTTTTCTTGTGTTCTTTTGTTCGTTTTACTATAAAAACTTTTGCTCTTTAAATCTCTTCTCTTCTTCTTTTTTTTTTTAGTGTTATTGTTGTTACAGTCCTCTATCGTACAATTAATTTATGTTGATGATAATGTGTTCGGCAAGTTTCTAGTGGAAAAGCGGTCATTAACGCTAAAAGAGGAAATATATTGAACAATAATTTTCAAAGTGTAGTTTAAAAATACAACCATTTGATAGGGTCCATCATAAGGAAAACTTCATCCTTAGTATGTACAATACAGTTACATACATACATACTTAATTGGTCATTACAAATCTTCAATCAGGATTACGACATAGCTTCTTATATCACTTCCGTTGTGTGTGTTAATTTTATACATAAGTGGCAGGACCTACAGTTTATACTCGACTCACAACTTGTTGCATACAACAACAATTGCTCCTCTTTGTTATCCTTCTGTTTATATCCTTTGAATAAATAATAGCAATTACCAGACAATTCGATGAATTTTTGCAACATTTTCTTCAAATGCATTGCGTCTTTACACAAGACTGACTGAACTTCACTAATTTTAGCCGCCTACTTTGCCTTACCTTTTATTTGGCTAAGTAAACAGTCCGATGGTCCCCGTGGTCTAGTAAGTAGTGTGTTGGCTTATTAGTTATAAAGCCACGGTCCGAGTGCCAGGCCATTTCCGATTTCCCCTAAGCATATTTCTGGCAATGAAAAGTTTCTAAAAAATCTGTCGTTCGGACTTTATAAAGGACTGACATACTTCATGAAATATGTGAACAAATGATCGACGAAACTATCTTCAAAATGTTCAAATGCTGCCACCAATCTCGTGGATATATTTCCCCCATATTGGCAAGCCATCTTAGAATTCTAATGAAATAATAATTTGAACAAAATCACACCACAGTCGCCGAAGAAATATTATTTCTTGTTTCATTTTTGTTAGATGTCTGACCAGGGGTTTTAAATATGGCCTCACATCTAATAAGTCATTACATCACCTAGTAGATTACTTATAGATATCGACATACTCAAAATGAAGCCTAAGGAAGGACTTTCTAAGCAACTTCTCACACTTATGGACAATTAAATACTTACGTACATAATTTTTCGCACCAACCATAATGTGTGTGTTATTATATGGACCCCAGCCGAAATATCTCTTACATGCTAACTATTAGATTACGGAAACTTGAGGGCAACAAGAATGAGTTTTACGTGGGTACCTGTCTGCGAGGACCTAATCCCACGGTTCTCTTCGCAAAGGGTGAAATACAATGCGTTTACCGACGGCCCCAAATGCAACAGACTGTTATACCAGAGTACCAATTGAAGCCATGTACTTGGACATGACTTTCCCCTTGGGGAAACTTAAGGGCAATGTAAACTCCTTTTTAACAGGCCTTGATTGCCATCTAATGATTAGCGTGATCGTAATTTTTGAATCTCTAAGGTTTTAAACAGTGCCAATTAAGATCATAATCGAAACGCTTTAGGAAGCCCATTTAAGGTTAGGATTGTAATGAGAATTGTGGAGCTTCTAGTCTCCTAAAATTGATCAAATATTGGCCAGTGAATATATAGATTGTATACATAGCTGCCAGATAAATAAAGCATCAAATTGCCAAATATTAGAAAACAAATAATCGCCTCAAAATGGGCATAAAAATTTATTGTGATGTTCGCTAAAACCGACACATTTTTCAGTGCCTTAGCTCCTTTAGGGGGTGCAAGAAATTCTTGACTTTATCTGATCTTCTCACAATTTACATCACTTATATCCGAAAGAGAATCGAATACAACACTCATGTATAGGCCGGTGCCGCAACATCTATTCTGAGACTCTTCGACCGCGTACATGAGAGGGCCCGTTCCACATATGAATAGTCCTACTAAAGAACGAATTTTGTCTGTAGTCCAGTATGCAATCTACTGGCCAATCGACCACATACCTTTCCGAGAAAGGCGAGTGTTATGTAGGAATACGTGATTCTCGGGAACAAGTCCCTTATTTTACTCGAACAAAATCCATTATAATAGCGATAGAACAGTGAAACACAAACTACTTTGCAACGATACTCCAATAATCAATGGAGTTCGATACCCTACCGTCATTAACAAATTACTTTGCCTCTCTTTTGTATGCTGTAGAAAAGTCTCAAAATAGACGTTGAGGCACCGGCCTATAATTTCTTAAAGAGCTAAGGCTCTGAAAAATGTGTCGATTCTCTGAATGTTCATGTCGATTTTGTGACAATTAGTTTGACGATTACCATGAACGTCTTTGAGGAATTTGACAATTTTTTTTCTAACATTTGACGATTTTATGCTTTACTTATCTGTTGGTTATGAATATAAGTGATGTGAGAAACTAGATTATAATCATAACTGATGAGTTTTAATGACCAATTATGGATGTATGTTTGTTAATTACCATGGCTGAAGAATATTCTCTTGCACCTTTTGTACAACACAACCTTTGTCTACTACAGCGTGAATATTTTTATTGCCAACAGTAACAGGCGTAAATTTGATACTTCTTGTTGGCTATTTGGTCCGTGTCATTGTGGTCTAGTAGATAGTGTGCTGGCTTATTAGACGTAAAGCCAGGATTCGAGTCCTAAGCTAGACAGCATATTTCTAGCAAAAACTCTGAGAGTAAATAAAATTGCCATGAAAAGTTTCTCAAAAATCTATCGTTCGGAGTCGGCTTTAAACTATAGGATCCCGCCACTTATGTATACATATAATAACACACACAACATAAGTGGTGTGAGAAACTAGGTCAATAATACTGACTGAAGGGTTGTAATGACCAATTATGTATGTATGTGTTGGCTATTTTCATGTAAACTTTTTGTATTATTGAAGCAGATATTGAAGTTTTAGGATTGGGCGTCGAAAATCCTTCTTTTTAGTACATTATCGACCTAGAAGCAAAATACTGCCTCAAAGAATGTACAATATTTTGCAATAGAGTGGGAATAATTTAAATTATTCTCTCTTGTCCCACACATTTTATATTTAAATTAAGGGCCGCAAATTCTTACGCTTCAACTGACATTTTTTCTTAACTCTGATAACCTTAATTTATACAATATGAATAAACAAATTAAAAACAGCTTACGGGTCAACTGTATTTTCTGTATTCCAACATATTTAAACAAAATTTAGAAAAATTTTTAAAACTTATTTTAGGTTCCATTCTTTTATTTTAATGGTGCCTTGAAAACATATTTTTTGAGAAATGTTTCTCTCTGCTAACTCACATAAGGAGTGCGCAAAAAAAAAACTAAGTGGCGGATTTTTTTCGTTTTATATCTCAATTAAAGTAAATAATACTTGAATTCCTTTTGTGTATAAAAGTTTTTTCTGACCAAGGGCTCAGATCATCCAATTTTTTGAGCCACTTTCCTTCCAGACATTTTAGGGCGTTCTAGAAAAATATGTATTATTTTACTGGCTTTATTTAGGTCGGCAAATCCCTTTTTTCTTCCACATCCAGGCTTTCTCTCAATACTCAAAGACTTCTTATATTGTTTTATTGTCAGAAACTGTTTTTTTGGTTAACCCCTGCGAGCCTAGCAATCGCTTTTTGTAAGCGGCGCTGTTTTTCATTGAAAATTTCAGTCTTTTTTTACGACATTCTTGTTGAGTGCCCATTTTCAAAAATCTATTTTTGCTATTGCAATGACATTTACTTCGTGGATTTTGAAACAGATGACTAACAAAAACAATATAACGGTATTAATTTCTTTTCAATTATGATAAAAGTTATAAGCTTACATGTAGGCCCATTTTTTTTTTTTTGTGCGCACTCCTTACATAATGTTTTAATTATTATTGCTGTTGTTGTTGTGCTATATACATACATGCATACATAGTTTATAATTATTGTGTTTTATTTTTTGGAAATCCATATTGTTTTAAAACTCAACAAATTAACAACAAAAAATTTATTTTTTTTTGTTTTTGGTTTTGGATTTTTATGGAGAGTGTTAGTTTGTATGTGCATAAGACTATATTTGTATAGCAAAAATAGTTTTTAATGAATTTGTTGGAGAAAAAACAAACAAAGAAGTTGTTCCAAATTTTGATACAATGTACAATACATATGTATTTATGTATATACGCATATGACAAGCTTTTATAACCCAAGAGTTAGTATATAAAAGTATCCTTATGGTTTAATGTAATGATCCACCATAAGACACAGGCTGGCTGATATATAATGCAACAAAGTACAGTGCTTTATTTTTTTAATATTATTGTTCAAAAGCAAAAAATGTTGGATATAACATCAAATTTTAGAATCAGTTTAGATTTGTTCGAATTGGCCACCTTTGGTACGAATTATGGCCTTCAAACGGCCGACAAAGATAACACAGGCTGCACGAAAGTGGCTCTGCGGTATTTTGGCTCATTCCCAGCGAAGCGTCGTCTTGAGATGATCGACATTTTGGTATTTTTTAATGAGAACTTTACTCGCAAAATGCCTCAGGCGCAAAAGTCCAACGGATTGCGATTCGGCGATTTTGGTGGCCATTAAGCGGTAGAAATGAAGCGAGGAACCTTCTTTTTAACTCATTCTTGGTTGAAGCGTGCTGAGTGCGGTGGTGCTGAGTACTGTTGGAATGGTCTGCGGCCGAAATGTTTGTCTGCCCAGTGCTTCAATACTATCTTTAAAACATTTTCCCGATAATATTCGGCATTTATTTTGACCCCACTGTCGATGAATACGAGCGAGGAGCAACCATCGACCGTTAGGGCGGCTCACACCATTACTCTCGACGGCGCTTCAGTTCTGGTAGGCAATCGCAGGTGCAAATTTTCAGCTGACCTCTATGGCAAGTAAACCCGATCCTTTTGTTTGTTCATAAACTGCTCAATTAGGAATGGCTTCTCATCGGAGAAAACCACTTTCGTGCAAGCGTAGTAGCTTCTTGGCTATTTCCAGTCTAACTTTTTTTTTTTGTCCATCAGTGAGCTCTTGCACTTTTTGGAACTTTGATGGCTTTAGTTCAAGCTCATGTTTCAATATATGTTGTATCCGTTCACGCGATATGTTTAGCTCACGAGCAATTTTTCTACCACAGCGGCGTGGATTTCGATCAAATCTGGCCTTCACTTTTCGGATCATTTCTGGTGTTGTTATTGTTTTCTTTCGTCCACTTTTTAAACGCGATGCAACACTGCCAGTATCACGGTAACGAGCAATGGTACGAGAAACCAAAGATTTGTTCACATTCAAATGCTGGAGGGCTCTAACGATAACCACCTTTGGTTTTCCTGCCATATATAAAGCAATCAGACTATCAAGCTTGATTCTATCGCGAATTACTTTTTTTCTTAATGCAATAGATCAAAAACAGTTTTTGTAAGCTTGTAAATAATAAAATGAGCTGTCACTGGAATAAATCTGTCAGCTGTCAGACGAGTGGTTTACAAATTATACCAACCTGAAGTTGGTTGCAATACATATCAGCCACCCTGTTTGTCGTAAACCAAAGCATTCAGCAAAAATTGTTTAATATCTACATACAGCTACAGATTAAACCTATAAAAAAGTTGTGAGTCGAGTATAAACTGTAGGTCCTGCCACTTACGTATAAAATTAACACACACAACATAAATGGTGTTAGAAACTAGATCAATAATCCTGACTGAAGGGTTGTAATGGCCAATTACGTATGTATGCATGTACATATGTAAAGTCATGAACATTTGCCTTCAAAAACGTTCATCAAACTGATTATCTAGCCATATAAAAGGAAAGAAATGGCAGTGGATTATGAAATGTTGCCTTAGTGAAGTTTAGCCAGTCTTATGTGAAGAAGCGGTGCGTTTGAAAAGAGTAATCATGGTTTGAATATCTCCGTTAGAAAGATCTATCGAAAAATTTTCATATAATTATTATTGTTTATGCAAAAGAGTGTTTACATTAAGTTGTAAAAAGTGGCACACAGAATTGTGCAAACTATAAAGAATTTTTATTAAAACAAATTTAAATAAAAAACAAATTTATTTTTATTTTATTTGTAATCTAAGAGCTTATATTTTAAACGTTTTTAATAGGTAGAAACGTAACAGTATACATACTCTAAGGCTTATAAGCTTGTATAAGTATGTATGTAAAATATGTTTCTATATCACATACGCATTAAATGTAATTCAAATGATTGTTGTTCATTTATTGTTGTTATTGTGGTTGTCCTTAAAATTTTCACAACAAATTATCACATTTTTTTAAATTAATTTTTAAGTGAGAGAGATAGAGGGAGAGTGTGTCCATGCATTTAAATATGTGCGTTATAATTGTGTGTAGTTCAAGTCAATAGTATGTGATATTCTTTCTTTTTTAATTGACATTTAATATGTTTATGTAGTGGTACGAACATAAACACATAAAGCGGTATGTAGACGTTTATTTATAATACCAGTGTTGGAGAAAATTCTTTACAGTTGCATACAGTTTTATATGTCTTTCAATGCTTTGTATGTATTCACTCAGAATGGTGTGAAGTCTGGTGAATAAGTTTGTATACAAAACTAATACGATTTAAGGGTTCCTGGTTAGTTAACCATTCTGCAATCCTTGGGTCAATTTGACCAAATTTTGATTTTCAAATGCAAAATTTTTCTCTTTAATTATAAGATATGATCGTGAAACTTTAATTTATATCATCACATGCACAAAACCTAAGCTTTTAAATGAAAATAATAAAATTTTAATTTTTTCTACTCCCCCTTCCACACTTCAAAATACGATTTACACACATTAATATCCTTTGGGTGAATATGACACAACATGTGATATTACAAGTTTACCATTCAATGAAAATTTTATTTCTTATTGTTGTTGTTGTTTATGACTGAAATGCCTCTCAGTTCTATGATTATGTGTTACCAGAAAAGAAAATTCAAATTCATTCTGAAACATTCACATATTATTTTTGGAAAAATGTTATGAAAATATTTCACATTTAACAGTGTATGAAATTTATAGCCTTTTTGGTCATCAGGAAAAGAATTCATATTCATATAATCATTCATTCATTTATTCATATTCATGTAGAAAATTTATTGTTAATTTAAAACGCACTTTCTTTCATATACACACCCACATTAACATCCATATTGCGTGTATTATTCAAAATATGTACAACCAACTATTGTCATAAAAATGAGTAACAACAATGGCAGGATCCTTAATGTTTCAGGTTTACACCATTTCCTAAAGAAAATTTTTGTGGATGAAGTACTCATTGTTCATATTGTTGATTTTATAATATTGTTATGTAACTTTTAAAAACATTTAAAATACGATCCTGTAGAAAGTTCTTCCACCACTGTTCACAACTTTTTGAAAACAACAACAATTGCTTTGTTTGTTAATCCACCGTTTACACGCTTTGAGCAAACAATAAGAATTACTACGCAATTATTTGACAGATCTTTCTAATGGAGATTTTCAAAACACGATTGCTCTCTTTAAACACCTGACGTCTTTACTTTGCTAAATTATATGTCAGCCACCCTGTGTTAATACACATGTAATGTAGTGTGAGAATGAATGACTCAGAATACATTGTTCAATTTCAATATTGTTGACTCACTTATATATTAAAAATTTCATGAGTGCTTAAGTGTAGCGAAAAAACGATTTATTAATGATTTCTACTTTAAAATTGACAAAATATTTCAATTGTTTAAAGTTATTCATTATGGCATATACGTAATATTAAATTGTTAATTAAATAGTTAATCATACGTAAGGGCTTGCAAAAACTACAGAAAAATGAATGAAGAACTTGGACAGTTGTAAAATTTACCGCAACACACTATTCTCTATCGAAGGGAACTTCTCATATGCTTGCACCTTTGTGGGGGTCTGTCTGAAAACAATAAAGTCATGCATTTTCAATGAATGACATCACACTGATGTCGTGTTACTGCAACACTGTAATACACAATATTTTGTAATGTTTTGTTGCATGAATATATCGAACGATATTTTTTCCTGTCAATTATTGTTACACAATTTTTTTTTTACTGCGAAAATTGCTGTTGCAGTTGCTTTCGCTATCAAAGCTGTTGTTCCTGTTGCTAGTAGTGATACTCGATAATTGTTATCGTTTTGTTTGAAGGCTGTTCATTCCTATTTTTTCCGCTCTTTTCATTGCGTATGAATTTTTCTTTGTTTATTGTTGGCGTTTCAAGCTACTGTTTTTACCAATGTTGGTTTATATTGTTTTCTTTTTTTTTTTTGTAAAATTTTATTGTATTGCAATGAATTTCTATATTCGAATATGATTTTCATCGGAACACATGTAGTAGTGGTACTGTCGCATGAGTAAATATTTTGTGTGTGAATAATGTTCATGCGAGAAGTACATTCTCATGATACCTGTTTTTATTTGCTTTGTACTGATATTGCTTCTGTGGACCGTCAAAAATAGTTCATGTGCACGTAATGTGGTTGCATTTCTACATAGAAATAAATGCCCATGAATGTAACACACACGCTGCTATATTTTTTTGGGGGCCAATAAAAGATATTTTTTTTTTTGTTATTTTAATCATTTATAACAGGTTATACGTGCTCATAGAGGCAATACCACCGTATTCATGTGAAAATTCATACACTTGTTGCACTTGTGCCCCGTATATGTTGGCCGTAGACATGTTAAATATTGTAAATTGTTGTATAACAGTTTCCAATATTTCGTTTATAAAAAAACAAAAGAATTATTTTTCGTTCTTTATATTTCTTCACTTTTAATTTCCTATCTTTTACTGTAGCTTCCTGTTCTTTGTGTAAACAATGGAATTGTGTTGCACCTCATAAAAAGTTGGTCTCGCCTATTTAACGCTTTAAGAATTAACACCATAAAAACTGAAGACATTCATTAAATCGATTACAGTGTGTGGCATAAAGCACAAGAAATTACATTTATGGTGTAGCATAGCACATAAAAATTGTGTACAAATTTGGTTGTGTACGACTCTAGTGCCTAAAATGGTAATCATAAATACATAAGATTAAGAGTGTGCTAAACTATAAGCGTAATACTCGTGGGTTCAATTCTCATCACAGACTTCTAAATTCTAAATTACTTAGCTCATAACACAGGTGCGATATTGAAAATACATCCGAGTAACTAAATAGTTCACGTTGTTCCGTTAGTTGAGTAGAACTCAAAAAATCCTTTTTTTATATTTCTTATTTTATTTGACTTTACGCACAAAATTCTGGATTACTCAAACATTTCTTAACAGATTTCCAAAATTTATCTCTTGTTGGATAGGGGAGTTATGGACCTTTAAAACCCTATACATATATCTATTCTTCAACTTAATATACTATAAAATTTGATGACGTAAATTTAGAATATTCGAATTTTTTTTATATTTTTCCGGGTTTGTCCATTCATAGGAGCAAACTTTAATAATAAAATTATAGGATAAACGGTAATATTCTTAAAGTCTATTCTCTCGTGAAGAGAATCATTTGATAAAATCGGGCAAAAATTGTCGTCGTTATTGTTTAAAGAGTCTAACAATCGCGTGATATTTTTTATATAGATATTGTTACGTTTTTACCTTTTTAAAAACGTTAAAAATATGAGTTCGTAGATTGCAAATAAAGTAAAAATAAATTCGTGTTTGATTTTAATAAATTCTTTATTATCTGCACAATTTTTGTGCCACTGTTCGAACTTGTTTCACGTATACAATGATACTTCACAATATGTGTTTGCTCTTTATACTACTCTGCTTACAACCCTTTTGTAAGCAACAACACTTGTTAGTTATTCTTCTTTCTCACAACCTTTTTGTAAGTACAACACTAACAACTGTTTTCTCAAACGCAACTTGTCTGCACACAAATCTAACCGAATTAAAGCTTGATAGATTTTAATTCTCAACCAACGTGACGTCGTCTTACAATTTCCCATTGGCCATTGATATTTTCCGATAAACAATCATGTTCCATCAAAAATTCTGAAAATTTTTTAATCGAAAGTTCATTTGATAAGATCACATATATAAAAGATATAACACGACTGTTAGACTCTTATAATAATAACTATGGTAATTCCTGTCCGATTTTATCAAACGAAGTCCCAATCTCTTCGCAAGATATGAATGTTACCACTTCTTTCATATTTTTTAAGTAAAGTTTGCTACTATGAATGGACAAACTTAAATGAATATGAAAAAAATTTTCGTTTTCCAAGTTTACCTCATCAAATCTCTCAGCATATTAAGCCAAATAATAGATATTGTATATCGCTTTAAAGCTTCATTTCTCCTGTTTCCAACAAGATTTAAACATTAAAAATCAGGTCAGGAATGTTTGAGTAATCCAGAATTTTGTGCGGAAAGTCGAAAAAACAGTTTTTGTCAAATAAAAAAAACTTTGAAGGGTTCGAGGAATATAAAAATAATATTTTTGAGTTTTACTTAACAAAACTCACAACCTATACTATGTCATTACCTGGGTGTATTTAATTTTTTTTTTTTATTTTGCCGCAGACTGTAATTATTACAAAATAATTCGTGATTGTAAGTCAAAATGTTATAATGAAAAGACATTTTACTTTGCTTGACATTAAAATTCTAAATAAAAGCTACAAAAACAAAACAATGCAGTAAATAAACCTGTTTACAAATTATCCTACTGCTTAATGTAACAATAAACAATAGCATAAAAAAATAGTAGAAGTCGCCGTGGTCTAGTGGGTAGTGTGTTGGCTTATTAGACAAAAGGCCCGGGTTCGAATCCCAGTCAGACATCAAAACGAAAAAATATTTCTTCGGCGACTTCCTCTCATCAGATTTCTGGCAAAGACTCTGACAGTAAAAATTGCCATGAAAAGCTTCTCAAAAATCTGTCGTTCGGAGTCGACTTTAAACTGTAGGTCCCGCCACTCATGTATAAAATTAACGCACACAACATAAGTGGTGTGAGAAGCTATGTCGTAATCCTGACTGAAGGGTTGTAATGGCCAATTATGTATGTATGTATGTATAAAAAAATAGTAAACAAGTAAACAAAAATATACCAACAACACTGCAATAATAAATGTAAACATTTTTATTTGCATTTATAAAGATTTCCAGAAGTGAAAGTCATGAATGTTCGCCTTCAAGAACTTGCATCAGACTGTTTACTTTGTCGTTATAAAAGGCAAAGCAAAGCGGCTAACTGATTCAGAGGTGTTCAGTCAGTCTTGTGTGAAGACACGGTGTGTTAAAAATCGTAATTGTGGTTTGAAGACCACTGTTATAAAGATCAGTCGAACAATTGTTTAGTGATTGTTATTGTTTATGCATAGAGGGATAACAAATAAAAGCAATTGTTGTTGTTTACATCAAGTTGTGAACAGTGGCACATAGAATTGTGTGAATAATAAAGTATTTTAATTAAAATTAAACATAAATTGCAATCTACGAGCTCATATTTTAAACGTTTTTAAAAACTAATAACCTAACAATATGTTGAAGTACCCTGAAAAAATTTTATCTTATTTCTCCTACATGAAAATGGTATTTAAATAAACATTTTATACAGTCACAGTATATGTACCACAGTTTTAATGAGAGAAAGTAAATGCTAGTTTCGTTAAACTGCAATGAAGCGGTTAAATTGTTTGAAATATAAAACCGAACACTGTTTATTGTTGAAACTTTCAATGGAATTCAAGCATATACTTACGGGTCTTAACTTCTTCAGCATTTGAACATAAAGTAGGATAAAAAAGTTGCTTGTAGCACTTTTCTAATGTGCATCTGAGATTATTAACTCTTGCCAACAGAAGTATTGTAGGGCATGCAAACCAACCACTAATATTCTTAACCATTTTGCATGTTTATTTAACAGTGCCAGTACAGTACCATTGCAGTGCAATACGGTCCAGTTTAGTTTAGTCCTCTACAATCTCAATCTATCTCTCCCTTCCTTTCTCTTTGTTTCTTTCTCCATTTAACATTTTGATTTGAAGAAACTCTGCAACCCGATTAGACCCATTATACCTCAACACAGCTAAGCAAACTAAAACGAGCACCCACCTACATACACATAAATGCTCTCAATTATATGCCTTTCATGACCAGAGACTTATGCCTGAATTAGATTGAATGCAAGAGTTACTCTCTTTATCTCTAAGTGTTTACCCCTATTACCGTAAACAAAGCCATTTGCATGAACACATACATACATATCTTATACAAGTTTTCGAAAATGAAGTCATATTCTGTTTTTGAAGATTAATGTGTCGGTTGGTGTAGGAGTAAATTCCCTTTAGAAATAAATTGGGAGGCAAAAATTGTCTTGAAGAAAATGTTATATTTTTTTGAATGAAATGTGCATACAACTACAAAAGCCAAATGAAAATACAAAGCCAAGAGACAACAAGTTTAATAATAAATTGTGTTAATGTGTGTGATTTAAGGCAATTTAGAATCTCATTGAAGTTATACAACTTCAAGCTTAGTTATATGCATACATAATTCGTCATTACAAACCTTCAGGTGGGGTTCTTGATTTAGCTCCTTACATATGTTGTGTGTGTTAATTAATTAGAAATAATGTCTGGCAAAAAACTCTGAGAGTAAATAAAATTGCCATGAAAAGTTTCTCAAAAAATGTGTCGTTTAGAGTCGAATTTAAACTATAGGTCCCGCCACTTATGTATAAAATTAACACACACACACCATTAGTGGTGTAGGAAACTAGGTCTATAATCCTTACAGAAGGATTGTAAATGATAACTATGTATGCGTGCTGAGAGGAAGACACCGAAGCACTATTTTCTCAAATTTCTATTTTCAAAATTTCGCACTACATACTAGACTACGGTGAGTTCAGTTTCTCCAACGGAAATGATATTTTCAGCTAGGCGTTCTTTCATATGATGAGCATGCGAGGCCGCATCTTTAACGTTTTCATCTGTAACGTCTCACAAATTTCTTTATAATCTGGACAATTAATTACAAAGCAGGTGCTTAATAGCAACCGCAATCATCTCCCAAAATAAAGGAAATTGCCAATTTTAATTAGTTTTACACGCTCTTTCGTGAATGGTAAACCATTCAGCTGACGTCATAGTCAATTAGGTGATTTAACAAACTCTAAATGGATAACCCTATTGTATAAGAAAACAATGTTGTGTATGGACTCAAACAAACATGAAATTCTATTTCATTTTCATTAAATTTTTATAGTATTTTCAAGCGATAAAATATTTTAAATTATTAAAAACTGTGCAGGATGTTGATGGTTAAGAATACTTTTATGCGTATAAAATTTTTATTCCCTTCCATACTGTTTACTGCTCCATGTCTGTCCCCCTATTTCTTTATTATTTGCTCTTATGTTCTCTATTTCAAACCCTCTTTTACTGTTCGGATAGTGTTGTGTGTGCTACGGACATTACACTTCTATACAGTGAAGACGTGGCATCATCACTGCCTCATGGTTTTCAGCATCTGCAAGTCAAATAAGTTCCGTAATAATGATGATGACGATGATGTCACAGCTCCTGCTGATTTTACTGCAGCCCGTACTATTTCTGCTACACAACTTTGTTGACTAATATTTATGATAGGGTTGCAATTTTGTTATACGACAGCAATATTAACTATACTACTCTTTCACCTTGCAAAGCTACATTGTTTCAATGAATTTCGTTTTTATAGACTAGAAAACAAACCGGCAACCAGAGCTGTTGATTGTTATTTCCATTACCGGTTAACTGTTAAGACTAGTCACTGTTGTTTGGTAAGTCAACCGTGCTTTGCATGCCCTTAATGAAACCCTTTAATAAACACCTTCAGAATTTAGTATTCTTTTATTGTGGCTCTTCCTTCCTGTATAAGATTTTTACTCCTTTTTTTTATGTCAAGGATTTGCATAAATGAATTACCAAGGAAAACAAGACCATAAAAACACAAAAAAATCTTTCATAAAAAATGTTGAATAACAAAATACGTTTGCATAGCAACAAAGTATGCATTTCGCTTTAGTACTACTTCAGCTGTTGTTGTTGTTGTTGTTAAGAAGGTGTTAGAAGGAATTAGTCAAAGCCAGACAAAAGCCAGTAATTTGTTGCCACAGATTTGAGTAGCGTAACATCTAAGGAAACAATTTTTACAGCAAAATTTTATTTTTCATTCAAACATCAAGTCATCAGAAAAATTTTATTGTTTTTGGAGGTTAAAAAAGGAATATTTTGGAATAATTTTGCACATTTGGATTGGATACTTAGGGTGATTATTGAAAGAAGAGTTTAATGTTACGTTTATACCTTTTAAAAACGTTTAAAATATGAACACGTACATTGCAAATTAATTAAAAATAAATTTCTGTTTAATTTTAATTAAAATTCTTAATTATTCGTATAATTCTGTGTTCCACTGTTCACAACTTGATATAGCGATAAAAATTGCCAGTTTTTTTGATATTCCTCTATTTATAGCATTGCCTTAACAATGGCAATTACGGGTCGGAGATCTTTAAACAACGATTACTCTCTATAAACACACCGCGTCTTCACACAAGACTTACTGAACTACGTTAACTCAGTCGCTTGGTTTGCTTGCCTTTTCTATGTTCTATGTTCTTGTTTACGTTTATTATTGCAGTGGTGTTGTTATATTTTTGTTTACTTGTTTACCATTTTGTTATGCTGGTGTTTGTTGTTATATAAAGCAGTACAATAATTTGTAAATAGGTTTGTTTACTGCGTTGTTTTGTTTTTGTAGCTTTTGTTTATAATTTTAATGTTAAGGGAGTATTTAAAGTCTTCATTTTCGTAGCAAGAAAAAACCTCTTGCATGGATTTTAAAATGTAAAGAAATGGAAGAAACTATTTCAACATTACCGTACATCATGTACGATCAATGTTTAAACAATGATAACGCTTCACTCAGTAGTAATGCTTTTCTTGATTGAACAATTGATCGGGACCTGCTATATTTTCGTTTCACTTGGTTTACGAGTTTACGTTTCTTTTGCTCTCTATAGAGTATTCTAACGTTAACATATCTTTCAAAATCAATGGCAATCAAAGAGAAGGCTTAGTTAGCTTTCCATAAAAAAAAATTCTACCAAAACAGAGCAAAATGTTTGAAAACATTTTTAAAAAATTCAATGCTTGAAAGCTACATTAAATCCCGGTTGAAATCCGTTTTCAATCCTTTTTTTTTTGTTTTTGTTGTTTGTTAGTGTTGCTGGTTGCTTTAAATTGTTGGCATTTTAGCCGGCTTTATATGCAGCAGATTTGAAATTTTCCAATCAATAAATATTTTTCAGCCAGCCTAACTTCCTAAATGCCTGACTGACTGACACGTTTGCCAGCCTGTGTAATGTCTGTAAATAATGATGAAAAATGCTCGCATTGCAATGTATTCCAATATGACCCAAAACAAAAAATAAAAAACAGTGATGGAAAATCATAGGAGATAACGGTAAAGATATGTGCATGCGAAATATGTAGAGTTATTTTTTTGTTTCTGTGTATTAAATGACAATAAAAACCTAGGTTTTGTATTGTTTTGTCTTTTGTTTTTTGATAATCAAATACACATACACATGCCAACAATATATCGATATCCGTTTCCTGTAACAAACCAAACGAATTTGGTTTGCACACAAAAAGTATTCTCGTTTCTTTCTTTTTATCAATAAATGCGAATGAAAATAGAAAAACTTTTAAAATAACGAATCAAAAAGTTTGTTTTGGCTGATGGGTTTTTAATGTACACATACTGTCTGTTTGTCAAAAAGCATAACGGTGGGACTATAATAGCGAAATAGAGAAAATTAATGTGACAATTAATAATGACAGAAATTCTGTTTAAAAATATTTAAAATATGAGCTCGCAGATTTCAAAAAATAAAAATAAATTTATGGTTAGTTTTAATTAAAATTCTTTATTATTCGTATAATTCTGTGTGCCACTGTTCAAAACTTGATGTAAACATAATTATATTCTCTGCATAAACAATAACAATTACAATTAATTGTTCGACAGGTTTTGATAACGGAGATCTTCAAACCACGATTACCATCTTCCACCGCACCGCGACTTCACACAAGACTAACTGAACTTTTACTAACCCAGTTGCCTGCTTTGCCTTGCCTTTTATATGATAACGTAAACAGTCTGATAAATGTTCTTGAAAGCATATGTAAATAAAACAATTTTAATTGACAAAACTATTTTTGAACAATGAACATATACGTCAACCATACGTCATTTCTTGTTGATCCAATATTTATAAAATCAATACTTACTTCCATAATCCTGTCACTAACAGCGTAATACTACATAGGCATATTATGTACCATCTGATCCCATTTTGTATTTAACCGGCATTTATATTGTTGCATACCCGTGCTTCTTTATGGCGCAGTTCTATTAAGAACTGATGCAGCAGCCTTAAGGGTATTCGAGAGGAAAGTCCAACGTAAGATCTTCGGTCCTGTGCGAGTTGGCGATGATTTCCGCATCCGATCTAACAGTGAGCTGTATGAGCTCCTGAACGACATAGACGTTGTGCAGCGTATTAATATCCAGCGGCTGCGCTGGCTCGGCCATGTCGTTTTATTGGAGGAGGATGCTCCGGCGAAACGTGTATTTGATGCGGGGATCTGCGGAAGTCGGCGTAGAGGACGACCTTGTATCCGTTGTAAGGACCAATTCGAGGAAGCCCTGTCATCGATTGGTGTGACCAACTGGCGTAGGCGCGCAACAAGCAGAGGCGCCTGGAAGGATGTATTGCGGCAGGCCGAAATCCGTTAATCGGGTTGTTATGGCCAATTAAGTAAGTAAGTAAGTCATATTGTTGCTTTTTTACCTTTTAAAAACGTTTAAAATATCCGCTCGTAGATTACAAATAAGATAAAAATAAATTTCTGTGTTTAGTTCTTATTAAAATTCTTTATTATTCGCTCAATTCTGTAAGCCACTTGATGTAAACAACAACAATTGTTTTTCTTTGTTTTTCCTTTGTATACAGCTTTTACATAAATAATAACAATTACTAGACAATTATTCGGCAGATCTTTGTAACGGAGATCATCACACCACGATTATTCTCTTCAAATACATTGCGCCTTCACACAAGATTGACTGAAGTTCATTAATTAAGTCGCTTGTTTTGCCTTGCCTTTTATATTGCAGACTAAACAGTCTCTGGCTAGACATCAAAATGAAAATATGAAAATATTCCTTATTAGTATTTTTTATTAGTAAAAATAAGTCTGTGTGACACTGTTTACAACTTGATGTAACAACAACAATTACTTTGTCCTCTGTTTACACTCTTTGCATAAGCAATCATAATTACTAGACAATTGTTCGACAGATATTTGTAACGTAGATCTTTAAACCGCGAATACTCTATTGAAAAGCACCGCGTGTTCACACAAAACTGACTGAAATTTTACTAACTCAGTTGCCGTTTGTATGGCTAAGTAAACAGTCTGATGAATGTTCTTTAAGGCAAACGTTCATGACTTCTCCTTCTCAAAACCTCTATAAATGTAAACAACGTTGTTTACAATTATTATTGTAGCGTTGTTGATGTATGTTTTTGTTTACTCGTTTATGATTTTTTTTATGCTCGTGTTTGTTATTATACTAACATACGCATATAATTGGTAATAACAAAACTTCAGCCAGGATTACGCGCTAGCTTCAAATTATTACTCATGTTGTGTGTGTTAATTTTATACATGAGTCGCGGGACTTATAGTTTAAAGTTGACTCCGAACGATAGATTTTTGAGGAAGTTTTGATGGCAATTTTATTTACTCTTGAATTTTAGCTAGAAATCTGCTGAGAGGAAGTTGTCAAAGGAAAATTTTTTATTATTTCGTTTTTAATATCTGACTGGGGATTTTAACCCTGGCTTCGTGTCTTATAAACCAGACACACTACCTACTAGATTATAGCAATTTGTTAACACATTACCTTAAGGGTTACAATAATTTGTAAACAAGTTTGTTTACTGCTTTGTTTTGTTTTTGTAGCTTTTGTTTATAATTTAATGTTAAGCAATTTAAAAGCAAAAGTATGAAAATTTTTCATTCTCGTAACAATATTTTCATGCCATTGTGCTGTTGTTTTTTTTTTTAGCAACTCTACAACGCTCATCCGAAAGAACACATACATACATACTAAAATTTGTGACTTCATTTACTGCATACGAGATATGGCTGCAGTTAGCAGAATACGTTACACGGCGTATGTTTACAGGCCAGTTGGTTTCTTGGCAACTGTAAGAGTGTTTGAGTCTATGTTTGTGAATGTATATCCCGTTTTTTTCAAAGGCAAGTGTTGTAAAATGTTTATTGTTGCCTCCGTTCTTTGGTTCCTATTTTTTATTGTTATATTTCCACGGCTTATTTTATTTTTGATTTCTTTTTTATAGTCTCTAATAGGTTTTAATTGAATTTGTAAAAAAAATTTCAATTCAAATGGAATTTTTAAGAGAAAACATTTTCAAGTTTTGGATTTAAGGATTAAATTTTTATAGTTCGATCTGGGGCATGATGTTTCGGTAATCAAAGCGTTTTTTTTTAAATATTTTTCTATTTCTATCTCTATCTCCATCTCTATCTCTCTCTCTCTCTATCTCTATCTCTCTCTATCTCTATCTCTCTCTCTCTCTCTACCTCTGCCTCTCATCCGCTTTCTACATCTCTTTGGTATAAGTTCACGCATTCATTGAAGTTTAGCCTTCAAAGACGCCGTAATCTAGTAGGTTGTGTGTTGGGTTGTTAGACGTGAGACCACACAGTTTAAATCAGAAATCAAAGCAACAGTCAGTAACTAATATTGCCATGATAAGTTTCTCAAAAATATATAGGGCGGTATCGATTTTAAACTGTAGAACCCGACACTCATGCATTAAATTAACGCACACAACATCATTGGTTTGAGAAGCTAAGCCGTAATCCTGACTGAAGGGTTGTATCAGTTAGTTAAATATGTATGAGTAAATAAAAAATTTAGGCGATTGTATGTACTACTAGTTATCATAGAGTGATTAAAAATAAGCAAGCAAATATTCATGCTGTGAGAGCTAGAGTATTAAGTACCACACAGGGTGGCTGATTTGTATTGCAACCAACTTAAGGTTGTTATTATTTATAAACAGCTCGTCTGACGGCTGATAGATTTACTCGAATACGAATATTATATAATATAAAGTAAAGCGCTTTCTTTGTTGCATTATATATCAGCCACCCTGTACGAGTGAGTTTTTGGTGCGACTTGTTGAGTGGAGGCATCATTGAACCGTATTTCTTTGAAAATGAGGACGACGTAACCATTATCGTTAGTAGACGCACCAATCGCTTTTCATTGTATTAAAGGGAACGATTGTTGGTTTCAACTAGATGATGCAACTTGACATACACAATCGAATAATGACGTTAAACGAGGAAAAACTCAACAACGTGGAAAATTTTTCTTTCAAACGACAACTGTTGCAAGAAGCCGAACGACCTACCGCAACGCAGAATTTTTGGTGAATGGACTCTTAGAAAGTTGGCCACTTCTTTATCAAAAAGTTTTGTTCAGCGACGAAGTTTATTTTTAGCTCAATGGATAAATAAACAGAATTGTCGATTTTGGAGTTAAGATCAGCCAGAAGCATTGCAAAAGCTATAAATGCATCCAGAAAAAGTCACAATTTGGTGTAGTTAATGGGCTGGTGGCATCATTGGACCGTACTTCTTCAAAAATGCTGCGATTCGTAACGTAACTGTGAATGGTGCGCCATTTTTTTGCCCAAAATGCAAGAGCTTGACTTGCATGACATGTGGTTTCAGCAAGACGATGCCTCCGTTTCCCATTCTCCCTCCCCTTCCCTACATTCCTATATCCTCCATTTCCTTCCTCCCCTAAGGACAATGTACAATGGGTCAATTTCGACCTCCGGGTACTGCGCTTATCTTGACCAACAGTACACGTCCTTTAACCTAACCTACCCTAACCTAAGACGATGCCACATGCCACACAGCACGCGTAACAAGGGACTTATTGTGAGACGAGTTCGGTGAACATTTTGTTTCACGTACGGGACCGGTCAATTGGCCGCCTAGATCGTGTGATTTAATGCCTTTAGACTTTTTTTTTGTGGGGTTATGTTAAAGCTCATGTCTATACAGACAAGCCACCTTCAATTAATGCATTGGAAGGCAAAATTTTAATCATTTATTCGTGAGATTCCGATCGAAATGTTGGAAAAAGTATGCCAAAATTGGACTAAGCGGATGGACCATTTGAAGCGCAGTCGTGGTCAACATTTGCATGAAATAATCTTCAAACATTAAATTATATGGACCGTACTAACGATTGAATAATTATATAAGATAATTATTGAAAAATTATTCTGAATTTTATGTGTTTTTTTTTTTTTTAATTTTCCTATAGCTCTTAAAGAATCACCCTTTAAAAAACTAAACCACTTAATTAAATATGTTGCTGCAGCTAATTTACTAATGGATTTTCCTAAAATGAAAAATATTTTTCATGAAGTATATTCTTTGCTTTGTTTATGACACGCATTGTCGTGTATTACTTTAAATTCACTTTCTTCTGCTGCACATTATATTATTTGTTGTTAACCTCAAGGTCTTATCTGGTGTTTGGTTGAATTATTACATTGATTTCAATCGATTATTTTTTTCTTTTCATCGCTTTCTTTTTCTGTATTCTTTCGATTGGATTTATTTTCATGTTGTATTCATTAATCCTTTATGCTGATCTAAATATTCCACGCTTCATCATCACTGTATGTGTGTGGCCTCAATAGAAAGTGTTAAAGGGTGCACACACTTGCACAATAGTTACAGATAACCGCAAATAAATATCCTGTGACATGAAATGTGTAACAACACCTATACACTTTCACAGATGCAGGCAATACAATCTAAACAAAGCATATTTAAAAACCATACACATACACATGTGTGGGTATAGCTGTGTAAAATTATCATTAAAATTGGTCAAATAGTTGTCAAACTATGTTTAATTATTGCTAATATTTTTTAGTCTAGGTCGTCGAGATTTTCTTGCTTGGCTTTGCAACTAGGTTACCAAGTTTTTAGTTTAAATACTGTGTGGCTTGCCAAGGTTTTCAAATTATTTAATGCTTCTTCTCCTGTACTAACTAGAATGATGGAAGGGATAGAGGAAAAAAGAGTAAAAAACTGGCTTTACTCGAACAAAACTTAAATTAAAGTTTGTTTTCCAAATTAAACAAATATTGAACATTGTTGGCAATAATACCCTCTTCCTTTCTCATTAAAATTAAATACCTATGAAGGATTTACATAAGCAATCCTTTTATATCCATTATCTGCTTTGACGTATACAATGTACCCACCGAAAGTTTTAGACAAAGGGAGAGAGAGAGAGAAATAGAGAGCGAGAGAGATTGATAGTGAAGGTATAGTTGATGCTTAATGCAACACAGTAACACAAATATCACCGCATGGCAACACTCTTTCTCTTTCACATGCCATAGGAAACCATCAAACTTTTTATTGTAAAATTATTTAGCAACTCAAGCACATCTACGTAAATATTATTCTACATGGGAACACTCATTCATTTGCATATGTTTCGCATTGTTTAGAGTACTTTAATATTGTTACGCATAGCGAAACGACCTAGTATCGTTTAACATTAACGACAAACAAATGCTACAAATACTAAGGCCATGAGGCAATGCGTACACAATACACACGACACAAATACATACTCACACATACATCGAACTCATAAAAGTAAACCAGCTGCAACAAGTATGAAAGAAAAAGGGACAGACAAGTAAGCAGACGCAACGACAAACAATGTAGTCGCAAAAGAATTCTCTAGAAGGTGAACCTTCTACTTCGAGAACCATCATCAGACTGAAGACGTTCGCATCTAAAACGGCAAGACAAGACAGGCAACAAGTTCAAAATGAATTCAGTCAGTCTTGCGTGCAGTTGCGTATGAAGTAAAAGTCGTGGTTCGAAGATATCCGTTGTGTACAGCGTAACGAATAGTGTGTGAATAGTATCGGACAAGCAATAAATTGTTTTTGGATTTACTACTGTGTATGTGTGTACAGTGACACATAAAAGTAGCGTAAATTATAAAAAGTTTCATTAAAATAAACACAGATTTGTTTTTACTTGATTTGCAATAAACGCACTCATAAAAAATGTTTTTTAAAAAGTAAAAACGTAACAATATGAACAGATGTGGGCCATTCCATCATGTTTTAAAAATTGTTATCACTGAGGAAGTAATTTAATTCTCAGGTCTCTAAGTAAACAACTGAATTAAACAGAGGCACAAATTATTTATAAATGGATTTACATACATACATACATCACTTAGGACTACCAAATACCTTCTCATACCGCTTATGTTGTGTACAAGTGGCAGGACCTATAGTTTAAAATCAACGCCGATTGACAGATATTTTGATAAACTTTTCAAGGCAATATTATTAATAACCCCCAGAAATTTTGCCAGAAATCTGCAGAAAGGAAGTCGTCGAAGAAGTATTTTCTCACACCGCGTTTGATTAGCAGATATCTGGCTTGGGTTTTAAACCGTGACCTTACCTATAATAAGCCAACACACTACCTACTAGATATTCTACTAGTTTACCCTTTCACCGAATGCAATACTGTAGTATACTCTTTTCTGTTGAACTTGATTTTACGAGTGTACTTTCTCATTTATACAATGTATACAATAGAACCCGTTTGCCTGTGAAATAGCGGAACTATGCTGTGTGTTGTAAGAGCATATTTTACTACTGAAGCTACATTTTCAGTATTGCCATATGAATAACAGTAGTGTAAAAAAGTAGTAGAGTTTAAAAAATTTATTGGGAATGCTGGCGTCGACGAAGATATTCGGTTGCCGAAAGCAAAGAAAGAAATGAATGTTGTGATTCTATGAAGAGTACACTATTTTTGTTGCTCTCTTCACACAACTCTCTTTTATTCTGTTGTACAATGGTTGACGAGTGCAGTTGTTTTTTTTTTTTTTTGTACTCTACCTTTGCTTTCCAGTTGTTTATATTTGCAGCTACAATCAATATTCGGTCTTGTGAAAAATGCAATAGTGCGCAATTTACTAAACTGTGGCTACTACAAATCGATCCATCGATCCATCGATCCATACATACATAATTGATCATTACAACCCTTAGTCAGGATTACAACCTAGCTTCTCACACCACTTATATTGTGTGTGTTAATTTTATACATGACTAACGGGATCTACAGTTTAAAGTCGACTCTTAATGACAAATTTTTTGAGAAACTTTTTCATGACAATTTACAGAAGAAATGTATTTTCATGTTTCGTTTTGTTGGTGATATCTGGCTTGAATCGTGGCTTTACCTATTACACTGTGGCCACTACAAAACGATCCACTGATTTACTAAATAAAAAATTTCACTTTCTTTCATCTGCACCAAAAATAATTCGAAATTATATATGCAGCGTAAACATAAGGACTGCGCACGAAAAAAAATGGGCCTACCTTTAAGCTTGTAACTTTTATCATAATTGAAAAAATGAATACCGTTATATTGTTTTTGTTAGTCATCTGTTTCAAAATCCACGAGCTAAATTTCATTGCAATAGCCAAATTAGTTCTTTGAAAATGGGCACCCAACAAGAATGTCGTAAAAAAATTATTGAAATTTTCAATGAAAAACCGCGCCGCTTACAAAAAACGATTGCTAGGCTCGCAGGTGTTAACTAAAAAACTGTTTCTAAGGTAAGAATAAAACAGTATAAAGGAGTCTTTGAGTATTGAGAGAAAGTTTGGAAGTGGAAGAAAAAAAAGGATACCAACAAAGCAAGTAAAATAATACGTATTTTTCTAAAACACCCTAACAATGTCTGGAAGAAAAGTGGCTCAAAAAGTTGGATGCTCTTAGACCTTAGTCAGAAAAAAATTTTATACACAAAAGGAATTCAAATATTATTTACTTTAATTGAAATATAAAACAAAAAAAATCCTCCGCTTAGTTTTATTTCTATAACCAAAAGTGTAATTCTAGTGTTTTTCGTGCGCACTCCTTATCTTTGTCGTTCACATATGCCATGACATTGACACTGGCAACCATGCTTCAGTGCTCAAACCCTATAAATGAAGGAGAAATTAATCTTTAAACATTCATGGACAAAAATATAATGTTGACTGTAGTGGAATAGACATCAGGATTATATTTTCCGGTATACTTTAGATGCTCTCTCTCTCTCTTTCTCTATCCACCTTTTCCATTTTCATTTGTCGTTATGCCACATTAGCATATTATTACTGTAAGCCAAGTAACCATGTTGTCGTCTGTTTATAACCAAAGTTCTCTGCGGCATATTGTGACAGGCAAAAGTTTTTGCTTGGTTTGGTTGAAATGTCTATCGTGGTGTGCTGTATGCTCATGGATATCCAAAATGTTTGGCATGTAAAAATTGGTTTTTTTTTGTTTGTTTGTTTCTCCCTCTAACATTAAATCGTAGATAGTTTGCCAGAAAAGCAATTGTGTTTTTGGGCACATAATATTTTCAATAAAATTTCTAAAATGAAAGAACGCAATCCAGGTGATAATCACATACCCAAAATGAACTATTTGAAATGATTTTTTCGAATATTTAATGTATCGTGTTTAACATTAAGTGCTTCCTATATTTAAATTTAAATAAAACAACAGTTTCAAACCCCAAGTCAAGATAAATCTAACATAATGAGACTGCTTTTGAGTACGTTTCCGGAAAATCTCGAATCATTTCCAAGTATTTTAAGTATTTTTCTAAAGTTAGGAGTCTAAATGAGTAGAGTTGTGAATCAAAAATTTTTCGAATGGTATGCGTTTGATTTCAACGTTGTACGTATACACATTGCAACTTGTTTTTAAATGTTTACGTTGTAGCGATTATAAACGAAACAGAGTGTTTGTTTGTTTGTTTAACCCCTAATAACTCGCTTAACGAATTTCGGCCTGCCGCAACGTATCCTTCCAGCGGGCTCTGCTTCTTGCGCGCCAGTTGGTCACACCAATCGATGACATGGCTTCCTCTCCGTCTTCTGCAGATCCCCACATCAAATATCCGTCTCGTCGTAGCAGCCTCCTCCATTCGAACGACATGGCCGAACCAGCGCAGCTGTTTGATATTAATACGCTGCTCTACATCTATGTCGTTGACGAGATAAATAAAGATAAATAAATTCCTTGATTGTAGCAAGTATAGTTAGCGGCCGTATTATGAGCATCAATACGGCTCACGGCTCTACTTGTCTACTTGTCAATAACATATACTTTGTTGTGCCTTCATTTACTGCCAGACCCATCTTCTTAGACTCCCGTTCAATAGCACTATAGGGAGCAGTAATATCTCGCTTGGTACACCCTGTGATGTTGATGTCGTCAGTGTACGCAAGCAATTGGACACTTTTTTGAAAAATATTGCCATCGTGATGTACTTTTGCCTTTCGCAGAACACTCTCCACGACAAAGTTGAAGAGGTCGTATGATAAGTGGTCGCCTTGTCTGAAATCTCGCACGGTATCAAAAGATTCGGTTCCTACCTTAACAAAGCTGCAGGAACGTCAACATCATTCTGCATAGTCTAATTAGCTTAGCAGGTATACCGAGCTCAGACATTGCGGCAAAAACACTATCCCTTATGGGTCAATCGAAGGCTGCCTTATAGTCGACAAAAAGATTGTGTTTGTCGACGTGTTTTTCGTGGGCCTTTTCCAGGATTTGGCGTAGTGTAAAGATCTGGTCGATAGTAGACTTATCAGATCTGAAGCTGCACTGATAGGATTCAATCAGTGTTTTGACAATTGGCTTCAGTCATTCGCGCAATAAGTCTGTAGGAACCTTTTATGCGACATAGGGAGAAGGCTTATAGCCCTGTAGTTGGCGCATATGGTAGGGTCTCCCTTTTTCAGGACAGGACAGAGGACACTGAGGTTTGAATAGTTGGATATACTTTAATTTTGCTATATTTTGTAAATAAGCTGGTGCATGCGCCCTACCATCTCCGGTCTTAACATCTCTACCATCTCCGGTCTTAAACAATTCCAACGAGGAGGCCATCTAGACCTACCGCTTTATTATTTTAAGATGCATTATCGCGATTTTGACCTCTTCCTGGTTAGGCGGTGGAATCTCCACGCCGTTATCATCGATCGGGTTGGGATCAACTTCTCTAAAGGCAATTTTGGTGTCGTCATTACCTTGTAGCATAGTAGAGAAATATTTCCTTTACAACTTCAGCACCCCCTGCGGTCTGTTACCAAGTTTCCATTCTCATCTTTGCAGGAAGACGCTCCCGTCTTATAATCCTCGCTTAAATGCTTAACCTTTTAATAGGATTTTCGACAAGACTAACGCTGTCTAATTACACGATCATAATGTTCTGTTCTCTTCACCTTCACGGTTGATGACCATGTCTTAAAAAGTGTATTTAAGAGCTGTGTGGCACGTAGTGCCGTATTGGCAAAAGACGATTTGCAAAATCTTTTTGTGTTGTTTCTGCAGGATATAATTTTCGTGACCTTAACTAGGAAGTCAACTGAAGGCGACCAAAAAAAAAAAAATATATTATTTTAACCACTAAATATTTAAACAAGTTGAGTAATCTTTATAATTAATGCATAAGTTTCTGGTTGACTGCTAAACGCCAGTATAAAAAAAAAATGATAAACAAGTAAACAAAAATATAACAACAAACACTACAAGAACAGCGGTGAAATAGCGGTGTTTACATTTATAAAAATCTCACAACATTCTTCACACTGATTCCGTTTGCTTATAAAAGGCAAGGCAAGGCAAGGCAGGTAATTGAGTTAGTAAAAGTTCAGTCAGTCTTAGGTGAAGAAGCGGTGTGATTGAAGAGAATAATATTAGTTTGAAGATCTCCGTTACAAAAGTCTTTCGAACAACTGTCTAGTAATTGTTATTGTTTATGCAAACCGTGTAAACAAGATGAATAACAAATAAACCGATTGTTGTTGTTGTTTACATCAAGTTGTAAACAGTGGCACTCAGTATTATGGAAATAATAAAGAATTTTTATTTAAACTAAAAACCGGTTTATTTTAATTTTATTTGCAATCTCCGAGCATATATTTTAAACGTTTTTAAAAGGTAAAAACGGAGCAAAATTTAAAAATTTAATTCCTTTGGAAAATTTTAAATTTTAATCTCAGACAATCAAGTACTGACATTTTTATTTCAAGGATAGGCCTAAAACCTTCTTCAGCAGCCTGATCTAAGTCCATGTGTTCCGATTATGTTTGGTTTCCTTCCTGTGTTCATTTTTTCTCTCTTATCGTCTTACCGTTCGTTTAGCGACAAAACCAAAAGAAGAAAAACTATTTTGAGAAAGTGGTAGGGACATCAGACATATTTTTGCTGAAGTTCAATAGATGAGAAGAGTAACAGCAGCAAACTCTTTGCTCTCATTGTATATGAACTGCTCACTTGAGATCAAGGAATATGTTTTCTGATGAAACGCTTAACAAAATCAAGTCTCTTGAAAATAGCACGTGTTTGCTGCCAAGAGATTCACAAGGTACTACAACTAAGTACCATAAATATGAAGAGTTTTTCCAACACAAAAGCCAATGACAGTGAAAAATAAAATGCAAATGAAGACTGAAATTCATTCACTTCCGCTGCTACAAAGGTGTATTTGCATGTGACCGCATTCTGGAGATGATAAGAGGGAGATGTCTCCACCCAAACATTCATTTCAAGCTCAGCGTAAAAGCCCGAAGGCATAACGGATTATTTTGGAATGGCAAAATAGAGGTAGTCAACCACGTTACGAGGGTGGGAAAGGGTTTTTAACTTCTAAATGTTCTATATTCCTACAGATAAAACGATGCCTGATAGAAGAAGAGTGATAAATTAGATATTTTACTTCCCTTTATGTCCAGTTTTTAGAGTCAACAAACAAAATACTTTTGCTGTTTAAAATTTTATTGTTTTTCATTTTAAAACTATTCTTGGTAAGCATTCAATATCATTACTAGAATTTTGGAGTCAATGTCATTTAAATGTTAGCCAAACAGCCCTCCTGTATACTAGTTCTTTACGGGGTTTTGTAAACGTCCATATATCGATGCATATCGCAGAGTCAGGCATTGTAACAATTTTTCGTGGCCCATTTGCTGACATGAAGAAAATTTTTTTTTTTTTTTGGGGGGGGGGGGGAAGTAGACCCAATATTAGTAGGGCGTTTTTTTTTTTTTTCTTTAGTTGCACCAGTTTTTATTATTGTGACAACGGAAGCCATAAGTCATTGTCGATATTAAAAAGGCTACTGGACAAAGGCAACAAAGTGGGTCATTGCATAAACATATGTGGAGTATTTACTGGATCTTGTATACATACATACATATGCAACCACCACTGCCTATATATAAATGGACATTGGCGTTCAGGTGGATTGTGTTGACCACAATAACCTTAAAAATGAAAATTTTGAATTTTTATTTTTGTTTCTTTCCCAGGCGGCGTACAAAATCATTGCAAAAAAGTAAAAACTTGGAGTGATACAGAAAAAAATGAAGTTTATTGCCAGTTTGAATTAATAGAGTTGACTTTTCCTTTTGCACAATGTAAACTTCAATGTTGTTACGTTTTTATCTTTTAATAATGTTTAAATATACTCCCTTATATTGCAATTAAAATAAATTTGTGTTTCGTTTTAATTAAAATCCTTAATTATTTGCGCAATTCTGTGTCTCACTGTTGACAACTTGTTGTAAACAACAACAATTTGTTTTGTTATTGCTCTGTGTTTGTTTGTTATTTCCTCTGTTAATAACTTTTGCATAGAAGTCGCCGTGGTCTAGTGGGTAGTGTGTTGGTTTATTAGACGAAAGGCCCGGATTCGAATTCCAGGTCAGACATCAAAACGAAAAATATTTCTTCGGCGACTTCCTCTCAGCAGATTTCTGGCAAAGACTCTGAGAGTAAAAATTGCCATGAAAAGCTTCTCAAAAATCTGTCGTTCGGAGTCGTTTTTAAACTGTAGGTCATGTCACTTATGTATAAAATTAACGCACACAACATAAGTGGTGTGAGAAGGTAGGTCGTAATCATGACTTAAGGGTTGTAATGGCCAATTATGTATGTTATGTATAACAATTACTAGGCAATTATTCGATAGATCTTTGTAGCAATTACACTCCTCCAACATACCACGTCTTTACAAACGACTGACTGAACTTTAACTAACTCAGTCGCCTGCTTTGACTTGCCTTTTATATGGCAAAGTAAACTGTCTGATGAATGTTCTTGAAGGTTTGATGAATTTTCTTCGCCTTCTTGTTGTTTACATTTATTTTTGTAGCGTTTGTTGTTGTATTTTTGTTTACTTGTTTATCATTTTTTTTTGCTGGTGTTTATTGTTATATTAAGCAGTACGATAATTTCTGAACATATTTGTTTACTGTATTGTTTTGTTTTTGTGAAGTAGCCGTGGTCTACTACCTTCTAGACCACGTTGGCTTATTAGACGTAAAGCCCAAGTAAGTATTTCAGGTTAGGCATCAAAACGAAATCTGAAAAATATTTGGCAAAAACCCTGAGAGTAAATAAACTTGCCTTGAAGAAGTTTCTCAAAAATCAAAAGTCGTTCAGACTCGATGTTAAACTGAAGGTCCTGCCAGTCACGCATAAAATTAACGTACACAATATGACTGATGTGAGAGGCTAGGCCGTAGTCCTGATTGAAAGGCTGTAATGGCCAATCATGTATGTAAGTATGTATGTATGGTTTTGTTTTTGTAGCTTTTTTTGATTTTTAATTTTAATAATGCCTAAATAGGCATTCCGAACTATCCTTACTAAAACTATGTTATTCAGTTGAGGTAGTTCACACTTCAATAGAATTTCTAACAGCCATCAAGCCACCATTACTACACACATCATTAGCGAGTTCATTAGCGTACCATAAATTGCCGGTATGTGTAAAATACCAAACAGCGTTCGATAATTACAGCTGTCGTTGGTTTTTGTTTTTGTTTCATTATGAAATGCGTAATTGAAACGAAAGAGGGGAGAGAGTAAGAATGAGTAAGAGAGAAATTAGTGTTTGTAACACTAATTTTTAAAACTGACAACAAAATAAACACACATACACACACATCCATTTGGACAGTTAAACAGGACGCATCTGTTTCCTGTTGGATGAGGCATATTTTAAATTTTATGCATAAATTACTCTCGCTCTCACTCTCTCTCTTCATAGTAGGTCTCGCTATGATTTTTCTGTAGTTAATGATAATTTATGAGTGCATATGCAAGTGAGTTTTATTTAAGTGTGTGTGTGTGTACGGTTGGTGTTGGCCTTTTAAAGCCTGTAATTACTCATGATTAATTTGCAATTTTATTTCTTTTTTTTCATTTATTTTTCAATTAAACTACGGGTTGTGGTTTAAGGAAGACATTTTCCTATGAAAACAATTTTTATCAGTGGTTGCCATAGTAAAAAATAAAAGTTGGTGAGAGTGGTTAATATACGTAATGAAGGGATTTCTATTTGATTTTTTCGATTTTTATTTGGATCATTGGATGCGTGTACGTAATTGATGAAATTAATTGTCATTATGGAATATATGCATCTTGCTTTATGGTTTTTAAAACACAAAAAAAAAAACACAAATGGCCTCAAATCGGGCTCAATACTCACATATTGAAAATGTTCTCAAGGCATAAATTGGCATTTTGGCAAGTAATATTTAGTTTTCTATAAGTTTTGAAAGGACTTGTTCCATATGAGTTGGCAGAACTAAGAGTTAAAGCTTATAATTTAAAAAATTTTACTGATGTAACGAAGTCCAGTATTTATCTCCAGAAAAGGTATTGAGTTTTATTATAACAAGCCACACACATTTATCATTTTTTTTATTATTATTGAATTTTCCTTAATGAAATTGATAGTAGTTTTCAAATCTTAAAACTAGTTTTAAGAGTTAACAGTTAGCTCCGGCACAATCTTCTACTAATACTATACTTCATTATGGTCAGTGCAGCCGTCAAGCGAGGCTTAATGTGTCACTCCGTTTTAACCTCTAATGGCCGTCGAATTGAAGTAGATCCCATGCCAATGCGATAATAGTGTGAATCGTCAGTTGAATTTTTTTAATTTCTTCCTAAATTGTAGGAATGTTAAGATCTCTATGGATATTCTCATTACCATGGAGAGCAGACAATGTCTGTCACTGGAAAAAAAACTGTCAGCTGTCAGACGTGCGGTTTACAAATGATAACAACTTGAAGTTGGTTGCAATACATATCAGCCACCGTACTCATAATTTTTAATACTTATACACACGCATTCATACTTATTTTAATATCATGACACTTCTCTATTAATATTCAAAGTTTGATGTACTTATCTTATTCAAATTTAACAACACGTATGATATTGTTTTTTTCGACTATCCATAACTCAACATTTACACGAATCACGAAACACAAATTGAAGTACATATAACACTAAAACACTCACTAGAAGGTTGTATGTTTGCTTTGTTTGCTGCTTTGTCTGTTTTGCTTATGTATGTTTTTTTTTTGTAAATGATTCGAGTTAATCGAATCGAATGACTCGAATTAAATTACTCGAATCATTTATAAGTATTTTTCTATGAATCTATATGAATAGTCTTATGAATCAAACATAATTCCAATGGTATGAGTTTGATGTCAATGTTGTACTCATACTCATTGCAACCTGTACTTATAAGTCAACGTTGTAGTGAGTACAAATAAGTCAGAGTACATAGTAAAATTTCAATATTGTTTACTCACTGATATTTAAAATTTCATGAGGGCATATGAATAGCGAAATAATGATTCATTGCTGATCACTGCTTCACATGAATTAATTAATCGTAGCGTATGATTGATATTGAATTTTATTATTCAATACGTAAATAATATTACTCATACGCCTCAAAATTTCATGAAGAAAAAACGAAACATTTCTGATCACTGCTTCGAATACAGTACGTACTGTTAATATTTTATATTTATCGTATATATTTCTGTTGTCTTTCTATGTGATATTATGGTCATTTAATATTTATATTATACGGATATTATACAGGATTACGACGCAGTTTCTCACACCATTTATGTTGTGTGCGTTAATTCTATACATGAATGGCCGGACCGGCAGTTTGTGACGACAAAAGGCGGAAACCTTGGTTTTGCTCACACCATATCACTGGATTTAATGATTTCTTTTATGTTGTACTATTGTAATCATTTAGCATAACTTTATAACAGGCCCCACTGTATCCAAAATAAAATTCTTGTGATCTGTTATATCTTTTGATTATAGATAACAGTTAACGTACGACTCACACTTGACATACAAGACATCTCTGCTGAATTGGTATGTCGTATATACAGTAGCGAGCACAAAAAATGCAACGTTTGGTAAAACTATATTTAAGTGCGATAATTTTAAAAAAATGGTGACCAGTTCAAAATATTTCTTTGGGTTATTAATCCCTACAGTTATAGACGGATGTTTCCTCTTAACTTCCCGATCTAATAGCTCCCATAGATTTTCTATGGGGTTTAGATCGGGAGACTGTGATGGCCAATCCAAAACATCATCATTGACATCATTGTCGCTTAAAAAGTTTCGAGCTAAGCGACTTGAGTGCTTTGGATCGTTATCCTGTTGGAATATCCTACCAGGAGGCATTTTTTCTCGCAGATGAGGAAGCATATATTCTCCAAGGATTTCACAGTACTTCTTGGCGTCCATTTTTCCTTCGATTTGAGTTAAGGGACCTACCCCATCACGGGAAAACGCACCTGTAAATACGTGACGTAAAATCAATAATTCTTTTTAAACATATCGTTCCTTACCCTACACCATTTGATATTTTGGAGAATATCTCTGCCCAGGCGGTCTTCGAACAGAATTTATCCCATCGGAGCCAAACAAATTAAATTTGCTTTCATTGCTCCACAAGACTTTAGCCCATTGTTCATTTGACCAATCCTTGTAACGTTTTGCAAATTCCAGGCGCTTCTTTTTATTGATTGCACTGATGAGAGGTTTCTTTGCGGGTCGTCTCGCATGCAAATTAGCCTCTTTCAAACTACGGCGAATAGTGTGAAAGCCTATTGAGACTCCCATTTGCTCATTTGCGAAATTATCAACGTCCACTGCGGTCTTTCGTGGATCTTTTTTAACCAGTGCAATCATCTGGCGGTCTTGGCTAGAGGTAGTTTTTCGAGGATTACCACTACCTGGTTTCCTTTCCACACTATTTCTCAATGAAAATCGAGACTTAATCCAACATACGGTTGATTGATTTACACCAAAGAGGTGTCCAACTTCACGCATGGATTTTCCTTCTTCTAAGGCTTTAATGATTGCAGTTTTGCTGTCAGCTGAGAGCTGCTTCTATTACAAAACATATGATTAAAGGATTTAAGAAATTTTCAATTATAATTAAATAAATTATAATTTATAAATTTATTTATTTATTTTATTCATAAATTATTTATTATGTTGCATTTTTTTTGCTCGCTAAAAATTTGCACTTTTTTTACTAATTCAAAAATATTTAACTTTTTAAAGCAAAATTTGGAATAAACTGTGGTTACTTTGAAAACTTATAATTGAAAGAATTAATAGCAAAAGAAAATAGATAAATTAGTTACCGTTATTTTGAAACAGATCTTATTAAAGATCTTATGGCACAGTGTTGCATTTTTTGTGCTCGCTACTGTATATATATATATATATATATATATATATATATATATCAATATAAAAATCGATACCTGTAAAAAAAGTTGTTAATATTGAAAATAAATAATTTTAAGTAAATTATTAAATTTAATATAATTTATATATATATATATATATATATATATAGGGACACAACGTTCGATATTCGACAATATTTGATCTATGTTCGTTGCTTTTGTAATAAAAGTGAGCATAAATTCAGCATTAACGACAGATCGATCTTGTGACATCGACTACGCTAATAAACATAAACAAGTCACAGGTGGTGTGGTTCTCCCCCTTTGTGCACTGTTTACAGCCAACTAAACGTTGGCAACTGTGACGGGACGGACTCCAGAGATTTCAGAGCCACAATCATCTTGTTCGTAGGCCATTTGATAGTTGCTCTGACATTCCCCTTTGTTTGACTCGACGGACTGTGCCGGAATATCCGGTATGACTTGTGTTTTTCCAAACGACAACAACACCAACATTACAAATTGGCTTGCCTATTCTATTAAAGAGGACAAAAACTTTTGTTTTTATTATTAAACTTAGTGAATGAATATTTTTTTTTTGTTTCCTCTTTAACGAATACGAGTACAAGTGTTAGTTCTATTTATTTTATTTTGTTTTACCAGTTTTACTGGTACCCGTAATTGTTTTTAAATTTCATTTCTTTTTTTTTTCTTGTTTTTATGGTACAATTTCGTTTTTCCTTCCGAATGGCGAAAAAATTTTTGTTTCTATTAGAAAACCTCTCCTTTGTTGTGATATCCTTTTTTTGTCGTCATCTGTATGGTACTGTTGTCTTTCTTTTATTATATTTCATTTAGAGATGAAGTTTTATTTAACTAGTTATTCTTGGTTTTGTTTATTTAGGTTTTGGACTGAAAACTAAAAAACCTAAAATTTAATGAACTAAAGGATAGAAAAATGAATTGCCGGCATGGAAACTAAAACGGCAAAAAAATATCGAATGCCTCGAACTGTTAGCACATACTTACTTGAAAATAGTTTGCCTTAAGTCCACAGCGAGCAGTATTGCACAGCAAATCCGAACAAACTATATTCTAATCCATAAGGATATACCAGTCCATTAGGATGTTGATCTTGTATAATGTATACACAGGGTGGCTGGTATGTATTTCAACCAACTTCAGGTTGTTATCGTTTGTAAATCACTTGTCTAATAGCTGACAGATTCATTCCAGTGACAGTTCATTGTATTATTTACAAGCATACAAAAGCATTTTGATCTATTGCATTCAGAAAAAAAAAAAATTATTCGTGATGGAATTCAAGCGTGATAGTGTGATTGCTTTATATTTGGCTGGAAAACTAAAGGTGGCTATCGTTAGAGCGCATCCAGCATTAAAATGTGAATAAATCTTTTGCTTCTTGTACCATTGCTCGTTACCGTGCTACTGGCAGTGTTGTATCGCATCCAAAAAATGGACGAAAAAAAAACGGTAACAACACCAAAAACGATCCATGAAAATTGGAGGCCCGATTTGCTCGAAATCCACGCCGCAATGGTACAAAATTGCTCGTGAGCTGAACATATCGAAAGAACGGATGCAACACATATTAAAAAATTAGCTTGGACTAAATGCATTGAAGTTCCAAAAAGTGCAAGAGCTCAGCGATGGACAGAAAAAAGTTATACTTGAAACAGCCAAGGAGTTACTTCGCTTTTACGAAATTGGCCAGTTAACAAATTTGGTTTTCTCCTTTGAAAATCCATTCCAAATTGAGCAGTTTGTGAACAAACAAAATGAGCGTGTTAACTTGCCAAAGAGGTGAGCTGAAATTTACACCTGCGATTGCAAACCATAACTCAAGCGCCGCCGATGGTAATGGTGTGGCCAATGGTCGCACCCCGTTCGTATTCTTCGACAGTGGGGTCAAAATAACTGCCGAATATTATCGGCAAAATGTCTTAAAGACAGTATTGAAGCCCTGGGCAGACAAATATTTCGATCGCAAACCATGGACATTCCAACAGGACTCAGCACCACCGCACTCAGGACGCGTCAACCAAGAATGGCTTAAAAAGAAGGTTTCTTGCTTCATTTCTACCACACAATGGCCACCAAAATCTCCGGATCTCAATACGTTGCGGGCATTTTTAGAAGTAAGGTTCTCACGAAAAAATACCAAAGTGTCGATCATCTCAAGACGGCACTTCGCCGGGAATGGGCCAAAATACCGCAGAGCCACTTTCGTGCAGCCTGTGTTATCTTTGTCGGCCGTTTAAAGGCCATAATTCGTGCCAAAGGTGGCCAATTCAAACAAATCTAAACTGATTCTAAAATTTGATGTTCTTTCTAACAATTTTTGCTTTTGAACAGTGAAATTTAAAAAACATAGCGCTTTACTTTGTTGCATTATGGGCATAAACTTCACTTTGTCTCACAGCTTCACTTTCATTAAGAAAAATCAAATATGGATTTAGAGGTAATACTTGCTTATGTGTTATGACATGACACGAAACAAAAGATCTTATTGGAATAAAAACAACAATAATAATAAAAACAAAACCAAACAAAAAAGATATTTTAAAAATAATTATTTTACATTTTACTCATATGTGTAGGTAAGGCCGTTGTAGTTGTCTAAGTGTTGATTTCAAGTTCTGTTCTGTTTGTGATGTCATTGAAGATGATAACAACGCTGAACAGGATGTAGATGTCTCTGGTTGTTTGGTTGTGTAAGAGGACTGTTGGTTTATAGTTGTATAGGTTGCCTTAAAGTTCTTTGTTTTCTTAAGTCATAGGAAAACTTGACAGGGTAAAGATGTTGTTGGCCTTTAGATCCTCTGGAATATGTAAGCACACCTTAACATCCCTAGAAACAAAATAAATTGTAGAAAATCATAACGAAGGAAAATTAACAAAAAATAAATAAAAGACATGAAATGAAACGAAAAATATACCAGACAGCTTAACTTCTTTGTGTTCATTGGCATAAAGCCTGACAGACATTGATGTAAGAAAGATTATTCTGCGACAGGCATACACTAATCTTTAGTTGTAAGGGTTTTCTTCGTAGCAGGTTAGTTTTTGTTGGCTTTTTCAAGTCACTAAAAAGAAAGAAAAATATATTAACGCAGTCATCGTACGGGCAATTATAATTGAATCCAATATCTGATGGAAAAAAATTATCTAAGTGACCTACAGACATCGTGTTGTATCTGTATCTTTCTTTTTCTTTTCAGTTTGGTTCAGTTTCAGGCTAGAAATGAAGCTTGATTTTATTTTATTTTTTTGTTTTTCCAGTGCACATTGCAGTTTTTTTTTATTTTATTTAAAACTCATGTCACGTATAATTGCAACAATATTTCACGTTTTGCTCGTATTCCTATTCCATTTTATTTGTTGCTTTTGTCTTGTAAAACTTGAACAGACATGTGCATCAATATCCATTCAAGCTGTTGCAATTGGAAATCATTCAAGGAATTCTCTTTTTTTTATGGAAATGTTGCTGAAATCTAGGAGCTGGTATGTTGGCTTATTAGACTCAAAGGCTTGCGTTCAAACCCTAGGTCAGACATCAAAACTAAAGAAGCTAGATCGTAATCCTGTCTGAAGGATTGTAATGATCAATTATTTGTTTCTAAAAAAAAACCGAAGATAAGTTTCATAATTTCAGAAAAGATTTAAAAAAAATCCATTGCTTCCCATTCTATCTTCCTCTCCTTTTTCCTATTCTCTTTATTATCCTTTGTTCTAAGGACGTTGTACAATGGGTCAATTTGTCCTCCGGGTACTGTACTTTTCGACAAGTACACATCCTCTAACTTAGCCTAACCTAACCTAACATAAAAACCATGAAAGGGGAATGACGTAATCTTAAAAGCATTTTAGTGTGAAATTTGATTGGTTCTAGAAAGATAAACACAAAAATCAAACATTTCTTTAGAATTCAAGGCAATGAAAACGATATGTAAGGACTTTCTCTATTCACACATCTGGTTTCATGCATGAAAGTGCTTTAAATAACTGAAAATGGTTTAAAATTTAAGATCAGTAGTTCATAGGACTTTGAAATAACACCGACATTCAAATAGATTCCTTTTTATATCTTTAGCTATTTAGATAGGCTGAACCATAAGTATTTATACTATTAAGTTTTTACCTTTTAAAAACATTTAAAATATGAGCTTGAGTATTACAAATAAAGTAAATTTACGTTTAATTTTAATTAAAATTCTTTATTATCAATTCTATGTGCTACTGTTCACATCTTGATGTACACAACAGCAATTACTTTGTTTGTTAGTCCTCTGTTTATACTCTTTGCACAAACAACAACAATTACTTGACAATTATTCGACAGAACTTTGTAACGGATATCTTCAAACCACGATTACTCTCTTCAAACACACCGCATCTTTACACAAGTCTGACTGAATTTAACTAACTCAACCAGTCGGTTGCTTTGCCTTGCCTTCTATATGGCAAAGTAAACAATATAATGAATGTTCTTAAAGGCGAATGTTCATGACTTTGCCTTCTTGAAATCTCTATAAATGTAAACATCTTTGTTTATGTTTATTATTGTGGTGTTTGTTGTTGTATTTTTGTTTACTTGTTTACAACATTTTATGCTGGTGTTTGTAGTTATATTAAACAGTACGATAATTTGTAAACAGGTTTATTTACTGCATTGTTTTGCTTTTTTACATTACAACTCAACGGAATACGGCCTAGCTTCTCACACCACTCAAGTTGCGTGCGTAAATTTTATACGTGAGTGGTGGGATCTAACAGTTTAAGGTAGACTCCGAACGACTGATTTTTGAGAGGCTTTTAATGGCAACTTTTACTATCAGAGCTTTTGCCAGAAATCTGCTGAGAGGAAGTCCAGCGAAGAAATATTTTCATATTTTCGTTTTGATGTCTGACCTGAGACTTGAACTCGGGCCTTCAGTCTTAGTATTACACTATCTTATATAGTGTACTACAACAATTTCCTTAAGATTTTTTTCTTTTTTAAAGGACTGGATTTAAGCAACAATCCCCTCCTTTATGTATGATACGAATAAGAAGATATTTCTCTTTTGTACTAAATAAAACTTTTCTGGTTTCTGTTGTTGTTTTCAAATTCATTTCAGGTATTTACATTGCTCCCAAGGGTGTGTGTCTAACAACGAACAAAAAAACGAACTTTTAAAATTCTTGTCCTGTTTGCCATTACCTTTCTTTCGTTTTTCCTTTTTGGAGTTCATATTTTTGATTTGAATTTAATTTTTTCGTCCTTTAAGTGGGTGTTTGATGACATCAGCACCTGTTTGCTGTTTGTTATTCACACAATAATTTTATTATGAATAAGGAAATTGACAACAACAGCAGTAGCAGCAGCAGCAACATTACAAAATATTTTCCTATATTTTTCTTTCAACATTTTCCTTTTACCATTTACTCTTACTTATACTCTCACTTTTTCTTCATGTTGTTGTAGTTGTTTGTACAAGAAAAGGGTCAACTTTTAAATCTTTTCTTTCCAACCTTTTACTATTTTCTGCATGCTTAGCTTCACTTTCCAATCCAATATTGTTGTGCAGTGAATTCCATTTTAAATCCTTGAATTTTTGTTTTTCTTTTATTTTTTGTTCTCTTTTAACACTAAACCTACCATGGACGGGTCAAATGATCCATTTTGAAATACTTGTCAGAATATCACATCGCCATTTGCCTTTACGACATTTATTACAAAATACATCGAATGTGTTTTCCAAGATCTTTTTCTCTCTTGGTAATTTTTTTCACCGAGAAATATATGTAACCTACCTTAAATACCGTAAGGGGTCCCCCCTTTGGTAGGAATAGAATTACATAAAGTATCGGTAGGTTTAGTGTTAAAGAAGTTCATTTCTTTGCGAGTGTGAAGAGACTTTAATGAGAAGCTTCACTGGACAACTTATTTTATTTTCATGTTATCTACACTTTCTTGTTATTTTTTGCCTCCTTTAGGCATTTCAAATGGAAATTTAAATGTTTTCTTAAAATGTTGATTTTCAACCCAATATTGTTATTGTTTTCATATGCTATGAATTAAATTTTAAATTATAAAACAAAGAAAGAGTATGTCATCCAGGTAATGGAACTAAATTCAATCAAAAGATTTCAGGCAGCAGTTGTGTAACTTGTTTGCTTGCCTTTCTTTCAGAAGATTTTTACTTCCAAAATCAATTTCAACACTTTAAGAGAACAATTTGGATGAGAATTAACAATTCAACACAAGCACATCGTTAACATGCAATACAACGGTTGCCAAAGTTAAAAGCTGGATCACGAGTATAGGTCTGTAACTGGCTGATCATAAAATGAATGTCGTACTGGTAAGCAGTAGGAAGAAAATAGAACACATCACCATTACCGTCGGCGACCAAAGGATAACAACGAAGCAGTGTATCAAGTACTTAGGAGTTATGATTGACAACAGGCTCACATACAAGGAACACCTGGAACGGGTGCACTCGCGCGAATAATTCCTAACCTAGGAGGCCCAAGACAGGAAAGGAGACGTCTGCTGACGAAGGTAGTGACAGTGATTGCTACATATGCAGCCCCTGTATGGGCTAGAACTATGGAGAAAACGATCTACAGAGCAGGAATAGAAGCGGTCTACAGGAGATCAGCTGTCAGGGTGATTTCTACATTCCGAACGGTATCTACTAATGCAGCGTTAGTGATTGCGGGGATGATGCCCCTGAAGCTAGTAGTGGATATATAGAGGAGGAGATATGACGTAAAGCGAGGAACATATTTTTCGATCCCTGTTCAACTAATGCCGATGATGCTATGGTTAGATGGCAGCAGGACTGGTCCAATTCCCCCATGGAGGATGGACCCACAGTCTCATACCGGGCATAGGCGTATGGCCTAAAAGAAGACACTGTTAGGTGAACATCCGCCTGACACAATTGCTAACGGGCCATGGTTGTTATAGGGCTTATCTCTATAAGGTAGAGGCATGCCCAGAATGCCATAATGAAAGGCGATATGTTGTTCAACGAAATTGCCTGGAGAGAACAATAGGATTCCAGCTAACGGCCGATAATATAGTTAACCTGATGTTAACCTCATGTGATAATTGGAACCCAGTATGCGTTTTCGCAAGGAATATATTGACGCAGCCAAAGATTGGCTGAGAAAGCAAGATCAACCGAATTTGAAGGCAGAATTCGCTGAGTCTTCACCCCCCCCGAACTAATACTTGATTGTGGTCCCGGGAGGGGGAAAAGTTCTATAAGAAAAAAAGAAAACATCGTTAATATATTCACGCCGGTGGCTACCATCAGTGGCCCGTACTAGACTGTCCCATCAGGTGGCTTGTACTACCGGTTGTACGTGATCATGCTATTAGACGACACGTTACATCAGCGATGGCTAATTGTGCACGCTATTATTGAAACAAAAGTATCTTTCGAAGATTCCCATCTCCGGCGTAAGACAAAATAAAAATGCTCGGAAGTCCGCTGTTGTCGTTCGGTTCAGCCACAGGTCTATGGGTCGCAGGGCTGTCGAGTTTGCTGGACATCTAAAGATGCGCGCCGTGTCGTGTGGTGCCTTGCTTGCGAGAAGGACATCAAATCCGAGGTTCCCGGGATGATCCTTGCCCTACAGCCTATGACATCTGCTTACTGAACTATGTTTCTGGTAACCCTTGGCAGCCAGCTTTTGGTATCGGATGTTGGAGGAGGATGCCGATTTATGACTCTTTTGTGTCTGAGTACGTCTCCAGTCCTGCAGTCAGCATTACGACCTTATTTCTCACAACACTTATGTTGTGTAAGTTAATTTTATAAACGAGTGGCGAGTCCTACAGTTTAACGATTAATTTTATGAGAAAGTTTACATGGCAATTTTATTTACTGTTAGAAATTTTGCTTGAAATCTGTTGAGAGTATATTTCGTTTTTTTGGGGTATTCTGATCTGTGTTTTAAACCGTGAACTTACGTCTAATAAATCAACACACTACCAACTGCACTACGACGACTTCCTGAAAAATCTGCTTTATATTCTTAAATTTCTTTCGTTTCTCTTTCACATTTTTGTTTTAACTTTTTATATACTCTGGAGATTTTTTTCTTTCTGGTCTAGTCGTTTTGTTTCACCATCATCATAAAAGTATTTTGAATGGAATTTTGAAACCAATAAACAATTTTAAAAGGTTTTTAATTCATCCATGCTTAGCAAGTAGAGCAAGTAGATGTTTGAAAAAAAATTATGTATGAGGGATATAACAAACGAACAGCTTGATTGCTAAAGCGATTGATCTTTTATTGAAGCTCTTTGTTTTTAAAATAAGTTAATGCAACTGATAATGTCAAGGTTATTTGAAGTCGTGAAATCGGAAAGTTCAATAACAGCTCTATACATATCAGATGCTATTTACATTTTACAAAACAAAAAACTAAAATAATTAAATTTTTTTCTATTTATGGAATTTTTTTTCGTAAAGGGAATTCACCTGATTTTGTTTATAAACACCATAGGCGACATAAATCGAATGACGACGCAAATCGAAGTTGATCGGAACACAATTTTTGACGACGTTAATTGAAACAACGTAAATTGGGACGACGTAAATCGAGGGAATACTGTAAGTGGCATGAGAAACTAAGTCGTAATCCTGACTTAAGTGTTGTAATAACCAAATTATGTATGTGTTATGTATACATTTGCATAATAATAATCATCGAAATTCTAAATCAGCGTACATCATAACCTAATGTGGATAACCTGATAGAGGATATTAACAATGCCTTCTAATATATTTTACTGGCGAACCATTATTTTCAGCTTCAGGAAGTAAATTATTTAATTTTATTTAACAAAAATTATTATTTTCTCCTTTGCTCAACTTTAAAAAAATTTTACCTGTTTGCTATATTCAAAGCATTTAATAAATTATTTCCTTGCAAAGAGAAATAAAAAATAAAATCACAGTAAAACTTTCCAATTAAAGTAATTAAAATGGGAGTCACTTTATTTCTACAAACTTTACCTTTTTTTCAAATTCCTGTTTTTTTAAATTGCTATAAACGATGTTGCTTGTGTTGTGTTGATATTTAATTAAAACTAATTAAGTTCTTAGAACTTTAAAAGGAAAAGTTTTCCTTCATTTTTTTAAAAATAATTTTAACATCGTTTAAATACATTGTATCGTTGTCACTTAAGTAGTTAAATAAATCATGTTTTATAGTTTTAAAAGGAAACAAATAACAAAAGGAGTACTTAACACAACTGCTACAATAGCAAGAAAAATAGTCTTTAGTTTATATTGACTTATCATTTGGCCATCAGTCAGTCTATGCCGTAATAAAGCGCATAAATATAGCACAGTCAATAATTAATTTAATTGTTACAGACTTTATAGAGATAAATTAATATGATTTACATGTAATTTAATTAATTTTAATTTATTTTATGCTATTAATCCAAAATAAAAATCAAGTTTAATTACACGCCAGCAACCACTTGCATTAATTTCATGCATGTCGTACACCATGTATGATTAATACTTTAATTGCACAAATAAAAATGCCGCTAATATTTCTACATCTCTCTCTCTCTTTCTTTATCAATTACTCTCCAATCTTGCTGTTTGTGTGCATTAATTTGTTGACATTTTAATCGTTAAAATACCTTAACGACGTGCTTATGTTGAATTTAAAATTTAAATTTAAAATTTTTGTAGAAATGGTTTTTGAATTTAAATAGAAAAAGAAGACAGTCATTGTGAGAGATAGTGTACAAAAATTAAATAATTTATTAGAGGTCGCAGTGGTCTAGTAGGTAGCGTGCTGGCTTTTTAGACGAAAAGCCTAGGTTCGAGTCCCAGGCTAGATATCAAAATAAGATACAAGAAGTATTTTTTCGGCGATTTCTTCTCAGCAGATTTCTGGCAAAAACTCTGAGAGTAAAAAAAATTGCCATGAAAAGTTTCTCAAAAATCTATCGTTCGGAGTCGACTTTAATTGGTACGCAAAATCTGTCGACTTTAAACTGTAGGTCACGCTACTCATGTATAAAATTAACACACACAACATAAGTAGTGTGAGAAACTAGGTCAATAATCCTGACTGAAGGTGTTAAAGGGTTGTATGTATGTATGTATTAAAATTTATTAACTTTTTAAATTAAAATAAAGGAAATTTATTCAAATTTTATATCAAGTTTTGTGTTGATGGCTGGCAATTGATATTAAATTTCTGCTATTTTTGAGTGATGACTTTAGCGAATCAATATTAAAAAACAAACATAAATTCTATTCAATTAACCTCAATTTTGTACAATGGGTCAATTCCGACCACCGGGTACCGTACTTGTCTTGACCGACAGGTGCACGTTCTCTAACCTCAATTTATAAAACATAAGTGATGACGAGCTATGTGTCTCTATGTACACCATAAATTAAATATATACTCACGATAATTTTTATGAAATGTTCACTGCTGCCACCTGCAGAAATAATTCAGAAATTTCTCGAAAAGACATTTATTAGAGAATATTTTTCGCTAAAAGACCATACAAATCCATTTTGAAACATTCACAATAAGTCGAAAATATAGCAACAAAAATAATGGGCTTGTTTATAAGATCAATGAATAAACAAAAATATGGAATAAAAGATGTAAACAGTCAACAACAAAGTGCAGTCGAAAAAATATAAAATAGCGAATAGACAAATACACAGACACACAAACAAAAATAGAAACAACTTGTTTACATTTTTAGATTATTTCCGAAGGCCGTCATCCTCCATCGAGAGCATTTATCACACTAAGGATCCAGAGATATAAAAGGTAAGACAAAACGAGCAATGAAAGAGTTCGAATTCGGGTGTGAAGACGTGGGATAAGAATTCAGTCATAACATCCATACATAATTGGTCATTACAACTCTTCAGTCAGGATTATTGACCAAGTTTCTTATCGCACTTATGTTGTGTGCGTTAATTTTATATATGTATGAGTGGCGGGACCTACAGTTCAAAGACAACTCCGAACGACGGATTTTTTGAGTAACTTTTCATGGCATTTTATTTACTCTCAGAGTTTTTACTAGAAATCTGCTGAGCAGAAATAGCCGAGGAAATAATGTTTGTATTTTGTTTTGATGTCTGCCCTGTGACTCGAACACTGGCTTTACGTCTGATAAGCGAACACCCTACCTACCAGTGAAGAGAATATTGTGTTGTTGCTTACAAAAAGGTTGTAAGTAGAGGAATGTAACGAACAAGTGTTGTTGCTTACAAAAAGGTTGTAACACAGATGAATCACGAACAGTTGTTATTGCGTGCATGGAAGGCAATAAAAGATGAATAAAAACTGAAGTAAATTGTTATTGTGAAAATCAATTTCCAACAGTGGCACACGGAATTGTGCGAACAACAGAATTGATTTAGAATTAAACACATACACCCCACTCTTTTTTTACACGGTAGATACTGTTCCTTAGAAATCCATGTAAAAAACCGTGTAAAAAAGAGGCGTTTCCTATAGTAAAATGGTGGCTACGTTCCAAGTCATCTGAAAACCGTGTAAGATGAAATTAAGAACTATATTTACAGCGAAAAATTGTGTAAAAAATGTTAAAAGCTATAAAATTTCAGAAATACATACAAATTGTATGTTCATATGGCATTTTATTGAGCATTAAAACTTAAAATGTATTATTCATTCAGCTGAATAATTGTTAGAGCAAGCAAAAACCAAAAGAAATCTGTTAATCCGGAATTAAGAATAGAAAAATTAAAATAGAAATAAAGAAAAAATATTTACATAGTTACATAATTATTCGTCGCTGCTTGATAACAAGAGTAATTGTTTGTGACGAACTGGACTAAAGTCGATATCATCACTGGAGATATCCATCAAATTATCCAATGGTGGCTTTCATCCGGTAATAGAGTTTTGCATTGTCGGTCTTGCGCCGTCGACTTTTTTATTAAAAAATCTTTTATGGAAAGTTGAACTTTTGGTTTTTTGAGATCTACTATGTATGTTCATATCAGCAATGGTGCTAAGTGTGGTAAAAACAAACATAATTACTAGACAGTGATTTTAAAACTGTACTTGATTAAAAATTGTTACCAAAAACATTTTTTTCAACCGTATAACTTCAAATCCGTGGTGAAAAGAAGAGTTGGGTCTTATTTATTTGGTATTTTATTTTTCTATATCTATATCTGAACTCATATTTGAAGTTTTTTTAAAAAAGGATAACAAACGTAACAATATTTTTAAATTAAAGATACTTCAATCAATCTTTACATAGTTTTATTCAGGGTAACAGCCTGGGCATTCCAGAAATGATGTCGTACAACGTGGGGATTTTTAAACCAGGGAGGGCCTCATATAGGTCGCTACATTGTTACAATAGGTTAACAGGTGGTGGTAATCCCTCATCCTGGAGCATGCTAAGTTAAATACCTGCTAAGCAATAGCATTTAGTTGATGAATTGAACTGAAACAAAGCCAAGGAATAGATACAAAGAACCACTATTGGGTTTCGTACCTACAATCCTCATCCTAATATCCTAGCACTCTAAACTACTATGGCAACCATGTGACAGACATGTGCCCCCTCATCCTGGGACATGCTGAGTTAAATTACATGCTTAGAACGCTTAGTTGAGGAATTGAACTGAAATGAACAATGAACACTATTGGGTTGTGACCTGTACATCTTAATAAAATGCAGAAGAGCATAAGAAAAATGGAGAAACGAAACGTGTATAAGAAGAAAAAAAATTGAGAAGGTCATAGGATTTAGCAGTAGTATCTCAGTAAGAAATTTAGAAGATATACAGGTTTATGGAAACGAGACCAACGAGACCTTGTTTCACCTTTTGGCTATGATTCCGAATTAGAATAGACGATAACATATTCACTGCCGTGACTTTTCATTTTAATAATATTAATTGATATCACTTTCGCCCGTAATGATGGGCTGCATTTTACATTTAGAGTCTCCTAAATGTGTGCACCTGTACCGGCAGTGCGTGAAATGCGAGAGACAAATTATGGCCAATCAAATATTTAAATTTTTTTGCAATAAGATTTTATTGCTTTGTTGGCTAACAACTCAAATAAAACGGTTACAAGGTCTTGTTCCTGAGTTTTATTTTTTATTTAAACGTTTAGTATTGCTGCGACATGCACAAATGCATGATAAAATTAAAGCTTTTAAAGCGATCACGAACTAATTTTAATTTATTAATTTCGGTCTTCTTTTGTGGGTTTTCCGTTTAAAGGAAATTTTTAATTGTATTGAAGCATTTTAATTGATTTTAGGTTTTCTAACCACATTTCATTAACTGACATATTTTATTTTGTAGTTATAAACCACATGCACAAACAGTTATACGCCTAGAAAACTATGCACACAATCAAAAAGATTTGAAAAAATTATAAACCAAATGGTGAATAAAACATTTTCACACAAGGTTGCTACAGTTCCAATCAGTTGACAAAAACTTTTGTTTCTCTGTTTTAGTTTTTATTTTTGTGTATGGTTTAGTGAGTATAAATTATTTACTATCGCAGGTAATTGTATGCATGGTGTGGTGGGTTTCATTATTCTGGTGTTGGTTTTATTTTGGTAAATGGTGTACTTTCACTCGCCTGGCTAGTTATGTCTGTTATGGTTGCTTTGTATAGAATGCAAATAATTAACCTGTAAACAATGCGCACACAACACACACATACAGAAATGTAAAAACTTTTCACACGCATGTCAAAAACAAAAAAACACTGGCATGCTTTCAAGTTTTATTTGTGCACGTATTATAAGGAAAATTGCAGGAATGGCATTGTAGAGAGTGTAAATTACCAACAATTGCCACATACAGCACAGTAACTGAAGTTTCGCTTTATTGTTGTCCACATAACATACAGTGTTTGGGCATTTATGTGGTCGTGATATGATAAATATTATTAAAAAAAGAAACATATCTGCCGTAAATTAGTGGAAATTTAAAGACAAAATAACTATGAGAGAAAAGGAGGAACAAACAAGAGATTCTTTAGTTTCTTTGAAGCAGTTTGGTTTCTTACAATTGTAAGGCTCGGGGCAAATTTCCGTTCATAATTATCATCATCCAAGGTTGAAATTTAAGCAGTTTCAGACAAAACTATCGTTTATATGGCATTTAATGTCTAGATCATTCGAGTATTTATTAAAAAATTCTATTGCTTTGCGTGTTATAACGTTTTTATCAGAAGTCGCCGGTAGTCTGGTAGGGGTAGTGAGTTGGGCTTATTAGACGTAAAGCTAGGGGTTTCAAGCCCTAGGCCAGACATGCAAAACGAAATACAAAAATTATTTATTCGGCAATTTCCTCTCAGCAGAATTCTGGCAAAAACTTTGAGAGGAAATAAAATTGCCATGAAAAGAGTTCTCAAAAAAAAATTTGTCGTTCAGAATTGACTATAACGGTAGGGTTCCAGCCATTTATGTTTAAAATTAACAAACACATAACATAAGTGGTGTGAGATAAGTAGGTCAATAATCCAGACTGAAGGCTGTAATGACCAATTATGCACGCATCAGAATTTAATTTATTGTGCTATTCACACACAAGTTTTTTATTGGCATTATTAGTTCCAACTTTCTCGAACTTTAATGCATATATTATTAATAATTTTTTTTTTTTTGTTTTTATAAAGAGTATCTGGCGTTTATCTTAAATAAAGTGCCATTGCTTTCATTGGTTTGATTGTAAACTCGCTTCCAACCACGGCCAATTAAATGCATGTACCAGAAGGAAGCAAAAAACCATTTGAGATGGATTTACATAGTGTAATACTACCAGAAATGATTTGCCAAAAGAAGATCGTAATTGATTAGAATTGAAAACAAAGAGTACTTTCAATTAAAAGACATATCTTCCACATGTTCTAATCACACATTCTTCCAATAAACTGAACATAATGATCAATCAACAATAGTATTGTTGAAGGCCAATAATATATCGCGTGGCCATCCAACGGTTTATATTTAACCATCGGCTATTTCCCATCTAACAATACTTATGCCATTTTATTCTGTAACAAAATTCAATACATTTACGCTTGAGAAACGTGGGTATTTATTGGGCCAACAAGGAACTACACGGTATTGTGGAATTTGCCAAAAATTCATGTTTTCGGATGAATACTCATTTTCATCTTGGTGGATACGTTAGTAAGCAAAATTGCCATATATGGGGCTCAGAAAACCCAAACGAAGTCTTACAGTAGACAATGCACCCATACAAGTTCCTGTTGAGGCTAGAGGAGCAGAGGCATCTTTGGACCTTACTTTATTTGAAAATGAAGACGACGCAACCATTACGGTCAATAGATACACCTCGCGCCCAATGATAACCCGTTATTATCTACCTAATCTTCATGGTATTGATGTGAACGGTGTTTAGTTTCAACACGATAATGCAACTTTCCTCACATCTCATACCACAATCGATTTGTTGAGTTAAACGTTTAATGGCCGATTAACACTAAACTTACCGATACTTCAAGTATTCCTTTTCCTACGAAAGGGGGTCAAATGACCTCTTGCGGTATTTAAGGTAGATTACATATATTTCTCGGTAAAAAAAAATTAACAAGAGAGGAGTAAATCTTGGAAAACACATTCGATGTATTTTGTAATAAATGCCGTAAAAGCAAATAGCGATGTAATAATGTTATTTTCAAGAAATTCTGACCAAAGATTCAGAATGGGTCATTTGAACCGTCCATGGTAGATTTAGTGTTAATTAGATGAAATGTAGTGTCAATTGGCCGCCAAAAAGCTGCAATTTAATACCATTGGACAATTTTCTGTGGGATGCCATTAAAGAAAAAGGTTATGCCGACAAACTAGAAATAAAGAAAAAATATTTACATAGTTACATAATTATTCGTCGCTGCTTGATAACAAGAGTAATTGTTTGTGACGAACTGGACTAAGTCGATATCATCACTGGAGATATCCATCAAATTATCCAATGGTGGCTTTCATCCGCTAATAGAGTTTTGCATTGGCCGGTTTTTGCGCCGTCGACTTTTTTATTAAGAAATCTTTTTGGTTTTTTGAGATCTACTATGTATGTTCATATCAGCAATGGTGCTAAGTGTGGTAAAAACAAACATAATTCCTAGACAGTGATTTTAAAACTGTACTTGATTAAAAATTGTTTACCAAAAACATTTTTTTTTCAACCGTATAACTTCAAATCCGTGTAAAAGAAGAGTTGGGTCTATTTATTTGTATTTTATTTGCAATCTACGAACTCATATTTTGAATTTTTTTAAAAAAGGTAAAAACGTAACAATATTTTTAAATTAAGATACTTCAATCAATCTTTAAATAGTTTATTCAGGTAACAGCCTGGGCATTCCAGAAATGATGTCTAAACTGGGGTTTAAACCATGGAGGCATCACTATAGTCGCTACATTTGTTACAATAGGTTAACAGGTGGTGGTAATCCTCTCATCCTGGAGCATGCTAAGTTAAATTACCTGCTAAGAATGCTTTAGTTGATGAATTGAACTGAAACAAAGCCAAGGAATAGATACAAAGAACCACTATTGGGTTTCGTACCTACAATCCTCATCCTAATATCCTAGCACTCTAAACTACTATGGCAACCATGTGACAGACATGTGCCCCCTCATCCTGGGACATGCTGAGTTAAATTACATGCTTAGAACGCTTTAGTTGAGGAATTGAACTGAAATGAACAATGAACACTATTGGGTTGTGACCTGTACTTCTTAATAAAATGCAGAAGAGCATAAGAAAAATGAAGAAACGAAACGTGTATAAGAAGAAAAAAAATTGAGAAGGTCATAGGATTTAGCAGTAGTATCTCAGTAAGAAATTTAGAAGATATACAGGTTTATGGAAACGAGACCAACGAGACCTTGTTTCACCTTTTGGCTATGATTCCGAATTAGAATAGACGATAAACATATTCACTGCCGTGACTTTTCATTTTAATAATATTAATTGATATCACTTTCGCCCGTAATGATGGGATGCATTTTACATTTAGAGTCTCCTAAATGTGTGCACCTGTACCGGCAGTGCGTGAAATGCGAGAGACAAATTATGGCCAATCAAATATTTAAATTTTTTTGCAATAAGATTTTATTGCTTTGTTGGCTAACAACTCAAATAAAACGGTTACAAGGTCTTGTTCCTGAGTTTTATTTTTTATTTAAACGTTTAGTATTGCTGCGACATGCACAAATGCATGATAAAATTAAAGCTTTTAAAGCGATCACAAACTAATTTTAATTTATTAATTTCGGCCTTCTTTTGTGGGTTTTCCGTTTAAAGGAAATTTTTAATTGTATTGAAGCATTTTAATTGATTTTAGGTTTTCTAACCACATTTCATTAACTGACATATTTTATTTTGTAGTTTAAACCACATGCACAACAGTTATACGCCAGAAAACTATGCACACAATCAAAAAGATTTGAAAAATTATAAACCAAATGGTGAATAAAACATTTTCACACAAGGTTGCTACAGTTCCAATCAGTTGACAAAAACTTTTGTTTCTCTGTTTTTGTTTTTATTTTTGTGTATGGTTTAGTGAGTATAAAATTATTTACTATCGCAGTAATTGTATGCATGGTGTGGTGGGTTTCATTATTCTGGTGTTGGTTTTATTTCGGTAAATGGTTGCCTCTCACTCGCCTGGTTAGTTATGTCTGTTATGGTTGCTGTTGTATAGAATGCAAATAATTAACCTGTAAACAATGCACACACACACACATACAGAAATGTATAATTTTTCACACGCATTGTTAGAACAAAAAAACACAAGCATGATTTCAGGCTTACTTGTGCACGTATTATAAGGAAAATGCAGGAATGGCATGTAGAGAGTGTAAATTAGCAACAATTGCCACATACAGGCACAGTGGCTAAGGTTTTATTTTGTTGTTGTCAGTGTTCTGACATTTATGTTGATCGCGGTACGATAAAATATTATTAAAACAGAAAAATATGGCGTACATTAGTGATGCTTTAATGAAATTGTCTGCAGAATAAACATAAGAGAAAGGAAGACAACAAGAGATTCTTTAGTTTCATTGGAGAAGTTTGGTTTCTCACAAATTCTAAGGCTCGCAGCAACATTGCGTTCACCATTTATCATTATCAGGGTTTAAATTTAAGCAGTTTCAGACAAAACTTCGTTTATGCATTTAATGTCTAGATCATTCGAGTAATTTATTAAAAATTTTATTGCTTTGCGTGTTATACGTTTTTATCAGAAGTCGCCGTAGTCTGGTAGGTAGTGAGTTGGCTTATTAGACGTAAAGCCAGGGTTCAAGCCCTAGGCCAGACATCAAAACGAAATACAAAAATTATTTATTCGGCAATTTCCTCTCAGCAGAATTCTGGCAAAAACTTTGAGAGTAAATAAAATTGCCATGAAAAGTTTCTCAAAAAAATTTGTCGTTCGGAATTGACTATAAACTGTAGGTTCCGCCATTTATGTTTAAAATTAACACACATAACATAAGTGGTGTGAGAAAGTAGGTCAATAATCCAGACTGAAAGGCTGTAATGACCAATTATGTACGTATCAGAATTTAATTTATTGTGCTATTCACACACAAGTTTTTTATTGGCATTATTAGTCCAACTTTCTCGAACTTTAATGCATAGATTAATTAATAATTTTTTTTTTTGTTTTTAAAGAGTATCTGACGTTTACCTTAAATAAAGTGCCATTGCTTTCATTTGTTTTGATTGTAAACTCGCTTCCAACCACGGCCAATGTAAATGCATGTACCAGAAGGAAGCAAAAACCATTTGAGATGGATTTACATAACAGATAACAACAGAAATGATTTGCCAAAAGAGATCGCATTGATTAGAATTGAAAACAAAGAGTACTTCAATTAAAAGAAATATCTTCACATGTTCTAATCACACATCTTCCAATAAACTGAACATAATGATCAATCAACAATAGTATTGTGAAGGCCAACAACATATCGCATGGGTCATCCAACGGTTTATATTTAAACCATCGGCTATTTCCCATCTAACAATACTTATGCCATTTTATTCTGTAACAAAATTCAATACATTTACGCTTGAGAAACGTGGGTATTTATTGGGGCCAACAAGGAACTACACGGTATTGTGGAATTTGCCAAAAATTCATGTTTTCGGATGAATACTCATTTTCATCTTGGTGGATACGTTAGTAAGCAAAATTGCCATATATGGGGCTCAGAAAACCCAAACGAAGTCTTACAGTAGACAATGCACCCATACAAGTTACTGTTGAGGCTAGAGGAGCAGAGGCATCTTTGGACCTTACTTGCTTTGAAAATGAAGACGACGCAACCATTACGGTCAATAGATACACCTCATGCCCAATGATAACCGGTTATTATCTACCTAATCTTCATGGTATTGATGTGAACGGTGTTTAGTTTCACCAGGATAATGCAACTTTCCTCACATCTCATACCACAATCGATTTGTTGAGCTAAACGTTTGATGGCCGATTAACACTAAACTTACCGATACTTCAAGTATTCCTATTTGTACCAAAGGGGGTCAAATGACCTCTTGCGGTATTTAAGGTAGATTACATATATTTCCCGGTAAAAAAAATTAACAAGAGAGGAGTAAATCTTGGAAAACACATTCGATGTATTTTGTAATAAATGCCGTAAAAGCAAATGGCGATGTAATAATGTTATTTTCAAGAAATTCTGACCAAAGATTCAGAATGGGTCATTTGAACCGTCCATGGTAGATTTAGTGTTAATTAGATGAAATGTAGTGTCAATTGGCCGCCAAAAAGCTGCAATTTAATACCATTGGACAATTTTCTGTGGGATGCCATTAAAGAAAAAGGTTATGCCGACAAACTAGAAACAATTGAGAATTTGAGGGCCAAAATTCATGATGCTTTTGCCTAAATACGACCTGATACACTCGAAAAGTACACGAAATTTGATCTGATCGAATGAGGTATGATGGGGGCAGCCATGGCGGCCATATAAATGAAATAATATTTCATTTCCGAACGGAACAATTGTACTTCATACATAACATAATTCGTCATTACAACCGTTCAGTACGGATTATGACAACATCACTTATGTTGTGTGCGTTAATTTTATACATGAGTGGCGGGACCTACAATGTAAAGGCGACTCCGAACGACAGTTTTTGAGAAGCTTTTTACGGCAACTTTATTTACTCTTAAAGTTTTTGCCAGAAATCTGCTGAGAGGAAGTTTTTTCTTAAACATTTCAATATTTGCAGCATTTTGTTAAATCTTAAAGAGTTTGAACTCCCAGTTGTGTTAATTTTTTAAATAAAATTAACAATAATTCTGAAACTCGATATGTACGCCTTTAATTTCAACTGGAGTTGGCATCTTGACAGATGTAAGACATTTGCTATGAAAATAGAAACATTTCCTATGTAAATTTATAATTTTTTTTAAATAAGTTTTAATGCTAAATTCATAAATTTATTACATAAAACCATAATAAATTATTTTGATTTTATTTTACAGTCCAAAAGGTAGACTGTCATATTGAAATTCAAATTGAATTGAAAATCACAGTAAAGCCCTTGTAAAAAAAACTAAAATTAATATTCATTGAGTGGAACGGGTCGGATGAGTGGGAGAGAATAAAAAAATATTGTACCACACAGTTATATACTCTCATAAACTCAATTTAATGTGGAATGTTAACATGAACAGTCATTTAAACTCCCTTATCTACATACAGTGAGAAGCACAAATGAGTACATATTTGAAGAAAACTTCAAAAGTTTTCTTTTCACATTTATTTAGCATTTAGTGATTAACGAAATAAAATAAAATTTTAAATAGAAAACATAAAGCTCTAATGATAAAATATACAAAGCAAAGACTATACGCATGTATTCAATTTTGCACATCTGCTTTTCTACGAAAGTGGAAATGGTGTTGTTAAAATAATAAACAAAAGCTCCAAAAACAACACAATGTAGTTGCTCACGTGATCAAAGAATAAACAAAAATATACCAACAACATCAACACAAAAAACCTATAAGAAATAAACGATGTAAACAGCCAACTAAAAAGCACATTGATCAGAGAAATAAACAACCAACGACAAAGTGCAACGAATATAGAAGTAAACAAGCAAAAACAAAATGCATATAGGACACACAAACAACAAAAATGGAAACAACTTGTTTACATTTTTAGATTGTTCCCGAAGGCCGTCATCCTCCATCGAGTGCATCCAGCGATATAAAAAGCAAGACAAAGCGAGCAATGAAAGAGTTCGAATTAAGTTAGTCGTATGTAAAGATGTAGGATAAGAATTCAGCCAGACACGTTGTGTGTGAAGAGAACATTGTGTTGTTGCTTACAAAAAGGTTGTAAGCAGAGGAATGTAACGCACAAGTGTTGTTGCTTTAAAAAAAAAAGTTATAAGCAGAGATGAATAACGAACAGTTGTTATTGCGTGCGTGGAAGGGCATGAAGGAAGAATAAAAATTGAAGTAAATTATTATTGTGTAAATCAATTTCCCACAGTGGCACATGGAATTGTGCGAACAATAAAGAATTGATTTAAAATTAAACACATACGTAGTTATTTTTATTTTTTTTTTGCAATCTACGAACTCATATTTTGAACTTTTTTAAAAAGGTAAAAATAATATTTTTAAATTAAAAGGCTTTAATCAATCTTTAAATAGTTTATTCAGGTAACAGCCTGGACTAAACGTAACAATATGTTTGTTTGATATTAAAAACTGTCGTGATTTTTTCATGTTTTTGCACTATTTTGACTTTTTTTAGACAATCTTAGTTAAATATTAATTACTTAATCCCATTAAGCGATTAATTTTGCAACTTATCGGACAAAAATCGATTTCTAATAAAATATGAAGAAACTCTCGAAATCAATTGAAATAGGGGTCGCCGTGGCCTAATAGGTAGTGTGATGGCTTATTAGACATAAAGCCAGGGTTCGAGTCCCACGCCAGACATTAAAAATAAAAGAATACAAAAAAACAGTATTTTTTCAACGATTTCTTCTCTTTCTCATATTGAAAAGTTTGTCAAAAATCTGTCGTTCGGAGTCGACTTTAAACTTCAGGTTCCGCCACTTCTGTATTAAATTAACACACACAACATAAGTGGTGTGAGAAACTGCGGGGTTCTTGGGGACGATTGCTGTAGACTGTCTAATGATGAAGGTATAGCACTGGCCATTTTATAATCACCAGCAGCAACTCGTTTCCTTACCGTTCGCATTTTCCCGCTTTCCACCTTTCCTAAACCTGCACAATGCACTGCATGAGTAGGGGTCATCCCCTGAGTGCGGGTTTAATTAAAAACAAAAAAGTTAGTATTGTAGCTTTGACTGGAAGTGGCTATTCTACCAGAGAAATCTCTAAACGACTTGGAGTTAATCAGTCAGTGGTCATCAGGAACTAAAAATGTCGTTCTGTTGTTTCCAAGCCTCAAGTCAGAAGTCGTAAAAAACTACTAACTAATGCAGATGCTTGTCTAATGGCAATAAAAATGCAAAAGGACCCATTTTTGACACAAAAAGAAGCTTCTTTGGCAATCGGGAAATTCTTTAGCCATTAGATAGATGGAAAGCAAAGCTCTTAAAGATATTGGCTATGCCTTAACAATTAAAGAAATAACCTGCACTTTCGGCTAAAAATGTAAAGGCACAGTTAAGGATTGCCAAAGAACAGAGAAACTGGACAGTGGATGACAGACGAATCAGAATTCAACGGTTTTCAGTCTAGTGGTAAGCAATATTGCTTGCGTCGCCATGGGGAAGAATTCAAAGACACCATATTAAGGAAATGGTGAAACACAGTGGAGGAAAAGTCATGGCAAAGGGTTGAACCACTGCAAAGAATCAATAATGTTATGAAAAAAAGCCGATCCTGCTCAAAAGTACCTGCAGCCTATCCTGCTCAAAAATTACTTTTTCTGCAGAATGTTGACCCCAAAAATGCCTCCAAAATCGTTAAAGAATGGCTTCGTGAACAAAATTTTCAATTTCCCGATCTCAATTCGATTGAGAATATCTGATCAACCGTAAAGATCCAGTTGGGACAGTACCGTCAGCCCCCAACCAATTTAGATGAGCTTTGGCAATAGATTCATCAAGAACGGACAAATATTCCGAAAGAAATTATAAAGAACTTGGTGGAGAGCATGGCAAGTCGGGTAAATGAGGTTTTATATAGCAAAAGTCTTTGGACTAAATATTATACATACTCATACCCCCAAAATTTTTTTGGCCTAGTGCAAAATTGAGTACATTCCAGTTATTTTACTCCTGATTCTTGTTTTTCCTTAGAATTAGAGTTTTCCTTAGAATTTTAATTAAAAACCGAAAAAAGTTTGGAATTGCTTTACAACCTTTATTTTTATGAAATTATAATTGCTCAGTGTACAAACATGTACTCATTTGTGCACCCCACTGTATATACAAACGTATGTGTTTACCGTATTTTTGTATGATTTTATGCCTGTCTTGTATTATGGGTACCTTTTTCAACAAAAAAATTAAAATAAAAAATTCTTTCAAGTTCAAATTTTGTTTCCTTTTTTAGAACATTTTGTTTAAGTTTTTAAATGTTAACTAAAAAGGAATTCTTTACAACTTCATTTTGAATTTCATTTGCCTTTCTATGGCAAGGTTATCCTGTGTAACATCTGTAAGAGCTGCACCCACGTAGACTTACTTTATTTCCTGTCCTCTTTAATATCGAACTTAAGTGGTAACTTATTTTACAACTACAAACATAAGTGTTTCCCCAAGAATGTTTCAAAGTGAATGACCGACCATTGGCTAAATCAATATCCAACCAAACAAGATAATCTACTTTTTTATGGACCCTATTTATCTTTATTGTGGTCGACTGTAGAGAAATAGAAATTTTTGTGTTAGAAACCGTATGTATTGGATGCGGTTTTCTGCATGGCATGACATATTTTACCTTACAATTCACTGTTCGCCTAAAAAATTTGAGCAAAATTTGTGTTTCCTTTGAAAATTTTTTACTGAAAATATTTTTTACAAATAAATTAGTCATATTTGTTTAGTAACGAAATAAGTAAACAAAAATTTAACAAAAAAAAAAATTACAAATTCAATGAATAAAAGAGATATTCAAAAGGTCTCTATACATCTAAGGATTCGGTAACTTAAATATGCCTGTTTTATCGAAAACATAATGAAATGTTTACCTGGGAGTTTTTTCCTTTAGGTTTTCAGAAGATTTTAAACACATTGTTGTTGTGTTTTTGTTTATGGTTTCACATAACAATGTTTGTGGCAAACAACAACAAGCCAAAGCCTTAATTAGTAATAATTAAGACTTCTTTGTATTAGTTTTAACCGCAATATGTATGATGAACAGATCAAAAGATTACAACAAATTTAATTAAACAAAAACATAAAATACTTTGGCAAGTAGGTTAAATTAGGTTAGGTTAGAGCACGTGTACTTGTCGGTTAAGACAAGTATAGTACCCGGAGCTTGAAACTGACCCATTGTACAGTGTCCTTAGAGAAGGTAGGAAATAGAGGATATAGGATGAAAGCAAGGAATGTAGGTAAAGGATGGAGAATGGGAATCGGAGAAATTACACAGAAAGAAACAGACACAAAGCAAAAGCGGGTGAGAGCGCGATTACACTTGTGAAGTCCTAGTACCTCTCAACTAGCCCAAGTTGCTAATGAATCTGTGGAGAGCCTTTATGTCGGCCTTCGACACAGAACTCAAGTTCCCAAAGAAGGCCCTGCCAACAAGGGTCCTCAACCACAACTTGCCAAGAGCTAGGCAATTACAGAGGAGGTGTTCAATAGTCTCCAACTCCTCCTCATCGCAACATACCCTGCAATAATCTGGCTGGGATCTGTTCCAGATCCCCGTCAGCGATCTAATCTCGCAGTGCGTACGGGGCGTAGATTTAAAAACAAATTAAAAAAAAAAAAATTCAATCATCTATTGTATTAACATTAAAACAACCACAGTAAACTTTACCGAATGGAGAAATGTGAAGGAGAAAAATGTTTTAGTTTAACTTCATAATATTTCGCCTAACACCTTAGTCTAGTGGATAGTGTCCAGAAGAAATTATCATGACTTGAAGGTCGAATTGACGCATTGTTTTTTATATATTTTTTTTTTCGTAACAATAAATTTTTTGGAGAAACTTTTCAAAACTATTGTAGATTGTAGATTATACTTTTAAAACTAAACATAGCATATAGTTTTACTCATTAATGGGATATAAACTGAACTAAAATAAAATCATACGCACTCTAAAGTGATCTTTGTCGTGAGTAGACTTTATTTTAAAATTCTTTAAACAGTTTGCTTCAAATTAATTTATGAACAATTAATTCTCAATTAATTAAAACCTCTTTCAAAACTATCCTCAAATGCTGTCAAAACTTCTTTTTCCAATCACAACAATTACTGTCAAAAGTTTTTTTGAACATGTTGGGGAAAACCTTGTCAACAATTTGTTCCTCTCTAGTCTGTCATTTTGGGGGCACATCAGAAAATATTCAATTTAATTAAGAATTCAACATAATTTATTATGAAATGAAAATGCCGCAAATGAAAATGTCCTGGTGAACGATTGTGGTTAATTTGAAATAATTTTACGGATTAAAAAAAAAAAAAAAAAAATATCTAGAAATAGAGAAATTGCGATGAATTATTGTACAATGAAAGTAAATTTAAATGAAAAACTCGCTTTTCTCTTTCGCCAAGTTTGAATGACTTTTTTGAACCAAAAAAATAATAACTTTTTAAACTTTTTTGTAGGACAACAAATTGAAAGTTTAAATTAAAGATAAATAAACATCAGCTTTTTCGCTAAAGTAACCATAGTTTTGTAGGTAATGTATAAGCTATGGTTCAACCCTTGGCTTAGAAATCGCAAGCACTATAAAACATGAAAAAATATTTGTTTGTTTCAGAAACTTCCACTCAGCAATCTTCTGCCAAAACTGACATGAAAAGTGTCTGAAAAATCTGTTATTAAGCTGTAGGTGCTACCACTTATGAATAAAATTAACACACCATGATGTGAATAGTAATGGTAATCTTCAAACCATGATTACTCTGTTCAACCACTACGCGTCTTTACACAAAACTTACTGAAGTTTTACAGACTCACTCGTGTACTTTGCTTACCTTTTATATAGCAAATTGAATACATACATAATTGGTCATTACAATCCTTTAGTCAGTATTACAGATTATCTTCTCAGATCACTTCTGTTGTATACTTTAATTTTATACATGAGTGCCGAAACCTACAGCTTAAAGTAGACTCCGGATAACAGATATTTGAGAAACTACTTATGGCAATTTTATTTACTCACAGAGAGTTCTAGGCAGAGATCTGCTTAGAGGAAATCGCCGAAGAAATATTTTCATTTTGTCGTTTTGATGTTTGACCTCGGCTCTTCAGTTTAGTAAGCCAACACACTACCGTTCGCTTGTTACCGCCAATCCAGTATAAATTTGTCCCTTCATTGGATGGGATGGGACGGAGTGACATACCCATCATACTTTAATTCCGTACTTGGCAGTTTTCGATAGTATGTATTGGGTAAAACCAGTACCTCCACGAAAGGGATACAATTGCTCATCAACTGTTACTTTTGAATCTGCTAAGTAATTACAACGTAGATTATCATTCACCATTAGAAATACTTTCGTTATGGCTGCAGCTTTATTGGTTTTTCTTACACGTTTTTTTATAAAACGGCTTATATCCCAATAACGCCGCACGATCATGGAAGCTCGATATAAGAGATGTGTAGTCGTTTTCCATAAGTCTTTAGTATGTACGTAACTAGAGGGCGTAACACCACCCAACAAAAGAAGACCCAAATATGCATCAAAGCCATTTTTGTTAACACTTTCCCATGTACGTGGCTCTTTTGTTAGATTTTAAGTATTATAATGTCCGTAGCAACAATTTGCTTTTCTGTTTGTCTCACAAATGACAAGGTCATACATTTCTTCGGATAATATTAACTTGAATGTTTCTACAATGGTTAGACCTTTAGTTCTTCGTACTGGCCCATTGTTTTCAGATCTCAAAATGTTGTGTGTATGGAATCTTGCAGTTTGTGGTGGTATAATAGACCAAATTGTTCCATCTTTAGTTTTATAATTTATTACACTTTCACTGGGCGTATCATCATATTCTTCATCATCTTCTATTTCTTCCTTAAAGTTGGATTCGGGTAACTGGAGTTCTTCAATGTCAGAGGCGTTAGAGTTACATCTGCTATGTATTCGTCTACATCACTTTCATCATCATGGTACTATTTCATCATCACCATTTTCTTCTTCCAATTCCTGTAACCTTTGTCGAATGCAAGGAAGCTTGTCTAGGAGTAAGCCATTCCCTATCTGCGATTTTTATATTTTGTTCTACTCTAATTAATTTTTATTCACAAAAAAAAAAAACTAATGTTGACATAAAGGTTAAATAATCTTACAAATCTAAGTGCAAGCTTGTAATCAAAGGAATAGCGGATTGAATAATTTTCTAAACTTCAAGAATTCTTTATAAAAACTATAATTTCCATTGATTTAAAAAAAAAAAACTGCTTACAAAATTAAATCATAACTCAATGGACCCTTAGAATTATGGATATGGGTTTTATGGCTTTTGTCATTAGAAACAATTTTCTTTTCATTTAATTTTTTTTATTAAACCAGCACTCAGGGGATGACCCCTACTCATGCAATGCATTGTGCATTTTTATTGTTTGGCATTCTCTAGTAAAACGTATGAAATTTCCACAAGCTACTGTTGCTGACAACAGCATTTGTCTTCTCTTAACACATGATACCCCATCTTCTCTGTTAACAAATTTCCACATTGACAAACACAATTCAATGTAATGATGCTGTCACTGTCGCTACCTCTGTAAATGGAAATGCAACTACAATTGCTGCTCTTGTATGCAGTTAGACATTCAATTCAATTGCAGTTACAATATTACTTGGATTGTTATTTCCCTCTTTAGAATTTTTAGTTTTTTTATGGAAAATCGTTTTTCGTTCAATTTTTGCTCTTAACTTTTCCATCTCTTTTCAATTGACAATAAAAATTGATGTTTTTTCTTGATTTTCAATTTTTCTTTTTAGATTCTATAAATTGAGTTACAAAAATAATGCCACGAAGTACAACAATATTGTCATTTACAATAAAGCATTGCATACACAAGCAGTTACAGTGGACAATTATAAAAAAAATGTGAAAGCAGATACTCTCTTAAGTAGTATTGTAGTTAGCTTGTTGGCTATATCTCAATATGACCTTGAATAAAAGGCGATATGTAAAGTTCTGCTTCTGTTAGAATTCAGTCAGTCTTATTAGAGCACACGTGAGATTCAGTTAGAATTCAGTCAGTCATGTGTGAAGACGACTCGTAGAATTCAGTAAAAATCCGCATAGACACGTTGTATGTGAAGAGAATATTGTGGTGTTGCTTACATAAAGGTTGTAAGAAGGGAAGAATAACGAACAGTTGTTATCGCTTACGCGAAAGAGTGTGAAAAGAGAATAGCAATTAAATAGTAAATCAATTTCTAAAGGTGGTACACAAAATTGTGCGAACAATAATGAATTGATTCAAAATTAAGCACATATTTATTTTTATTATTTGCAATCTATTTAAAAAAATAAAAACGTAAAAATAAGTATGGATATTCTGATTAAAAAATGAAGGTAATCTCTGTCTGAATAACATCTTATGGTTGCCCAAGCACTGACTAATCTACAAGCTATTGAAATTGCTGATATTGCATGATTCCAGACCACTGTTCTGACTGAGGTTAGAGTGAGAGAGACTATTACACACAATGTATAGCTTTAGACGAACTAGTCAATGATGTTACTAAAGAGTTCAAAAGTTGTTCTAACCAGAAAGTCACAAAGAAGTGCCCGAATTTTACAGAAACTTCACGGCCATTTATTATAATTTACATAGCACAACAAGATATGAATCATAAAAGAGACAGTACTATGTTTGGAATCATTAAGTTATAAAAAATTAATGCTGAAACAAAACAAATTAACTAAAAAATACAAAATTAGTATAATTGATATCAAGTTAAAATATAAAGAAAAAAATGCAATATAAAGATATTTAAAAGACTAACAATACTGTAGAATTAAATAAGAGAGTTGAAAATATTAAAAAAAGTTACCATTTAAAAAAATCAGTCTAAAAAACTGGGAATAAAAATATATTCGATATAAACCTATAAAACAAATCACGAATCGTAAAAAATTTTGCCTATGAAAATATTTTAAATAACTTCTTTTTGAACGCATTTGCATTGCCTAGATTCTGGATGTAATTTCGTAGAGAATTCCAAAGACTAGTGGTGTGTATAAAAAACTATCTCTGAGATAAAAGAGTCCTAAATCTTTGCTGACTAATGTTCCTACCCCGGTAGTTCCTAGCAAATATAATTCCACAAAATAAATATTTCTGCCGTTCCGTGTAAATTATCTTATGAAGTAGAATAAGGCATCTAATTTTCAGGAGATTATCAAATTTTACATTAAGAATCCGGCATGCCAAATGAGAAATGTTATCACGACAAGACATATCTAGCTACGTCATTTAAGTCAAGTTAAGTTTACGGTTGTCACCACAATCACAGTTCGCAAAGATTTCGCACCCATACAAAAGTATCGGAATTAAGTACGTTCTAGCAAATTGCATACGAATGACAAAAGGAGTCGAATCAATAACAGTCCAGAAGTTCCCAAGCATACTATAAATTATAGCAACAACGACACCTATATGGTCAGACCACGATATACTGTCATTAAAGACAATAGCCAGATTACTTGCAGATTTGACAAGATCAATTTTACTACCACTGGTGCATAATTCAGGCACGACAAATGATCTGTCAGCATTCGAAAGTAAAATACATTTAGACTTAGAGAGATGGATGCAAAGTCGATTGGCCGAGGCACAGTTGTCAATCCTAACCAAATCACGATTAATGAAATCCAAATCGATTATTAGCTTACATATGAACATTACATCCGCTTAATCATTTATTTACATACAAAACAACACAGGCCCAAGTATTGACCCCTGCGGAATACCTCTACTAAAGTGAATCTGAGATATTGTGAATCAGAGATATTGCCATTAAGATTAACTTTTTGAAATCTATTTATCAAATAATAATAAATAAGATTACAGGCAGAATTTGAGAAATAAAACAGTTTCCGGAGCTTTTGTCTTACTAAATTACTAAATCTGGCGTCTATAGAAGTAACTGAACAAATGTGTCACAGTGGTCTCCAACTAAACGAAATATAAGAAAACATTACCGCGGCAACTTTCTCTCATCAGATTTCTAGCAAGAAACAAAAGGAAAACAAAATGTTACCATATTTTAAATACAAATCTTAAATATCGGATTTTGCTTTAGTTTTCTTGCATGCCATATACGTATGAGCAATATTATTAAGTGTTGAATAACGAAATTCAATATCAATCATACGCCACGATTAATCAATGCAGTAGCAGTAAGAGAAGATTTTACTGGACACACTAAAATTGTTTTATGGCTTGTATTATTTGAAAATCTATTCAAATTGAAGTCACAGTAATCTAGTAGACAGGCATTAGGCCACACTTCAAACTCCGGGGCAAGCATCTCCAACCAAACGAAATATGAAAAAAAAATTATTCCTCGCAGACTTTCAGTAGATTTCTGGCAAAGTTCTGAGAGTAAATAAAAATAAAATTGCCATAAAAAAGTTTCTGAAAAATCTGTTATTCGTATTCAACATTAAGTTGTACGTCTCGTCACTCATATGTACATACACTGGCGAGCATAAATGATTACATAATATTATATTTCAGCAAGGCGGGGATAAAAAATGGTTCGAGGAGAAAGAATTTAAGACGTTGAAATGGCCAGTACAAAGTTATTGGTATTTGTAAAACGAAAATTGCCACAGTATGAAAAGCCTCGAAATAACTTGAACGAATTGTGGCTAAGAATTTAGGCAGAGCTCCAAAGTTTAAACAGCGAAACCATCAAAAAACTGATAGAAACCTTACCAAAACGCATTAAATCAGTAATTAAGAATAAAGAATTTTGGACAAAATACTGAATATGTCTTTGGAAACGAAACGAGCAAAATTGGATAAATGCTATTAAATAATATATAATCTGTATTTTATATTCAAAAAGGAAGTAATATTATTGAAAAGTTTTTGTTATATTTAGAGCATAGTCTAAATAAATGTCTAACATATGGATGGTTTTTTTTTTTTATTTTAATACGTAAAGTACAAATATAAAGTTTATATATTTTTTAATATTATGTATACATTTTTGATCGCCAGTGTATATATAAAAAAATATGAACGCACACAACATAAGTAGTGTAAGAAACTAGGTCGTAGTCCCAACTAAAGGATTGTAATGAGCAATTATGTGTATTGGCGTATCCATGAAAAAGTTGGGAAATCCATTGCCATAAGCTATATAAGAGATTTAAACATTGACGCAAACGTCTTTAAGTTTTAAATTTTCAAAGTTCTAGATAGGTCATACAGTGGAATGGTTCTTTGTTAAACATTTAATTGCCAGAAAATCATTCATTTATTTCAATTCTTATTTAATTGTCCCACTGTGCTTTGTATATTTTGTTTTCTGTTTTGCATAGTCTATCATCGTAAACAAACATAATTATGTGGGAAGTTTTACTTAGTTTTTCTAACAACTATCAACACAATGTAACACAGCAATTGGAGGAAAGAGAGAGAGAGAGAGAGAGAGAGGTTTAGTAAATAACAAGGCTCAATATCATTCGATAGAGAGTGAGAGGGAGAGAGTAAGAGTGATGGAAATAGTAAAAGAAATAAAACACAACATAAACAACATTCTCCATAAAATGTATACGAACAAGATGAGCAAATAATGATAATTTGCAGGAGACAAATATTTTCAGGAAATTGTTAATAAATTGCAGGCTTTCCTTGTTTTTTTTTTTCTTTTTGTTATAATGGGTTAATTAAGTTGGATTGTCAGACAATTTTAACAAGCTAGTAACATAGTATGTAAGACCAATAGAAGCAATAACAACTTTATTAAATAACCAACAATTAAAATTTGCCACATAAACAAATATTAGGGGTATTCACGTTGCATACAATTTAAGAAATTTGCTTTTAATCTCTGGATTGTTACTAACGTTTAGAGGCTACTAATACAGTGAGAGTTACATATTTCTTAGTAGAACAATTTCTTAATAAACCAATCGATCTAATGAATATTGGCTTTAATTTTTAGGAAGACTGGAAGCCTAATTCAAAATTAACGTAGCGTAATATGTAGTGTCAGCCTGAGGCCATGATTCAGACCAGAGATCAGCAATGAATCGTTTTTCCGCTAATCATAAGCACTCATGCAATTTTGAGTATGAGTGAATTGCAATTCAATTACTCCGGTTCATTTGTACTCGCTACAACATTGATTTAGAAGTATAGGTTACAATGAGTATGAGTACAACCTAGACATCAAACTCATAACATTCAAAATATGCTTGATTCATACGCCTACTCATTCTGGGTCATAAATTTAGAAAAATACTTATAATACTTATAAGTCATTCGAGTGGCTCGAATCATTCATAAAAATTTACAGCTTTTGTTGTTGTTACATTTACAAACAAAGAAGAAAGGAATGTCAAAGACCACAAGCAAAGCATGCACACAATCTTCTTGTGAGTAAAGTAGTGTTCATATGCGAATCATATCTACTTTGTGCTTCGTGTAAGTGTTAAGTAGCGACGAGTTAAAGTCAACATTATCATGTTAAGTATGAATACGCCGAGTACTTCCTGCTTTGAGTATGAGTAGTATGAGTATGATATCAAAATAAGTATGAATGCGTATAAGTATGACTCGAATCTACTCATCGTTTTAAATAGTTATTGCTGATCTCTGGTACAGACCTCTTGGAATATGAAAAAAAATATCTCATTCGTACCAATTTTAACTCGTCTTGCTGTGAAAAGTTTCCCAGTTATAGATATATTCTGTAATAAATTGAGGTTAGGTCGACATAGTCCAGTTGGCTTATTTGACGTAAAACACCGGTTTAAAGCCTTTGAATTAATTTTTTTTATTTTTCTCGAACCTTCCAAACTTTAATTTGATAAAAATTGTTTATTTTTTTTTTTGTTTGTTTTTTTTTCACACAAAATTACTGATTACCCAAATATGTTTGAAGCTATTTTAAAAAACCAAAGTTGTTTAGAAAATGAAGAGAGATTAGTCTTTAAAACAGTACATATAAACGTTTAGTTCAAACTTATTTGTTATGAGTTTTGATGGGGTAAAGTTGGAAAATATTATGTTTTTTCTTATTTTTTCAAGTTTAGCTATTCTTAGGTTTAACGTCTAATGAAAAAATATGAAATAGGTGATGACTTTTTGAAAGTGCATTATCTTGTGAAGGGATTAATACTTCGTTTGATCAAATCGAACAAAAATTACCGTCGTTATAATTTAAATAGTATAACAGTCGTGTTACAGTCACCGTAGTCTATTAGGTAGTGTGTTGGTTTATTAGACGAGAAATCAGGGTTGAAACCTGTTCCCGCCCGCTCCCCGGTCAGACATTAAAAACGACTTCCTCTCAGAAGATTTCTGCCAAAAATTCTGAGACTAAATAAAATTGCTATGAAAAGTTTCTCAAAAATCTGTCGTTCGGAGTCGACTTTAAACTGTAGGTCCCGCTACTCATGTATAAAATTAACCCACACAACATAAGTGGTGTTGAGAAGCGAGGTATATAATCCTGACTGAAAGGTTGTAATATATAGTGGGTGACAAAAAGAATGGAAACTTTTCCAAAAATTTATTAACGTGCTCTAATCAAACAAAATTGAAAATAGAAAAGAAAAAATTTGGAAATTGCAGTTCAATAGTATGCATAAGAATATAAAAAAGCTATATTATTGAAGTGTTGAAGCCTTCTCCCTTCCTCTCCCTATACAGTTCTCGACAATGGCTCACGTAGCTCCAAACAGAAACATTTTCTTCCGTGCTACGTTTATCGTTACAGCTGCCTCGCCAAACTCTTCATCGTACCATTGATTTCGTTTGGGGTGGGGATTTGACTGTTGCGGCAGTAGTGCACAAGGAGTGGCAAATGTAGACAGTCCACCAATGTCGCTGAGGTTAGGTTTGGGGAACAACGGAGATTTATGTACGATGAGTATACATCATTGGAAGGTGTTAATTCTAATTTCCAGATGAGAAAACTTGATAACGGATTATTTTATTGGCTGGGTAACTGAGATAGTGTGAATTGGATACGAATGAACATTCCAAGTTTGAAATGAAAAGCTTGTCAAAAGTAGATTAATCAGTGTATTAGATGCCTTTCCGTCCTACATAACATTCAAAATCCTCTGGCCTTTTCTCTCAATGTCAAGATAAACACTCCTTAGCACTTTTGAAGGTAATACATTCAGTTTCTAAGTACTCTATGGTTAGATGTATGGTGAAACGTGTGGTTAAGCATCATGCTTATCATCTCTTTATGTCATCAATAAATTTCGACAAATGTACCATGATGACATCGCCCATGTCATGGGATTGTCATACGAAGAGGAACATAGTAAGCCACAGGGCCTTGAAATGTAGAACCATTTGTAACTAGTTTTTCCCAACTGTTGGATATTATTCGTATGCATGTAGATTATCAAAAGCTAGTGCTTATTATTAGAAAAGGTTGTCAAATAATGTTAAACACAAAAGATTTCTAATAAAAGACAACATTGAATAGAAAATATTCTTATAAAATATGCATTCGATGTCGTTGACAAGTGTCCAATTTCGTAAAATACTCGCTTATGTACTCATAACCGCATATATAAAATGGTACTCATGCTGTTTAACGACACTCAAGCAGCATAATGCTGATATACATTCTCATGTTATGGCCAGAGCTTATGCTTATGATGGCTGTACAGAGGCAATAATTTGAGCAGCAATTTTCGCCTACATTTACACAAATTTACGAAACAGTAGACGGTTTTGTTGGTTATTGGTTTATTTTATTGGAAGACATTTTAGCACTTATTTTTCGGGCATTAATTTTGTTCTTTTCTTCCTTCCATATTCGACAGAAAAGTGGAAGTAAAATGGTTTAAAAGGCTTTTACAAATTTGCTGCAATTCGGAAATATTTTATAAAAGCTAACCGCTTTCATTTCTTCGTTGAGAAGTGTTAAGGTTTTATCAGTGCCATCTACGTTTTCGCTTTTTGTCTGGTTTTGGTCTATGTATGTCCTTCGCTTCCCATTCCCTCTTCCTATTTCTTCGCCTTTTCTTCTATCCCCTCTTGTATCTGTCTCATTAAGGACGTTGTGTACAACAGGGTACTGCACTTGCTTTAGATGACAGGTACACGTCCTTTTACCTAACCCTCATTTCTTCTAGGGATGACTTATTTTTGGGCATACTTATAAGTAAAGAAAAATTTCAAATTTATTTGTTTACCTTGTGCTGAATTTATTTTTATGAAAATGTTTTTTAATCGTCATAAATAATAACTTAAAACGAAACAAACAAATTTTGTGCAACTTCAGCTGACAGCAACAGAGAAGCACAAGTCCATTCACTAAACACTTAAAAGCAAAGAAAAAAGAGCTAATGACTGGCTCATATGTAATGCAATAAAGGAATTATTAAATTCTTACAAAGAGAAAGAGAGAGAGAGAGAGAGAAAGGAGATTTAATATACTCAAGGACATCACTTCTCTCGCTTTATTCCTTACGTATTCAGTATTGCATTGAATGAAATTGAAATTTTCCATAATGATTTGCAAATTTCATTGACGAAATTAAAGAGAATTTCTTATTGCCAAAGGCTAGAGGGTTTTTCTTATGCTAAGGAAACTAGAAAGCATACAGTAAAGACTTGAAATATTTAATGTAAAATGTTTAAAAACAAATTTCGTTTTCTTAATATTTAAAGATTTAAGCTTATTCTGAATATAGATAACCAAGCATAGCTGCTTTGGATAGCATATAATATGAGAGAAAAAATTCGTTACAAATCTTGTACCTAGAAAAAACCTAAAGTCGTGATATGAAAACATTCTCATAAAACAATAGAAAAGTCTAAATAGGCTGGGCTATGTAAAAGTTAAAATTTAAAATTGCAATAAAACAAAAACAATTCGAAAGTATTGTACAATTATTCCTGTTAGAAATGGAACATCGGAATCATTGATATGGCTGGCCTCACAGTGCCTTAGTCGATCGGACCAATTTCCATGCACTTTTTCGAGTGTATGTGGCCGTATCTCGGCAAAGGCATCACAAATGTCGGCCTTCAAATGCTCAATTGTCCCTGGTTGATCGTCATAACACTATTCTGTAACGGTAATCCATAGAAAATAGTCAGTTCATAGCTATTTGCAGGCTAAGTTCGCCTGATTATACGGTCATTAAACGTTCGAAGCAATAAACCAATTGTGACATGAGATGTGTGGCAAGTAGCAGCAACATGTTTGAAACCATGAATCGCTCAGATCAATGCCATGAAGGGCGGTTTATCGGGAACCGATAACTGCCTCCATTGATCGTAATGGGTGTGGCGTGATTAATTTTTAAATAAATATGGACCAATGATACCTCCGCTCTTCAAGCCGGAACAAACAGTTAGTCGTAATGGGTATATTGGCTTGGGAAAGACCACGTCTGTGTTTTTTGAGCCCCAAAATAGGGCAATTTTTCATATTAACGTACCCACCAAATGAGTCTGTGAAAGTACGTCACATGAGATTAGTCCAAAAGGAATTTCTTTTTTTTAACAAAATCAACATCATCGTGAAGTTTCTCCTTCGACCAATAAATCCCAACGTTGCTGAAGGTCCACTATGTATTTTCGTACTATGAAACGTAACTTTGGACAGAGATTTAATAACAAGAATCTCTTTTTGATTATTCTTTTAACAATTTTAGCACTTTGGACTTACGCTTAAACGTTTAAAGGTGTAAATAAACTCTAAATATTTTAATTAAAAACAAGAAAATCTACTCAACGTTTCATTTACAATCTTAAAAACCATTCTGTAACACCATAAAATAATGCTTTCTAAAGTGTATAATTTAGATATTAATTTACAATTTAATTCAACATTTATTGCACGCTTTAACTGCTTTAAGTTATCCACCTAAACGTATACGTATTGAATTGTACGAATTAAATATCACTCATACGCTCTCCCCAGCACATACATACCACATGCAATAGACTATTGCAGTTAGTATTTTATGGAATTTTTGCTAATTTTTTCTTTTCTTACAGGGATAAACAAACGATATGAAATAAGAATTCTATACAGTCACCGAAAAAAGTGTACATACACCGTATACAATGCCGGTGAATAGTATTTAATATTATTTTTTTAACGTATATTTGGCTCTATTACATAAATGCAAGTTTGATAATAAAAAATCCACATTTTTTCGGTGGAAGATTCGCTCTTTCGTTTTTCTTAATGGGAAAAAGATTGATTGAAGTGAGAAACATAAAAAATACCCATCAAGATGAAAATAAAGTTCATACGAAAAGAAAGTAGATTTTGTTTTCTTTGGCAAAACCGACATAATGGTGCAGTTTCCCGTTGGTCAAAATGTCCAATAAATTCCAATGTTGCTCAAGCACAAAACGATTCAACGCATCCATCACAAAGAAAATGAGGTTCTTCCGTAAAGATGATTTAATATCATCAATGTCCAATAAATATTAATGTTACTCCAGCATAAATTTATTCATTACGTTTAGTGGAGAGAATCTACTGATTTTTATGATAGAATAGAATGACATAAGTATTGTTAGATTTAAAATAATCGATGGTTCAAAATTAATCCGATAGATAGCCCGCCTAATACTATTCTAGTCCGGAGGAATTTATATTGGGATAACACTCTCCACCTACAACTTCTCTAAGTTTCAGTTCAGTTTACCAATGTCATGAGCATCAATTTACGAGCGATTTAATAAAATTTCTATCAACTTTTTTTTTGGTTGATGACATTAAACATTTACAAACTCTGATTTTAATAAGCTCTAAACATACATAGGCTCACATACTATGTATAGACTCCTACTTCAAATTTCGTAAACCAAGTACTTTGGTCGCCGTAGTCAAGTAGGTATTGTGTGGGCTTATTAGACGTGAGGTCAAACTTCAAATTAGAGATCAAGACGAAAATATGAAATATTTCTTTGGTGACTTACTTACTTACTTAATTGGCCATAACAATCCGCAACACATCCTTCCAGGCGCTTCAGCTTCTTGCGCGCCCACTCCGGTTGGTCACAGTTGACAGGGCTCCGCGATTTGTTACTTCCAATGGATACAAGGTCGTCATTTTTGCCGACTTCCGCAGATCCCCGCAAATCTGATACAAAATACATGTCTCGCCGGAGCATCCTCCTTCATACAAACGACATGGCCGAGCTAGCGCAGGAGCTAGATATTCCTAAGCTGCACAATGTCCATGTCGGTGAGGAGCTCATTTAGCTCAGTGTTGAATCGGATACAGAAATTATCGCCAACCCGCACTGGAAGCACTCAAGGCTGTTGCATCTGTGCTTAAGTGCTCTGTGCTCTATAAAGAAGCATGGGTAGGATGAGCGTCTTGTAGAGTATTAGTTTTGCTGGTGACTTCCTCTCATCCGTTTTCTGGCAAAAACTGTGAAAGTAAATAAAATTGCCATGAAAAGCTTCTCAATAATCTGTTGTTCGGAGTTGACTTTAAACTATAGGTCCCGCCATTCATGTACAAAAATTAACGCCCATGACATAAGTGGTGTGAGAGGCTAAGTAATAATCTTGACTGAAGGGTTGTAGCGATCAGTTATGTATGTATGTATGTAAGTACTAGGGATCGGGAAATCCCGAATTCCCAAATCCCGTAATTTTCGGGACTCACAAAATCCCCAATTCCGGGATTTTTTAAAACTTATCCCAGGATTTTTCGGAATTTTCGGGATTGTGAATTTATAGGTATTTTGACAAGGTGTTAAAAAAAAAAATTCTATATCACATGACTTCGATAATAGCATCTCAGATGAGGAAAACCCTACTTCCATTGATAAAAAATTATTTGATGGCATCGAAGATAGCAAACGCCTTTTAAAACGAATTAATAGGGTAACGGATTTAGATACTCAACTGTCCAAAGAAATAGATTTATTTACATCAGGAGATGATAGAATATTGTCCATTAAAGCGTCGATTGTCTCTGGCTTGTCGGCGTAACACTTATCTTTGACGGCACCCTACAAATAATAGTCCAACGGTGTCAAATCGCAGCTCCGAGGTTGTCAAACGACATCAGCTTTGCGGCTGATAATGCGATCTTCAAAAACAGTGCGCAAAACATCTAGTTTAGCTTCGGCTGTGTGATACGTAGCGCCGTCCTGTTGTAACCAAATGTTGCCAATGTCCTCCTGTTCAATTTTTGTGAACAAAAATTCATTTAACATGGCTCGATAACGATCGCCATTGTCTGTATCGGTAACTCCTTGCTTATTTTCGAAGAAAAATGCTCCAATTGTGCCTTTGGACCAAAATCTGCACCAAACAGTGACTTGTTTTGGGTGTGCCAGCTTTTCAATGTATGCGTGCGGGTTTTCTGTGGCCTAAATGCGACAATTTTGCTTGTTTACATATCCGCATACAATCAGCTGCATACAATCGATAATGTGCTTAAAAATTGGACCGATTGTGTAGGCTACTGCATGGCCAGCCGAGGCAGCCATTTGAATGAAATTATTTTCCCTTATTAACCGGAAGGACTGTACTTTCAAATAACAACGGCAGGGTATGTTGACAATAAACTTCGTTCAAGCCTATCAGATAACATTTTAGATGCTTTAATCTTTTTTTGGAATCCAAATAATTTCCTTCAAACTAATGCATTTGCATACGTCTGAACAATTTTTATTTTTGTTAATTTACACTTTTTTGTTACATTTTGTCTTGCTTTTTTATTTTATTTTGTTAATGAAATATTTTTATTATTAAATGAAAATCGCGATTTTTCCGTGATTTTTTGGGATTTTTGAATCCCGAATTATCGCGAAATAGCCCGGGATTTCAGGATCGGGATTTACAAAATCCCGAATCCTGGGATTTTTAAAAATCGATCTAGTTTGTCATCCCTAGTTAGTGGAGACCCCTTTCACTTCATAACAACCAATTTTTTTGTATCCGCTTCGCATTGTATTGATGTGAACGATGTTTGGTTTCAACAGGATACATCTTATGCCAGAATAATAGTTTAAATTGCCGAAGTGATGATGTCAATTAGTCGCCAAGGAACTGCAATTTAATACCGTTGGACTATTTTCTGTGGGTCGCCCTTAAAGAAAAGTGTTCTACCCACAATCCAATTGAGCTTTTGAAGATCAAAATTCGTTGTGCCTTTGGCGATATATAACCCCATAGACTTGAAAAACAGCGCGACAATTGCTCAGATCGAATGAGTTACTGTGCGGCCATCCGCTCTTGCCATTTTATTGAAATAATATTCCATTTCTAAACGTGGGAATAATTTTTATTTTTGTTAATTTACGTGTCTCTGTTAAATTTTTGTAATTCTGATAATTGGAATACAAATGATTTTGTTAACAAAATATTTTTATTATTAAGAGAAAATCGCGATTTTTCCCGATTCCAAATTATCGCGAAATATCGCGGGATTTCCCGAATCACAGAATTTTTAAAAATCGATCCCATTTGTCATCCCTAGTAAATACTCAACTACATGTAAAAAAATATTTGTTGTACAGCAAATACATTTTCCATACAATATTTTATGCATTCGTTTATTAATATTCCCATTGTTTACGGAGAAACAGTTCGGAGAAAATACAGAGAAAAAATTCAAAAATTTTGATTTGAAAAAAGAAAAAAAGAATATTTTTCAAAAGATTTCATAATTCATATTCAAAATTTCTGCAGTGTAGTACTTAATTAAAAATTAAAACAATTCCACAAAGAAAATGAAATTAAATTCTTATTTAACAGAGCTGGGAGTACAATATTTAAGGCCCTCTATCAGGGTTTGTTTCATTCGTTTATATACGTTCGCCAATTTTACTCAATTTTTTTTACAATTGTTGTATGTAGTTATTGTTGTTGTTGTTATTGTTACAGTAAGAGCATTATAGAAAGCCGAACTGTCCGTCTATTTCGTCGAAAAGTTTCCATAAAATGTTGACCATCCTTCTTGACATGAAGCTAACAAAGCGAAATAAAATAAAAATTTTCATTGCTTTCCATTTGAAACGGACATGTATGGTGTGGGTGCATTCAACTGCCTGCCTGCCGTTCTTAGTGGAGTGTGTATCGGTTTGCAGAACTGAGTGTCTATCTTTTGAATTGTGTAATTTTAAAAACTCGTGTCGAAAAGTATTTTCTTTGTTTTTATAAGAGGAAGAAATACAAAAAACAAAAAAAATTAAAAAAAACTTCTAAAACACTTTGCATATACGTTTCAGTTTTGATTTCTATTTTCTTGGTTTTTTTGTTTTTTTTTTCTGCCATTAAACAAACGAAGTTAAGTAGAGTGTAAGAATATTTTACTTTGACTCTTATTACTTATGCTGATATTGTCTATTCAATTATTTGTAAAAAATAGAATGAAAAAAACTTGTAAATTTCTTATTTAAATATTTTGTTTTCATAAATGAATTACGAAAAGCAAAGAAGATTTTTTTTCTAAAAAAAAAAATATAAAAGAAAACACAAATAAACTTGTTGTTCTTATTTTATAATTATTTTAATTAAATTTATAAAAAAAAACACCAATTTAATCAGTGAATACAATGCCTGTCATGCCATGTCTAATGTCATTCTATTGAAATTTGTTTTGTTTTGAAAATTGTGGTCAAGTCCAAAAGCAAAATAATTAGTGGCTTTAAAATAATTTCATTCTCTTCTCAATAATACGTATTGGATTACATTCTTTTTTGTTTTGCATGGGAGAAAGCATTCAAAACAAATTATTTTCATCATTTTCTATTATTTTTCAGTGTTATTATTGAAAGCTATTTAGACAAATGAAAGGAAAACAAAAATTTAAAGAAATTAAAAAAAAAAAATTTAAAGTTTTGTTAAATTTATGAAATTAATTTCAAGGATATTTGTAAAACTACCAAACAAATTAATACAAATTAATTAAATACTCAGGCAATTAAAATAAATTAATATTAAAGGCCTTCAAGCCATATCATAGCAAACTAAAGGTTTTTGTAAAAGGCCTTTTATGTAGAGAAAATGATAAAAAAAATTTACAAAGAAGAGAATTTGTAATGAATTTACGATTCCCAAATTTGACAACCGAAATACCGCCGCGGAAAGGTAGTAAACTTTACCACACCATAGAGAAAATAGTCACATCCTCCATGTGAGGGGCCCTCATCCTCTAAATTAGAGTTGTGTAGTTCGCGAACGAACTAGTTCAATTGAACTATTCACACAACTGAACTAAAATAACCGGTCATAATAATGAGCTATTTTAGCACTGTAGTTCATAACTCTCTTGCTCTCGTTTCATTCGTATTCGTTCTTTTATTTAGAGTCTAAATCCCTCCCTCCTCTCATCTGCTTGTTGTGATTACTCCGGAACTAAGGTGGTATTACTTCGGAGTGGAGTCTTTTAGGCCCTTTAGCCCTGCGTGCTCATATCCGCGTTCGGATGGCGTATCTAGAGTTTAGGGGACATCTACATAAGTGTCTTTACTATTCTTTTTATCCAGATCCCTGTTTCGAATCTCGTTTAACACGTGAACCAGCATCATCAATCCTGGCGTGCTGTCGTGTTCCACAGCCTCAAGATCTGTCTTCTTCGGTCTTAGAATGCGATTCCCAATTTTTTCTGCTCACAATCATAACCCCGACAATGTTAGCGGCCGTGATCGTTAGCGTTATTAACGCTAGTACAGAGCGATAGCTCTCCCAGGTGTAAAGTTGATTCGGGGTATGAGTACAGTTCTATCGGTATAAATTATTTTTACTGATATGATGTGCTCTCCCAAGTTTGTTATGATTAGCCTGGTACCATTTATTAATCCCTGTTTAGCATTAAGATTTCTGATTAACATTATAATTGCATTTGTCTTTTCAAATGCACGCTATTTTTATTCTTATTTTTCTTAAAACCTTTTTAACTGTTAAATATCAGCTGATACTATATATTAAAAGACACCGTATTACTACACTTCATAAAACAAACTATGATAATTACGACATTACCAAAATGACTTTTACAACTATATATATTATTATGTAGAATAGCATCACCATTAAGCTAACCTGTTTATCGCACTTGATCTAACAACTACTACAAAGTATTGCCGAGTATTAATATGCATATTCTATATAACTGACTTAGTAATAAACGGCATTATAGTAAATAGCGGTATTGCCAGAATGGACTCTAATACATACTATATTATGTAGAACTGCATTACTATTAAGCAACCCTGTATTAGCACACTTGAACAAAAACATATAATCATAATGACAACAGTATTATCATGCAATTCTATATAAAATATAATTTTTATCAATGAAAATATTAATTTTTCAATTTCTAATTATTTTTCGTCATTAGTGTTAGATATAAGCTTTAAAATGAGATATCATTGATTAAATTTGATGCGATGGTATGGGAGATATTTGCAACCGACAAAAAAGTGCTTTAGAAATCATATATATATGATGATTGTTATTGTGTAAATCATCATTTCTAAAGTTGGCACACGGTATTGTACGAACAATAAAGAATGTTTCGGGGAGAATTGAGGTAGTTAACACAAAATATATTAATTCAAGTCGAGATATAGAAATAAAAGGGTATTAATAAAATATTCAATAATTAAATAATTAATTAAAGGACGTACCTTGGGGTTTGGGTGTTGATCGGGAATTCGATTAATTCTTTTACAATAATTCATATTAACACAGGCGTATTTTGTACACTTAAACTAAACTTATATGTAAAACATAAAGTAGGGTGACCAGCGTGAACAAAGAATTTAAAATTAAACACAAAATTAATTTTTATTTTATTTGCAATCTACGAACTCAAATATTTTTAAAGTTTTTAAAAAGGTAAAAACGTAATAATATATATAAGTTAGATAATTATAACTTTCCCAAGATATAAATCTCCTTAAAATAATTGCTTTGTTTGGACTGCATTCAATACTTTATTATTTTGTTTTTTTTTTTGTGCAAATTTTATTTGTTTCAATTTAATTATGAATGATCGTAATCCTATCAAAGGAAAACTAATAAATGATGATTCTTCAACACACTAAAACCCGAAACAATTAATCACACAAACAAATGAACAAATAAATTCCAATAATAATGAGATTTCTAATGAAATTGAAATTAATTCTCGTAAAACTTAAGATGGCAATCGGAAAGTCTCAAAAGATGATTATTTTTATGAGATGCCGGCAATTGCAAATAATTTCTTTGTTTGTTTATTTTCTTTATTTTTGTTTTTATTCAAACAGGAAAACTAAACAACAATAATAAAGAAAAACATGAGAAAAATGAAATAAAGGCCACATAAATCAAAGATTAATTTAAGATTTTTGTTTTCAATTTAAGGAAACATGGCCGGACAATAAGAGACAAATACTAAAAGATAATTTCTATGGTAACACATTATAAATCATTCGAATATAGATATTCGAAAAATAAATTGTCTGTGGACCATTTAGGAAAGTTATTATATTTTCTACAATAATTTATTGTCAGACATTAAATATGCCATAATATGACCTTTTCTTTTATATGGTTTTCTTGTAAGGTTTTTTTATTTACAACATAAGCAAAAAAAAAAATTTTTTTTAAATTTCTTCTATTTTTGAAAACTAATTTTGTTTTTAAATAATTTCTTTATTTCATTTATTCTATAAAATGAAAATATGTTTGTGTGCCTTTACTCAGCATATATTGACATGAGTTTCAAAGCAAATGTTAACACTCTTTAAACGTGCGTTTTTACACACACAATTGTTTAGAATGATATTGTTCCGAAAATGAAAAAAAAAATTCTAAATACTGGTGTTACAAACAAAAGCTATAAAAATTAAACAATGCAGTATGCAAAGCTGTTTTACATATCATCGTACTGCTTAATATAACAATAAACACCGGCTTAAAAGAATGGTAAATAAGTAAACAAAAATACAAACACAATACTACAAGAATAAATGTAAACAACGATGTTGCGAGAATATAGAGATTTCGAGAGGGTGAAGTCATGAACGTTCAGTCTTGTGTGAAAACGCGTTGTGTTTGAAGAGAATAATCGTGGATTGAAGATCTTTTTTACAAAGAATGTAAACGATGGAATAACAAACAATACAATTGTTGCTGTTTACATCAAGTTCTGAATAGAGGCACATAGAATTGTGCAAATAATAAAGAATTTTAATTGAAATAAAACACAAATTTATTTTTATATTATTTGCAATCTAGGAGCTCGTATTTTAAAAGTTTTTAAAAGATAAAAATGTAACAATCTCCCTCAGTCTTCTTTTTTTATTAAACCTGCACTCGGGGGATGACCCCTACTCATGCAGTGCATTGTGCAGGTTTAGGAAAGGTGGAAAGAGGGAAGATGCGAACGGTAAGGAAACGAGTTGCTGCTAGTGACTATAAAATGGAGTGCTATGTCTTCACCATTAGACAGTCTACAGCAATCGTCCCCAAGAAGCCCGCAGTTTCTCACACCACTTATGTTGTGTGTGTTAATTTTATACAGAAGTGGCGGGACCTCCAGTTTAAAGTCGACTCTGAACTACAGATTTTTAAGAAACTTTTCAAGAAGAGAAAAAGAAGAAATCGCCGAAAAAATACTTTTTTGTAGTTTTTTATTTTTTAAGTCTGGCCTGGGACTCGAACCCTGGCTTTACGTCTAATGAGCCAGCACACTACCTACTAGAGCACGGCGATCCCATTATATTTAGGTGGTGTGTTGGCTTATTAGACGAAAGACTCGAGTTCAAATCCCGGGTCGGACATCAAGATGAAAATATGAAAATATTTCTTCGGCGGCTTTCTCTCAGCAGATTTTTGGCAAAAACTCTGAGAGTAAAAAAATTGCCATGAAGAGCTTCTCCAAAAGGCTGTCGTTCGGAGTCGACTTTAAACTGTAGGTCCCGCCAGTCAAGTATAAAAGTAACGCACACAACGTTCGTGGTGTGAGAAGTTACGTCGAAATACTGACTGAAGGGTTGTAATGAATAAATTATGTATGTACGTATGCTTGTATGTTTACTAATACGCACTTTACGGTTGCGCTATAATGTAAGAACCACACATACAGTGAGCGTCAAAAGAAACTGTACTGTAAGGATGAAATTCTAACAATCATCAAACTCAAAAAGCTCTTACATTTTAAAGAGAGTGCCCGAAAAATGTTGATGATATTATGAAATTTTGTGTAATTTTTTTTTTTTGTGTTTAAGTCATGATACTATGCATATGTTTTTTTGAATTAATGTATAATTTTTTAATGACGCTCACTGTAATACATGCATAAACTCTCATACACAGACATGAACTTTTTCATTTAAAATAAACAATTGAAGGCTCAATTGTTAGTGTCTATCGCCTATTTGTATGGAAAACGCAAACAAAATTGTGTCTAACAGAATCCTGTCTTTATTGTTGAGTTTACTGACTTTTGCCACCAAGCAGCCAACCATCATTGTTCGAGTATTTTCTTCATTTGCATATAAGCATGTGTTAATTTTTTAATGTGTGTGTATGACTTGTTTACAACTCATATGGGACTTATGCTACGCATTAAGAATTTATAATTTATCGCCTTTATTTTGCAAAGTGGAATTAACTTTTTAAAAAATTTTTTGTTTTTATTTTTTTTCGCGTTTTTTTTTCGTCAGATTCAGTCAATGTATGTGTTTAACTAGTTCTTCATTTATTTAGTCATTCTGGCGTAAATATAGTACAACAAGATGTCATATTATTTGTTAGTACACTAATACCCCGGTTTGCGTCGTCTCATTCAGCGTTTGCTTCGAAGTTGCGTCTTTTTAAAAATTCTGTGCTTTCGAAGTTGACGCAGCTTCGGTTTGCGTCGCATGTTTCGAAGTTGCGCCTTTAGTGCTTTGACTTGCGTCGTTAATACAAAAATGTTTGTACAAAGCTAAAACGAAAAAAGGAAATTTCCCGTTTAAATCTAGTGCAAATTCGAAGTTTTTTCTTTTTAAAATTTCTATGACTTCGAAGTTGCGTCGTTTTTGTTTCAGTTTGCGTCATTAATATGAAAATGTTTCTGCAAAACTCAAACTGAAAAAGGGGATTTCCCGTTTAAGTATAATGTAAATACATTCAGACATATGTGTTTATGTTGTCTGATGATTGCAAGTTGTAGGTCGTTAGTAAATTAAATATTTTTTTTTGAAAAATCTAGTTTTTCAGCTAAAATTATGAATCCGGAACAAATTAAATGAAAATCAATACAAATGTATGGAAAATCGTGCTTTGTTTTGCGTCGCTAATAGAATCTGAAGAAACGCGCGCAAACCGACCATTTGGCCCCTTTACATTCATATCCGCGTCCGGACAAACTCCGAGAACATGTTTAAACATCCACTCTACTTCTCTTATCCAAGTTAATTTTGTTCAATTTCAGAATTACATCGCAGAAGTTCCCGACAGTACAGACGCCGACTTTAGCCTCAAGCTCCCTTCTTTCCGATCTCTATCTCTCACAGTGAAAGAAAGTGTGTTCCTCATCATCATAGATCCGTTTTGATCGTGTCATCTTCCCTATTTTAAGCTGGTACTTACAAAAATAACAGATAACAGTTGTGTCAGATAGTAGTTAACCTCACTAAATGTCCTCTCCATCCAGCGGATAATATCTGGAAGAAGTTTTACTGGCACTGAATTAATTTAAATTTCGGATAACAATTCAAAACTTTGTTATAATTTTTTATTAAGGCTGCTAAATAATACTAGTACTCACCGTGGTCTAGTGGGTAGTGCATTGGCTTATTAAATGTGAAGCCGCCTCTAAAACATATTTCTTTTAGCGATGCCCTTTGGACAGGAAGCTGCTTAGAATAAAATAAAAATACCATGAAAATATTTTAAATAAAAATCTCTTGTTTGTGATCGACTTTAAAATGTAGGTTACGCCATTCATAAATGAAATTAAGACACACAACATAAGTGGTATGAGAATCTACCCCGTAATTCTGACTAAATGGGGTATAGTGAACAATTATGCAAGTAAAATCGTAAATATAATTAAAGGGTTGTAATCATATAATTTACGCTGTTCTTTATTAACAATTTTCTAGTTCTTAGAGAGTTTTATTACTACTAACAAAAACCTCTTCCATAATCTTACTACTTTCCACGCATTTCAATTCCTTTTGCTTTTAGGCCGTACTGCAAATTACTTTAAAAAGAAAAGTTTCCCTCTTTTCTTCAGCTTTTGAAGAAAGTTATGCTGGCAGTTTACATATACAAATCGTGTAAAAAGTTAAAAAAAATTAAGCAAACAAAAAGAATTTTTTAAATTCTTTTACAGTGTACATGCATGCGAGTATTTAAATATTTAACAATATTAAATTTTGTTCGTTATCATAGAAACACAAGACAGAATTGCTTTGCAACAATTAATTACAAAATTTACATTACAAAAAATGTAATTTCTACTAAATACTTACGAAATTAAAAAAATCCCCACTCAAACAATGTTTTTCTGTTTTGACCATAAAACGACAAGAATTTTACAACATTTTGTAGTTAAAAGAGTTTTACATTCAGGACGACTATAACAGTTGTTAGTGCCACGTCACAAAATAATTTCTTTGATTTCAGTCTCATTTAAGCAGATCTATTTGACCTTATACTTTGAAAAAAGATCACAAATTTTACTGTCATAGTACGCCCGGAAAATATAATAGGGACACTTAAAGTTCTCAATATATACTTATATTTTTAATTATTTTTCCACAAACATTGCAATGTATTTACATTAAATTAAAGGTATTCATACAGTTTAACTAAAAAAAAAAAAACATTTCACTAGCTTTGTCAAATTCTTAAAAAAAAAGTAAAATAAAGGCCCAGGAAAAATAATAGGAACACTTACAGTTTTCAATATAAGTGTTCCTATTATTTTTTCCGGGCCTATATTCTTATATTTTTAATTATTTTTCCATCAATATTGCAATCTATTTACATTAAATTAAAGGTATTCGTATAGGTTAACTAATAAAATAAAAATTTTACACTAGCGTTGCCAAATTCTTAAAAAAATTTAAAATAAAGGCCCGGAAAAAATAATAGGAACACTTAAAATTTTCAATATAAGTGTCCCTAATATTTTTTCTTATATTTTTAATTATTTTTCCATAAATATTGCAATGTATTTACATTAAATTCAAGGTATTCGTATAGGTTAACTAATAAAATAAAAATATTTCACTAGATTTGGCAAATTCTTAAAAATATGTAAAATAAAGGCCCGGAAAAAATAATAGGAACACTTAAAATTTTCAATATAAGTGTCCCTAATATTTTTTCTTATATTTTTAATTATTTTTCCATGAATATTGCAATGTATTTACATTAAATTCAAGGTATTCGTATAGGTTAACTAATAAAATAAAGATATTTAACTAACTTTGCCAAATTCTTAAAAAAATGTAAGATAAAGGCCCGGAAAAAATAATAGGAATACTTAAAGTTTTCAATATAAGTGTTCCTATTATTTTTTCCGGGCCTATATTCTTATATTTTTAATTAATTTTCCATAAATATTGCAATGTATTTACATTAAATTAAAGATATTCATACAGGTTAACTGATAAAATAAAAATATTTCACTGGCTTTGCCAAATTCTTGAAAAAATGTAAAATATAATAGGGACACTTAAAATTTTCAATATATTCTTATATTTTTAATTATTTTTCCATAAATATTGCAATGTTTTTACATTAAATTCAAGGTATTCATATACTTACTTACTTACTTAATTGGCCATAACAACCCGATTAACGGATTTCGGCCTGCCGCAATACATCCTTCCAGGCGCCTCTGCTTCTTGCGCGCCTACGCCAGTTGGTCACACCAATCGATGACAGGGCTTCCTCGACTTGGTCCTTCCAACGAATACAAGGTCGTCCTCTTCGCCGACTTCCGCAGATCCCCGCATCAAATACCCGTTTCGCCGGAGCATCCTCCTCCATTCGAACGACATGGCCAAGCCAGCGCAGCCGCTGGATATTAATACGCTGCACAACGTCTATGTCGTTGAGGAGCTCATACAGCTCACTGTTAGATCGTATGCGGAAATCATCGCAACTCGCACAGGACGAAGATCTACTAGATTTCCTCTCGAATACCCTCAAGGCTGCTGCATCAGTTCTTAATAGGGTCAATTCTGCGCCATAAAGAGCACGGGTAGAAAGCGTCTGTAGATATTAATTTTGTGCACGAGAGAGGTCTCTGCTGTCAATTGCCTATTGAGACCATAGTAGCACCTGTTGGCAAGGTAACCTGCGTTTGATCTCCAGACTGACATCATTTGTGGTACGGCGGAGCCAAGATAAATAAATTCCTTGACTGTATCAAAGTATAGTTATCGGCGTAATCTGAGAATCAATACGCCGCACGTTCTACTTGTCGACAACATATACTTTGTTTTGCCCCATTTATGCCAGACCATCTTCTAGACTCCGTTCAATAGCGCTAAAGCAGCAGTAACATATAGGTTAACTAATAAAATAAAATGCACCAGTAATGAGTGCATTGAGTTCTGGAAGAGCATGTGTGAATTTTCTGAGCCCCAAAGCTAGCTATGAAGTCGCCATAGTCTAGTAGGTAATGTCTTGGCTTATTAGACCTAAAGCAAGGGTTCGAGTCCCAGGCCAAACATCAAAACAAAATACAAACATTATTTCCTCGACTATTTCTTCTCTCAACAAATGTCAGACAAAAAACTCTGAGAGTAAATAAAATTGCTATGAAAAGCTTTTCTCAAAAAAATCCGTCGTTTGGAGTCGTTAAACAGTAGGTTCCGCCACTTGTATATAAAATTAACACACACAGTATAAGTGGTGTAGGAGCTAGGTCAAAAATCCTGACTGAAGAGTTGTAATGACCAATTACATATGCAAACCACCCACCATTATGCAAGTAAGCTTTATCCGAAGAAGAGTTTCGTTTTTGACAAAAGCGACATCATCGTGCTGTTTCTCTTTGAGCTATCTAGCGAAACAAAAACGAGATTGATGGTCGTACGGCTTTAACAGTGATACAAACTGGTGTGTGAAATGTTCAATTCATGAGAGCCTTAAGAGTTGACGTTAATAGCTTCTCAAACACACTCTCAGTCACAGCTTCGATATTTTCGGGTGTACGCACTGTACGAGCACGCCTACGTCTTGGTATATAAACAATGAAATCAGTATCACGAAATTTTGCAATAAACTTGTGTATACAGGAGCTGTTGATCGTTCTATGCGATCAAATTTTGTACGACATTGTAGTGCAATTTCCGTACAATTTGTCTTTGTTTTGAAAATAATTTTCAACAAATCCCAACGTTGTTTAAGCATAAATCGATTCATAAGGTTCAGTAGAGGTAATATACAGAATTTTGTGACAGACTAGATTGGCATAACTATTTCCAGATTCAAAATAATCGATGATTCAAATGTAAACCGACAGATGGCCCACCCGATGTATATTATGAAATTGTAAATCAAAATTAATATAAATGCAGATGTAAAGAAAGTTTTATTTTTAGTTTCTTTATAAATAAAAATTAAAGATAAATTCCAACAGTCAGCATTTTTTTCAACTATTTCAATAGAAATTCTATAAAAACCAGGAAACAATAAAAATCAACATTTTCCTTTACATGGTGTTGACATTTCCGACGTGCTGCAGAGTATGTATATGGAAAAATTAGTTTTCCAAAAATATTCTGATTTTATTTCTGGTACATTTTCTTCTTCTTTAGTTTAATACTCACAGCAAGAGAGTTTTGCTTTTGATACGACGATAATAAAATTGAAATCATAAAATTTAAAATCAAAGAAATAAACAAAATTTTTATGATAAACCCACAAGACTTCAAAATAAAATGTCTTTCCCCAGCAAATGGTCTTCAAATTTATCTTTTCTTTAAGAATCATAAAAACATGTTGTTTTATTTAATGACTCCAAAAAGGTCAAAAAATACTTCAAATATTTCTGAAAAGAATGTTTAATTATTATTTTTATTGTATTTTAAAGTTACATTTTTGGTAAAAAAAAACAAAGAATTGCTGCTGTTGCAAATGCAAGAACAACTAAGACTGTATATTTTTAGGATGATTCGAGTCAGTTGAATCATTTATAAGTATTTTTCTAAAGTTATGAATCTAAAGGCCCCAGGTCAGACATCAAAACGAAATTATGTAATTAAAAAAAATATTTCTTCGGCGAATGCCTCTCAGCAGATTTCTAGCATAAACTCTGAGAGTAAATAAAATTGTCATGAAGAGCTTCTCAAAAATCTGTCATTCAGAGTCGGCTTTAAATTATAGGTCTCGCGAATTATGTATAAAAAAAAAGAAACATTAAATACACCCGGCTAATGAAATAGTTTAGGTTGCGAAATTTTGTTGAGATCTCAAAAATATTTTTTTTAGATTTCTTGAACATTCCAAACTTTTTTTATTTGACAAAAACTATTTTTTCTGACGTTACGCAAAAATTTCTGAAATACTCAAACATTTTTGACCAGATTTCTAATCTTTAAATCATGTTGAAAAGGATAGAGATGGACCTTTGTTCGACTTAATATGCTATGAGATTTGATGATGTAAACTTGAAAAAACGAATTTTTTTCATATTTTTTTAAGTTTGTCTATTCATAGGAGCAAACTTTACTTAAAAAATTTGAATTAATTGGTAACATTCTGAAAGTACATTAACGTGTGAAGAGATTGACACTTTGTTTGATCAAATAGGACAAAAATTATCGTAGTTATTATTTAAAGAGTCTAACAGTTTTTATATATGTGATCTTATCAAATGAACTTTCGGTTCAAACATTTTCAGAACTTTTGATGGATCTTGATTGTTTATCAGAAATTGTGTCAATTCCAAGTTTGGACGAAAGCCAAAAGTACGCCAATGTTTGCGCAAAGAGAAATAATAATATTTGCAAAAAAAAAAAAACAAATATTAGCCGAATTTTGAAAGTCGTGCAAAAGGGAAATTGACACATTTTGTGATAACCAATCAAGATCCATCAAAAATTCTGAAAATCTTTAAAGTAAAATTTCTTTTGATGAGATGACATTTATAAAAAAAATATCACTCGACTGTTAGACTGTTCAAATTATAACTACGGCAATTTTTGTCCGATTTGATCAAAAAATGACTCAATCTCAAGAGAACAGACTTTAAGAGATAATACCACTTATCCTATATTTTTTTTATTAAAATTTCCTACTATGAATGGACAAACTTGAGAAAATATGAAAAAATTCAAATTTTCCAAGTTTGCCTCATCAAAATTCATAGCATATTAAGTCAAATAATAGATACATGTATAGCGTTTTAAAGGGCCATATCTCTCCTTTCCAACAAGGAAAAATAAAAGAAATATTTTTGAGTTCTACTCAACTAATAGAACATCTTACACTAGGATGTAGTTTCATCGTGTAATTATTTAAATTCAAATTTTGGTAGAATTGGAATAGTTTTGGTAAGTTTTGGAAAGAAAAATGGTAGGGAAAAAATTTTCTTTATGGCAACACTGTGCATGAGTTTGAGGTCTTTATTCTTCTGTTTTTTAACATTATGCGCTCTATAAGAGATCTTATATTGCCAATTAAATGAACATTTTCTACGGTTAAATCAGTAAAGCCTTTTGAATCCTCTTCTTCCGAATCACATTGATTAGAACTGAAATCATTATCTATGTTATAACCTTTATTTTTTTTTTTTTTTTTTGAATAAATAGTATCCACAACACAAAGACAAATTGCATGATTAATACAAAGTTGAAATTTTTTCTTTATATTCTCTGCATATTTTTGCATGACTGCATCATGTGTTGATGCTACAATATCGAATTGAATATTTAACGAGAACTCATCGAGGTTTTTTTTTAATTATTTGTTCTAAGTTAACTGTAATTCCTTTCACCTAGATTATATGTGTACTTCCAATGGTTCGCGTTCTAGATTATAGTAACGTACGATAACATTAATATTTCAAATATGAGAGGTCAAACCACTCATCTACCACAATCGAGAATTTTCCTTTATTTAAATATGTCCCTAGTTAGACAAAATTTATCAATTTTTTCCCACATTGTTGACTCCGTTGGCATATTGAGATTTTTTTCACCGCTCTGACAGACATTCCATCTTCAGAAATACAACGGGCTAGTATTTCGCCAAGTGACTCAGTTTTAGCGACATTCTTTAATAAATAATTTTGGGGTTTCGTTTTAGAAGTACTAGGAATTAAATCACTTTCTTCTTGAAACTCTTCCGAACTGTTACACTGCTATAGATTTGACCCACTTAGTATTGTAAGATCAGTGGGAACACATTCTGTCAAATGAAACCCTAGTCCCTGGAACTTGATAATATCGGAAAAAATGCCAAATATTTGAACGACATTATATGGAACACAGAATGGCTTCAATATGTCTTTCAAAAGAATTAAATGCTTGTTTTCAAAATTTAAAAACAGAAAGCGCTTAAAATAAAACAAAACAACAAATATTTTTTGAAGGAATGGGTATGAGAATATGAAAGTATTTCGAAGAAAATTATTCGCCTGAAGCACATACATATGTAAACATACGCACTTAAATTATTTAAATCAAGACGTTTAATATTCCGTGGTACAACTAAAGGGTGATTTTTTTAAAGCTATAAGAAAATTTTCCAAAAAAACACATAAAATTCAGGAAAATGCAATCGTACGGTCTATATAACTTGAAGTTTGAAGATTATTTCATGCAAATGTTAACCACTACTACTGCGGTAATACTCTTTCCAACATTTTGGCCGGTATCTCACGAATAAATGCTTCAATGTTGTCTTCCAATGTGTCAATTTAAGCGGGTTTGTCTGTGTAGACATGAGATTTAACATAGCCCCACAAATAATTGTCTAAAGGCGTTCAATCGCTCAATCTAGGGGCCATTGTTGGGCGTGCAGTGTGGCATGTCTTGTTGAAACCTCATGTCATACAAGTCAAGCTTTTGCATTTTAGGCAAAAAAGAAAAAAAAATTGGATATCATCTCACGGTAACGCTCATCATTCGCAGTTATGCTATGATTTGCAGCATCTTTGATCCAATGATGCCACCAACCCATAAACCACACTAAACTGTGACTTTTTTGGATGCATTGGTAGCTTTTGCAATGCTTCTGGTTGATCTTCACTCCAAAATCAACAATTTTGCTTATTTACATATCCATTGAGCCAAAAATGAGCTTCGTCGCTGAACAGAATTTTTCGGTAAAGAAGAAGTTCTTCGGCCAACTTTCCAAGAGCCCATTCATCAAAAATGACCGGTAGGTCGTTCGGCTTCAATTCTTGCACTAGCTGTATTTTGAAAGGCTTCATATGTAAATCCTTCTGCAAAATTTTCCATATTGTTGAGTAACAGAGACCAATTGCTGCAAACGGCGACGAATCGATAATTGATGGTCATCATTAACACTGGCCGAATACAGCTTGCGATATTTTCTTCTTCTTCTCTATGTAAGCGTGTTGATGGTTTAATGTCCAACAATGTAAATTTGGTGCGAAATTTTGGTCACAATAGCCCGAATAGACGCTTCAGTGGATTCAGATTAAACTAACCATAAAATGGAAGAAGCGCGCAATGAACTTTCTTAATAGAGCACGCATTTTGATAATAAAATTCAATGATTTCCAAGCGGTGTTCGTTTGAAAGACGATTCATGGTTAAATTATAGACCAAACTGAAGATGTTTGACAGTGAAATAAATCACAAAATGTGCGTGAGCTATTTAAACCAGTGTTGCCAAAAAAATAATAGCTAAAAAATCACCCGTTATTTTCTAATCTTACTCCCACATACATATTTTCTAATTCTCTCAACATCCCCGACGTGATAGTTTTGTTGTCTCATTTGATGTGTAATTTCAAGAGACATAATTTCGCTGTGACTAGTTTTACCACGTACAACGTTTTCAATTAAAATTTTTTTTATTGATTTTGTTTTTGTTGTTTTTGTTATAATCTAAATGAGTTGAATTCAATTTAATTTGCAGTCATTAGAGTAAAGCATTACACTTAAATTAGACTTAAATACTCTTATGGGATTACGACAACTATACTTTACTTAGATCGCTTAGATTATTAATAATATTCGTGTTTATTTTATTAATAACGAGTGGGTTAAAATTTTAAATGAAAATCTAATCCTTTGTCCTCACTCTTCCATTCTCTCTCTCTCTCTCTCTTTCTAATACTGTTATTTATTTTCGTAGAATTTTGTATTTAAACTCAATAAAAATCAATTAACAAGTAAATAATCGTATTGCCCGTGGACTATGTAGTTAAACAAGGGAGTAATTTTGTAGTTAAAAATATTAAAACTAAAGGAGAATGGAAAAAAAAAGCAATTAAAATGAAACAAAATTTATAAAAGAATTTATGTTCTCCCGAGTGTATTCTATAATGTGTGAGGGAATCATTAATATCGAATTCAGAATTCAGTGTAATTAAGATACAAATTTATTTAAAGTCTTTTTTTTTATTTTTTACACTTAACAGTGTGTGTGAAAAGATGTTATCTTATAACCTCCTTAACTACTAGATTTACCAAGAAATTTTTATACCTATTTATACCAACAACAGTCAAAATGGCTGGTGTTCAAAAATAACGTCTTAATGAATATTAAATCTAGTTGCTAATTGACAAGTTCATTTGCACGGTTTGTTAAATTCTATAACCAGCCAGGGTGCTGTCATCGCCTGTTAAAGTTTAGGAAGTCCCTAGTGGAAGTATTTAAGTAATTCTTGTGTATGTGTAAGAATTGTTTTTTATACCACTGTAGGTAGTGTTGCACTTGAGCTAGACTAATACTTGATATTAAAGTTTTAACACCCTCTAGCCTGTTGATAGCTCTCTGAACAATTTCCCTTTCTTTCTCTCTCTCTCTCATCCCATTGTTTTTTAAGTCTTACAATATTCGTATATCGTATATTAATTTTAAATTTACCTTAAATCCTGTTATACATATATTCCATGAAATTTAGAAAATAGAAAACAAATCTAAGAAATTGAAGACCATAATAGAATTGAAGACCAGTAATAAAAAAAAAATCAAAAAATGGCGATAACAATAGTAACAACACAGTAAAAACAAGCAATAAAATTAAACTCAAACACAATAAATAGTAAATAAGTATGTATGTGTATGTGTATATTGCTGTATGTATATGTGAAAGAAATAGCACACGTGTATGAAAGTCTCAGTACGTGAGGGTATTTCGGTGAATGTGACTATGAAATAGAAGGAAGAAGAGCACAATTATAGATTTTATTGCATATAAGATATTGATACTCGTAGGAGTATAATATAATAGTGCCTGTACTTAGTCACGTAATACAGCAAAATGTTTGTACATTAAATGTCATGATGTGTAATGTATTTTTATAAAAAGTATCACAATAATTTCTATATGCAAAAGTATCACACAGTAAATAAAGTGTCACTCCAAAATCAAATGGTTTGTTTGTTAGTTTTTTTTCCCAAAAATTATAAAATTTTTTCACTTTTAAAAACTATTGACATGTACATGTATTTGAAAGTACAATGGGTTAATCTAGACCTCCGGGTACTGTGCTTGCCTTGACCAACAGATGCACGTCCTCTAACCTAAACTATTGGCAAACATACCTAATTTGGTACTTACAACCCTGTAGTCCGGACTGCAACCTAGCTTCTCACACCGCTTATGTTATGTGTACTTTTTTATTTTATACAAGAGTTACGAGACAGTCGCCGTAGTCTAATAGGTAGTGTGTTTATTAAACGTAAAGCAAGCGTTTGTATCCCAGGTCAGGCATCAAAACGAAAAAGAAAAAATTTTTTCTTCGGCGACTGCCTCTCAACAGATTTCTGGCAAAAACTCTCGAAGAGTAAATAAAATTGCCATGAAAAAGCTTCTCAAAATGAGTCGATTTTAAACTGTAGGTCCCGCCACTTATGTAAAAAATTAAAGCACACAATATAAATGGTATGAGAAGCTAGGTCGTAATCCTGACTGAAGTATTGTACTTACCAATTATATTATGTATGCACATTACGAGACCTACAGTGTAATGTCATTCCTGAAGGACACATTTTTCAAACTATTTTTGATTTTGTAGCTATTATCCTTTTGGCAACACTGGTTTAAACAGGTCACGTACGTTTCGTGTTTTATTTCACTGTCAAACATCTTCAGTTTGGTCTATAATTTAACCATGAATCGTCTTTCAAACGAACAACGCTTGGAAATCATTGAATTTTATTATCAAAATGCGTGCTCTGTTAGGAAAGTCCATTTCGCACTTCTTCCATTTTATGGTTAGTTTAATCGGCCCACTGAACCGGTTATTGTGACCAAATTTCGCATCAAATTTACATTGTTGGACATTAAACCACCAACACGCTTACGTAGAGTGCAAACTGAAGAAAATATCGCAGCTGTATCGGCCAGTGTTAATAATGACCATCAGTTATCGGTTCGTCGCCGTTCGCAGCAATTGAGCCTCTGTTACTCAACAACGTGGAAAATTTTGTGGAAGGAGTTAGGTGTGAAGTCTTTTAAAAGACTCGCATGACACGTGGTTTCAACGAAAGGTTGCCATATGCCACACATCACGCGTAACAAAGGACTTATTGTGAGGCGTGTTCGGTGAATATTTTATTTCACATCTGGGACCGGTTAATTGGCCCCCTAGATCGTGCGATTTAACGCTTTTAGACTATTTTTTGTTGGGCTATGCTAAAGCTCATGTCTATACCGACAAACCCGCTTCAATTGACGCATTGGAAGACAACAGTGACGCATTTATTCGTGAGATACCGGCCGAAATGTTGGAAAGAGCATGCCAAAATTGGACTAAGCAGATGAATGGCGCCGTCGCTGTTAACATTTGCATGAAATAATCTTCAAACAATAAATTATATGGACCGTACTATCGATTCAAATAAAGATTGTTTTTTGAAAAATGTTTCTATAGCTCTTAACAAATCACCCATTCTTTCTTTTTCAACGAGATTTCTTACCCGATATTGTTATTACTGATCCTGCCTAATATACCAATATAATATTTCCTAGAGTCTCACAAATTCAAATTAGTTATTTCTTCCAGTTAAGGTAACCCATTTTTGATTAAATTGTCTTTAGTTTAATTTATTATTCCCACAAATCTGTGTGCCACTGTTCACAACTTGATGTAAACAACAACAATTGCTTTGCTCAAATCTCTCTTCAAACACACCGCGTCTTCACACAAGAATGACTGAAATTCACTGCCTCATTCACCTGCTTTTCCTTGCCTTCTATATGGTAAACAGTCTGATGAATGTTCTTGAAGGCGAACGTTCATAACTTTGCCTTCTCGAAATCTCTATAAATGTAAACATCGTTTACAAAAATTAACGAATTTTACACATGGTTTCGTTTATTCATTTTTCTTTCTCACATTCAACTCTGTATTTGGCATAACCTTGGACATTTATTTGTTTTAAATTGTATCTTTCAGTTTTCCATCTCTCTACTAGCCACCAACCATGGAAAAAAAATGTTAATTTTTGTTTCAAACTGCTTTTTTCTTTCTCTTTTGCCACTAAAAAATTTGTTAAAAACTTTGCGAAAAATAAGTTTTTCATTTAATTTTTCATGTTATTTTATTTGTTTTCCTTGTACAATTCAGTGGAAATTTTCTCAGGGTTTTGTCGTTCTTTTTTCCATTTTTTGCAAAAAACTGTTGCAAATTAACCACAATCGTACATCCATGACCTTTTCATTTGCGACATTTTCATTTCATAATAAATTGTGTTGAATTCTTGATTAAACTTTATATTCTCTGATGTGCCCAGGGAGACAGAGCAAGGGAGAGAGAGTTGAGAAGGCTTGCCACAGATTTGGCAAAGACGCGTTTGAGAAAAGAAATTTTGATGGAGAAAAAATCTTTGACAGCATTTGAGGATAATTTTTAATATGTTAATATTTAATAAAGACTTTAATTAATTGAACATTAATTGTTAATGAATTAGTTTTAAAAGTTTAAAGTTAAAGCCTCCCCTCAGTTTATATCAGTTTATTGCTCAGACACTGTAATCAGTAGGCCTTGCATCTCATTTATTTTATACGGCGTAAGACCTTAAAAAAATCAAAAACAATTCTGCTGAAAAATGTTGCTGTTCGAAGAGTTTTATGCAACATATTGTTAGGGAAAATCTAGATGCTTTTACATCGCTCAACATCGAAATTATAAACAAAAGCTACAGAATCAAAACAATGTGGTAAGCAAACCTGTTTACAAATTATCATACTGCTAAATATACCACCAGCATTTAAAAAAAATGGCTAACAACTCTACAACAACAAAGCTGTTTACATTTATAGTGATTTCGAGTAGGAGAAGTCATAAACATTCGCCTTCAAGAACAATCATTAGACTGTTTAACCTGCCATATAAAAGGTAAGGCAAAGTAGGCAACTGAGTTAGTGATAGTACAGTCGGTCTTATGTAAAGACGCGGTGTGTTTGAGGAGAGTAATCGTTGTTTTGGAAATCTCCGTTAAAAATATCTGAGATTTTGTAATTGTTATTGTTTATGCAAAGCGTATAACATACATAATTGGCCATTACAACCCTTCCGTCAGGATTATGACCTAGCTTCTCACACCACTTTTGTTGTGTGCGTTATGCATTAGATACTCATATAGGGTGATCTATCTAACGGTATAAATTTGAACCATCAATTATTTCCAATCTGACAATACTTATGTCATTCTATTCTGTCACAAAATCTCAAATATTAGCTCTACTGAACGATAATTAAAAAGGTAAACAAGTAAACATAAATCCAGAATCAACGCTACAAGAATAAAGGTAAACTAAATACAAAACAACAATAATGTAAAAACGATGTTTACATTTGAAGAGATTTCGAGAAGACGAAGCCATTTGACTTCAAATTTGACTTCATTTGACTTCAAAAACATTCATGTTTACGTTGCCACATTAAAGGCAAAACTGAGTTGATATTTATTGGGCCAACGAGAAACAGCACGATGATGACTATTTTGTAACCAATGTACTTATCACAAGTCACTGTTTGGCGCGCCATGTCGGGCGAAAGCATCACTGACTCTAAAAAAAAAAAAAAAAAATGACGGAGCAACCATGAAAACCGATTTTTTTGTACCCATTCTTCATGCTATTGAAGTGAACGATGTTTGGTTTCAACAGGATACAACAACTGACCACAAATCTCATGCACAATCAATATCTTCCGTCAAACATTTGATGAACATTAAATTAGCTGCAATTGTGATGCCAATTTGCCGCCAAATAGCTGCCAAATTGACACCGATGGACTATTTTCTGTGTGGCACTGTTAAAGACAAATTTTATATCGATTAACCAAAGGCAATTAAGTATATGATGGCCAATTTTCGTCATGTCATTCCCGAAATACGTCTCCATACATACATAATTGGCCATTACAACCCTTCAGTCAGGATTACGACTTAGCTTCGCACACCACTTATGTTGTGTGCGTTAATTTTAAACATGAGTGGCAGGACCTACAGTTTAAAGTCGACTCCGAACGACAGATTTTTGAGAAGCTTTTCATGGCAAATTTTACTCTCAGAGTCCCTGCCAGAAATCTGTCAAGAGGAAGTCGCCGAAGAAATATTTTTCACTTTGATGTCTGACCTGGGATTCGAACCTGGGCCTTTTGTTTAATAAGCCTACACACCACCCACTAGACCACGGCAACTTCTAAATACGTCCCCATAGACTTGACAAACAGCAGGTAAATTACTAAGATCGAATGAGTTACTGTGAGGGCAGTCAGAGCAGTCGTATGAATGGAATAATATTCCATTTACTACCGGAATAAGTGTACCTCACAACAAAATAATACAAAATTTAAACCTTGTTTTTGTTTTGTTGCCATTTTTATATTTAAACTTTTAAATGGCCCAGCCACACAAATTTCCATAACAAAGATTGATTAAGTCCATGAAAAAGAAAATTATCGAAAGTGGAGGAGACCTCTAAGTGTCTACACTATTCCTTTCGCCCAGGTACTCGTTTGGTATTTCGTTTGACACGTGAGCCCGTGTCATCTATTCCGACAGTGCTTACATGTTACAAAGTTAGCGGCCGTGATCGTTTCAGTTATTGACGCTAGTATAGAGCGATAGCTCTGCCAGCAGTGAATATTCGAAAACAGTGAGTTCTACATCATCAATTACTTCCCCTTCCTCGTAAAGACAGTAAGGGGAGGCGGTCTTGTCCATTTTTTGCAGATATTTCCTAAAATATCCGTGACCTGATAGCATCTGTGTAACGTAGTAATTTATCTCTCTAAATTTTCGAACAATTCATGTTCCGGAATAAGTCTCACCGTCTACCATCCTCTATGTTCATCGTTCTATCATCGTTACCATTTTGAAATGGTGTTTTACCTTAGGAAATCTCCATCCCCTCTGCTGCCAGCAGATCCACAGGGATTATACCTGCTATCACAAGTACGACTGGGGCGGACACTGTAGCATATGCTGATGCGATACGCAATGCAGCCGTTCTCTGTGCCGATACAAGGGAGTTTGTCCGCTTTTTAACGTCTAGCGTTTCGTTCCCATAGAGCATAATGCTGCTTCCTCGACGGTAGCAGGTCCTCCAATATTCGCCATTAATCTGCTGAGTTCTCCAACGAACTTCTGAGCTTTGTTACCCGAGTACTGGATCTTATACGAAAATGTTACTCTGGAATCCTGCCTTATTCCCAGGAATTTTATCGAGCAGTGATTGGTAGTAATTCCGTTTTGTGCATGTTCTGGTCTAGGCCGTGGGAATCCAAACATGTTTTCGTTCTTTGCATGACACGTCTCAATTTTCGCTATGCCTCTTCCGTATTCCTGGTCGTGATAACTGCTGCAATATCATCTGCGTATTCAACCAAAAAAGTTCCCTCATAGAATTTCATCGTAATTAACGTTCCATATGTCGGGGCCGAAGATAAATCCTTGTGCCGCTCCTGATGTTATATATTTCACCCTTGGTCTCGAGCTTGTGTTATAGACCAGCTGTCTGTTACTCAGATAACTATAGTCAGGTTCACAACCTAGCTTTTAATGTTGACTCCGAAATATAGATTTTTGAGTGACGTTACATTGCAATTAGAAAGATTCCTATTTCTGACTGTAAAATACAATTGAAATGAATGGTTTTGGTTTTATGAAATGAAGAAATAATTCCTTAAGGCAATCAACTTAACATTTTAATAGCATTCAATGAAACAATTATAATTAAAAGATAGAGTTTTAAAAGCATATGCCAATTAAAATTTATGAAATATTTTTAATAAATTTCGATAAGAAATGTTTCCATTTTCTTATCAATTAATTTACAAGTGGTCATAATCTAATCTGTAATTGAATTGTTAGAAATTTTAAAATATTTCTAACAAGATTCAAACTATTTGTTCAATTAATTTTGTAATCAATTAATGAAATCTGACAATAAAAATAATTGAGTGTTGAAATATCTTCTGATTTGTTAAACATTTAGAAGCAACACGTTATTGTTATGACATATGCATGCATGATGCTCCTGATTACATGCATTTCCAATGCAAATTTAATTGTAAATTTTTTCATTCTAAATGTATTTGATTGTGTGAATAGATTGCTGTATATAATAGACTACATATAAAGGGTGATTTTTTAAGAGCTATAGAAAAATTATTAAAAAAAAACATGCCTGAAATCTTTATTTGAAACGATAGTACGGTCCATATAATTTAATGTTTGAAAATTATTTCATGCAAATGTTGACCGCGACTGCGTCTCAAATGGTCTATTAGTCCAATTTTGGTATAATCTTTCCAATGTTACTTCAATGTTGTCTTCCAATGCGTCAATTGAAGCGGGCTTGTCTGTATAGACAGGCAGTAATACAGCCTAAAGGCATTAAATTGCACGATCTAGGCGGCCAATTGACCAATCCCGAGCGTGTAATGAAATGTTCACCGAACTCGCCTCTCAAAAAGTCCATTATTACGTGTGCTGTGTGGCATTTGGCACCGTCTTGTTGAAACCACATGTCATGCCAGTCAAGCCCTTGCATTTTCGGTAAAAAAAAGTTGGATATCATCTTTCGGTAGCGCTCACCATTCACAGTTACGTTACGATTCGCAGCATCTTTGATCCAATGATGCCACCAGCCCATAAACCGTATCAAACTGTGACATTTTCTGAATGCATTGGTAGCTTTTCTAACGCTTCTGGCTGATCTCCATTCCACAATCGATAATTCTGCTTATTTACGTATCATCGCTGAACACAATTTTTCGATAAAGAAGATGATCTTCGGCCAATTTTCCAGGAACCCATTCACCAAAACTTCTGCGTTGCGGTAGGTCGTTCTGCTTGTGTTGGTGGTTTAATGTCCAATAATGTAAATTTTGTGCGAAATTTAGTCCAATAGCCCGAATAGCCGCTTCTTAACTTGAGCACGCATTTTGATAATAAAATTCAATGATTTGTAAGCGTTGTTCGTTTGTAAAACGATTCATGGTTAAATTATAGACCAAACTGAAGATTTTTAAACACGAAAAGTGTATGAGCTGTTTAAGCCAGTGTTGCCAAAAAGATATTAGCTAAAAAATCACCCCTTACATGTATTGTGGTTAATAGTTAAAAAAAATTTTGTTACGAAAATGACAAATCCGCATACTGATATTTTGTGTTTTACATCGTTTAACATTAAAATTATAAACAAAAACTACAAAAACAAAATAATATTCTAAATATTGTAAATATTCTAAAACATAAATTGAACCTATTTGGCATGCGTGTTTATTGTAAAACTAAAAACGCCAAACATTTGTATTTAAAACCTCCGTTTTATTTAAATTGGTTTTCGCCTAGATTATTGTGTGGCTAGCAAAGCAATTATATTTTATTTTTAAATTTAAATATTTCATGAACTCTCACATTTCATGTACAATTGTTTTATTAACGGCCTCTATAAATATTTAAGACACTCTATATGTGGAACGATGTCGTTTTATTCTTCGAATTCTTTAGAAATGACGGTTTACTATAATATGAGTGTTTCCCACTGAGGTCATCACATAAAACGGTGGAAATTTCGTTTTAATTTTCTATTGTCAACCACTGCCACAAAAACTAATAGAATTTCATTCAAAATGGCCATAAAATGATTTGAAAAATTCATTTTTTTAAGAAGATTTAATGGCCGCACAAAACAATAGAAACACCAATAAACTATTGCGTATATTTCTGCATGTTAATAAAAAAAATTTTTAATTTATTCTGCGAAAATAAAAATTCAACACAAACAAAATGTTGTTTGAGTTTAACGATCAAATGCTAAACACGTAAATTAGAGACACTGCACAGAAACACTGTGAAAGAGACAAGAAAGTAATTCAAGCTAGAGATCGGGAATGAGTATTCAAAAAATGATTATAATCTAATCATATTCATAATATCTAATACTTATGAGTACCTATGGAACCTCTACTCATATTTAAAGTTTAAAGTACAGTAAGACCCCGCTTAATGCAGTTTCAGTATTACGGGATAGAATTGGAATTCCCCCTAAATCGCACATTGTATTAACACTTGTGGTGCAATATATAGCGACGGTGTATACTATGTATCTTCTTCAACGCTCTTTTGTTACCCTGTCCAGAATGAAAATTTCGAACTTGCAATGTATTAACATATGTACGTGTTAAGCTGCCTCGTTTAGTGCTGCAACTTATTGGAACGTAACCCCCGCATTAAGCGGGGTCGTACTGTACTCATTCCAAAACTCTGAGAGTAAAAAATTGCCATGAAATGCTTCTCAAAAAATGTGTCGTTCGGAGTTGACTTTAAACTGTAGGTCCCGCCACTCATGTATAAAATTAACGCACACAACATAGATGGTGTGAGAAGCTAGGATGTTGCACAATGGGTCAATTCGACCACCGAGTACTGTACTTATCAGAATTGACAAATTCAAATCATCGATAAAACGAACTAAATGGAAAAGCTATTCCTACACCAAATTGTTACATGAAGATCAGCAGCCACACATCATTGGGAAGTAGCAGATAAAGTTGCCCATTTAAGAGAAAAGAAATGAAAAAAAAAAAAAATATTGGGGATTTTAATATCGAATTTTCTATCCACCGAAATGGAAAGTGAAGCTAAACAAGCAGAAAAGGGCAAAAAGGATAAGGAGAAGCAACAACATATCCCATGTTGACCCTTTTCATGTACGTACAACAGCAACAGCTTGTTAGTTAAAGCAGACCAAGAGAAAGTTACTGTATAGTGAGAGTGAGAAAATGTGAGTAGCATAGAATCGAAAATTATATTGTCTTTGCTACTGTTTGTGTGCCACTCTATAAAGACATTTGAAAAGGGAAAACTAACATCCAAATTAACCACATGAACCCGACTATTTTTTTGTTTTTTTTTTTTTTTGTAATGTTGTCAGACACTCCTTTGGGAGCAATGTAAACACCTGAAATGTATTTAAAAAATGACAGCAAAAACAACAAAAGTTTTATTGAAAACAACACAGTACGACAACACTTCATTCATTATGTAACACAATAATCCATATCCATATGTAAGTGTGTGTGTGTGTTTCCGTTGTTTAAAGAAAAAAGTTTTCAAATTTCGTTTTGATTTAGGAAAAGTTGAATAAAATCAAAAAAAAAAAAATTTGTTTCAAGGATACCCACTTGTCTTGCTATGTGAATTATATTTTTAAGCATGAAAACCTAATAAATTTAAATAGAACTTTAAAGTAAATATTAAGTGCTACTTTTATACCTTTTTAAAAACGTTAAAAATACGAGTTCATAGATTGCAAAAAAAAAAATTAAAATAAATTTTGTGTTTAATTTTAAATCAATTCTTCATTGTTCGCAGAATTCCGTGTATTACCTTAACAATTTACTTCAATTGCTGTTCTTCTTTCACACTCTTCCCCGTACGCAATAACAACTGTTCGTTATTATTCTCTGGTTACAACATTTTTGCAAGCAACTTTAGGGAGTTTTTCAAACCACAACGTGTCTTCACAAACGATTGACTGAATTTTTACTATATCTCACACACGACACACACTATCTTTACACACTATCTGACTGAATTGTAACTGAAATCGCTGGTGTCTGCTCTGTCTTCCTTTTTATATCGCTGGATCAATAGTGTGATGAATATTCTTGGAGGAGAATGACGTCTTTCGGGAAATATTTATAAATTTAAATAATTTGTTTTCATTATTGTCGTTTGTGTATCTTGTTTACTGTTTATTCGTTCTCATTTCTTTATACTGCATTTTGTTGTTGGTTGTTTACTTCTCTGTCCGCTGCACTTTGTTGTTATATTTTTTTTATACTGATATTGTTGCTATATTTTTGTTTATTCATCAATCTTGTAAACAAGTGCATTTTTTTTGTTGCTACATTTTTTTTACTTATTCGTTGATTACGTGAACAAGTCCATTGTTTTGTTTTTGGAAATTTTGTTTATCAATTCCGTTGTGTTGTTTTTGGAACAATACATTTTCGTAACAATACACACATACATAACACGGATTACTACCTAGTTTCTCACACCACTTATGTTGTGTGTGTTAGTTTTATACATGAGTGGTGGGAACTACAGTTTAATGTCGACTCCGAATGACAGACTTTTTTTTTTTTTGGGAAACTTTCCATGACAATTTGCCAGAAATCTGCGAAGAGAATGTCGTCTGGAGATGTCTAGCGAGGGATTTGGACCAAGGCCTTATATCTAATTAGCTATTTACCTTCTAGACTAAGGTGATTTACATCTTTTAAGTAAAGGCAAATGGCTGCAGAAATATTTGGTTATTCATAAAAAAAAGGTGCTTTAATAGGCAACAGTTACAGACGACTACAAGCGAAAGATTTTTGAGAGACTTTTGATGGCAATTTTTATTTTACTTTTAAAGTTTTTACCCAAAATCTGTTAAGAGTTAGGCTCCAAAATATTTTGATTTATTTGAGATGTATTGGGTCATAAGCCAACATAGTAGCTACAGAAATCGTTGCGTATTTTACTAGGATGGAACACTGAAACAAAATGAAATTTTTTTTTTCAAATCTTTAGTACGTATTTGGTGGGCTGCAATAAAAGGTTATATTACTTACTTGATATTTGTGGCGTGAGCTATCATTAATAGTTTTCAAATTCTGCTGTTGAGGTAGTAAAAGGAAGAACTCAAGAACTTTTCAATTCAGGAAATAAATCTATCGTATAGTAGTCGCCATAGTCTAGTAGGTATTGTGTTCGTATTCCAGGTTAGGCATCAAAACGCAATACGAAAAAAAAATATTTCTTCGGCGACTGCCTCTCAGCAGAATTCTGACTAAGAACTCTGAGAGTAAATAAAATTACGACGATGAAGACGCTTCCAAAAATCTGTTTGTTCATGAAAGTCAGATTTTCAACTGTGGTTTAGGCTACCTCATCATACGAAAGTAACCGACACATAGCAGAAATGGCTCGAACATGTTTAGAACGGTATGAGTTTGATGCCAACGTTGAACGCATACTCATTGCAACCTGTGCTTATAAATCAACGTTTTAGTGAGTGCAAATGAATCAGAGTACATAATTAAATTTCATTATCATCTAGATTCAAAAGTAATTATGAGTAGCGAAAAAACGATTATTGCTGATGTCTGATGCAGATGTAGAGAGAGAGACAAAGAGAAAGAAAGGGAGAGAGATTAAAATCTTAGTAACATTTTTTTTTTTTTTTTTTGTGTCATCAATAAACATAGGTTCTGATGTACGAGGTCCCAGGCCAGACATCGAAATAAAATACAAAAATTAATGTTTTTCTTGCAATTTAATTTTCATTTATTTCATGTTTTAAGCTTCTTTGATTTATCCACCTAAACGTATACGTATTGAATTGTATGAATTAAATATTACTCATACGCTTGGTACAGAATACTTTTTATCCCCCACTTAGAAGAGAAATTTCAAGACTTCAATTATGAGGAACGGCTATACATATAAACTAGCGATGCCAAAAACCCGGGATTTGGGGTTTACAAATTCAAAGGTGCTTATGAGTAGCGAAAAAACGATTTATTGCGGATCTCTGATGCAGATCTAGAGAGAGTGAGACGAAGAGAAAGAAAGAGAGAGGGAGAGAGATAGAAATCTTAGTGACATTTTCTTTTTTTTTTGTGCCATCAACATATTAAACATAGGTTCTGGTATACGAGGTCCCAGGTCAGACATCAAAATAAAATACAAAAATTAATTTTTTTCGTCGATTTTCACTCAGCAGATTTCTGGCAAAAACTCTGAGAGTAAATAAAATTGCCAAGAAAAGTTTCTCAAAAATCTGTCGTTCGGAGTCGACTTTAAACTGTAGGTCTCGTCACTTATGCAAAAAATTAACACACACAACATAAGTAGTGAGATAAGGTCAATAATCCATACTGAAGCTTTCTAATGCCCAATTATGCATGTATGTCTGGTATACGAGACTCATGAAATTAATGGAAGTGATTGCCGGTTTTTTGTACGTGCACAAGAACAGAAAATAAAATATAATTTATTAAAATAAAAAAAAGTTTGGAGGGTTCGAAAAATATAAAAAAAGTACTTTTTTGGAGATCTATTCAACAAAACTCACAACCTGCACTATGTCATTAATCAAGTCAATTAAATTTATTTTATTTTGTTGCATAGTGTAATTGGATAAAATATTTTTATATGCAGACTAACAATTTTCGAAATATTATTAGAACAATATACTCAGAAAATCATTTCGTAATAAATCTGTCAAATCGCTTGTTAATGTTTTTCATCGTTAAAGCTGCTATAACAACGGGACGTCATCGACAAGTTTTCCATAGAAAATTTAAATCATCGATAGAACGAACTTAATGGACGAGGTGTTCCTACACCAAATAGTTACATGAAGATCAGCAGCTACACATCAGGGCCAGGAGCAGATAAAGTTGCCCATTTAAGAGAAAAGAATTGCAATTGAACGAATTATGGATGTTATGTTATGCAAACATTTCGTGTTAGAAAACGATTGCTATTTTAGAATAGTGCTTGTGGCATACTTGTAATTTAAAAAACTTAATTCAAAACTCTTGTTTCAATTTGTGCAATAGGATACTATTTTTGTATAACGTAATGTACTTTCGGTTCGACAGTAGATAAAAATAATCATTCATACATAATTGGTCATTACAACCCTTCAGTCAGGATTATTAACCTAGTTCCTCACACTATTTATGTTGTGTGTGTGTGTTAATTTTATACATAAGTGGCGGGACCTACAGTTTAAAGTCGACTCCGAACGACAGATTTTTGAAAAACTTTTCATGGGAATTTTATTTTTACTCTCAGAGTTTTTGCCTGAAATCTGCTGAGAAGAAGTCGCCGACAAATACTTTGTGTATTATATTTTGATGTCTGGCCGGGGACTCGAATCCTGGCGTTAAGTCTAATAAGCCAGCTACTAGACCACGGCGATAAAAACAATCTCTTTACGTTTAAGTTTTGTTTTTTACAATTAGAGGAATTCACAATAATATGACGGGTTTTCATTTAAAACTTAAAAACTAGGTTGGTTTTCGTAAATACATAAACACCCAATCATTTTAATTAAAAACAAAGAAACTCTACTTAACGTTTCATTTATAAACTTAAAAATCAACCTGCAGCACCATAAAATAATGCATTCTAAAGTGTATAATTTCGATATTAACTTGCAATTTAATTTCCATTTATTTTACGCTTTAAGCTCCTTTGATTTATCCACCTAAACGTATACGTATTGAATTGTATGAATTAAATATTACTCATACGCTTAGCACAGAATACTTTTTACCTTCACTTAGAACTGAATTTTCAAGACTTTAATTATGAGGAACGGCTATACATATCAAATTCGAGGTAGTACGAATTTCAAAAAAACCTGAGACCCGTATTTAATTAAATCGTCTAAAATATGTTAATTTGGTATTTTTATTACAAACAACCCCGAACAAAAAATTCAAAAACCATTTTTTTTTACAGAATATACTTAAAAAACGGACATGAGTGATCGTCCTTGGACAAATTGTATATACTGTTGGCCGCGCCTTAAAAACCTTTCTTATGATATAGATATTGTATATGTTGGTAAAGAAACAGATCCACAAATTAACAAAATATTCAAAAATAGACCCTTTTTCAAAATGGTCCAGCTCACGAGAGGTCGAATCTAGAGTCGAAATATTTGAAATGTCCAAGGTTCATTCTTAGAGGGGTACATCGAGCACGAATTTCGCTTCCATACAACTTGAGTCGCTCTAATGTACATATGAATATACGTGTTCTTATATATATAAGGGAGAAATATATTTCGTAATGAAATGTATTCCCTATTCATAGTTTCCATTATTTCTTTTTTGGCTCCCGACTCTTTTTGGTAGCCTTGTTATTATTTTGAATTTTGGAAATATTTATATCAGTTGTAAAACTTATTTAGGAGTTCCCTTTAGTCTACTAAAAAATAATCTAAAATAAAAACAACGAAAACAATGTCAAAATACAACAGAAAAGCTGACTTTTAATAAATTTTCTGCCAGCAAGTAATGTAAGGCTGAAGGCTTAAACATGATTTCTTAAAGGTTAGTTTATCTCTCTCTCTCTTTCTCTTACATTTTATTGTGATCTTACGTTCTATAATACCGTGGGGTTATATTTATAATGCCCTGTATTAGTTTGTTGTTGTTGGACTTATCTGCCGCTGTGTTCAGTTCATCAACAATGTCAACAAATCACATCACTTCACATCAAAAATTGTCAGCTTTATCTCCAAAAAGTTACAAGATGTAGTAAAAAGAAATCCATTATTTTGCAAACAGACGAACATAATAACTCGTGGCTACTTAAACATGTTTTATGATGCCAAGTGGTTTTGGATATTTTAGGTAGACAACTCATGATTTATTTTAGAAAAGTTCCACAGTTTTTTTCTTTGCTTATACGTATGTGGTCTGGAAATCTATTGTTTTTGGAGAATGTCAAATTCGATTATCACTTAATGTAGATGAACTGTACACAAGTTCTTCACGGGCCATAATTCCATTTGATAATTGCAACAAAAATTACGGAAGACTATTGCTTGCATCAAGTAAATTTTGCTGCGAGTTCTATGAAATTACTATAGGCACTGACAATATGTACACATAGGTAATTCTTAACGCAAAGTCCTACGCATTGTGATCGTTTCTTGCTTCAAAAAAATTATCGTCTGGTAACAATATCCAGTTTACCTTAAATTTATGGTAAAAAATAAAAAATCTAGATACTGGTGTATAAGTAAATAAATATACAACAACGAATATAAGCAGAAAAAATGTTAAATAAAGCGTAAACGAAAAATACAACAACAAACGCTACAAGGATAAATATAGAGTGCCAGGCGACTAAGTTAGTGAAGTTCAGTCAGTCTTGTGTGAAGACGCGGGGCTTTTGAATAGAGCAATCGTAGATCTCCGTCACATCAAGACCTGTCGAATAATTGTCTGGTAACTATTATTACTTGTGCAAAAAATGTAAATAACAGAAAGAATAACAAAGAAAAGCAATTGTTGTTGTTTACATCAAGTTGTGAAAATGTGGCACACAGAATTGTGTGAATAACAAAGAATTTTAATTAAAACTAAACACAAATTTATTTCTATTTTATTTGCAATATACGAGCTCATATTTTAAGCGTTTTTAAATTAATGAAATCCTGGTCTAGCATAAAATCCTCGTGGATATCTTTACCCGACAATACGTAGAAATTTTATGAAATAGGAAACTGTATTATACATACAATGCAGATCACAAGCCATATGGCTAGAGTCGAAACAAAGCACGTATAGTATGGACAAGACAAATTGAGGACTTCTGTTCTATGGACAAAGCTTTTACCGAATAAAATATCGTTACGAAATTAAGTTACATCGCCTAACATTAAAATTATTAAACAAAAGACACAAAAACAAAATAATACAGTAAACAAACCTGTTTACAAAATTATCGTACTGTTTAATATAACAACGAACTCCAACATAAAAAATGGTAAACAAAAATACAACAACAAACACTACCATAATATATGTAAACAATGGTCTTTACATTTATAGTGATTACGAGAAGGTGAAGTCACGAACATTCGCTTTCAAGAGAATTCATCAGACTGTTTACTATGCCATGTAAAAGGCAAAGCAAAGCAGGCGACTGAGTAAGTGAAGTTTGGTCAATCTTGTGTAAACACGCGGTGCGTTTGAAGAAAGTAATCACGGCTTGAATATTTTCGTTAAAAAGATCTGTCAAATAATTGTCTAGAATTATTGTTATTGATGCAGAGGGAGTAAACAAAGGAATAACAAACAAAGCATTTGTTTACATTAAGTTGAAAACCGAATACTAAAGAATTTTAATTAAACCTGAACACAAATTTATTTTTAATTTATTTGCTCTCTACAAGCCCATATTTTAAACTTAGAATATTTTACAAACGTAAGAATATTTTACAAATAAATCATATGCTCCCAAGAGGCGGGAAGTTTCATTCTGTTTATAGAAAATAATTTTGTACGAGAAAACTTTGCTACAACAAAAGCATGTGAAAATCGAAAGTCATAGGCAAGTTATTATGTCATGGGGAAATTAGATTCAATTCTACAAGAAATGCATCAAGTATGAAGTTTGTAATCCGTGGAAAAATTCACAATTTTCTTGTATTTCAGTTTACGAATTTCTTTTTACTACACCTTATATTTTATTGTATTTCATTGTTGTTTTTTTGTTTTGACTTTAAGTTCGGTTTTCATAATTTTTGTTGCTGTCGTAGTTACACGTTTTCGTGATGCCAATTTTATTTGCTTTTGTACTTTTTTGTTGTTGTTGTTTTTGTTGTTGTCATTGTTATTACTATTGTTTCGTTATGGGATGTCCTATGGCTGTTTTCAATCTTTTCGGTTTTTATTCATTTTATAAACGTCATGTTGACAGTTAAAAGCCTGAAGTACAAGGAGAATAAAAAAAAATTTTTGTACGCTCGTCTTTTGTACAATAAGCAACACTCGTGGTAATATTGCTTTACGAATGTGAGTACCTCTTTACATTTGCAAGTTAAGTAGTTAAGTTACAAGGTTTGACATTACGATGCTAAGGCTTGCGAAAGCGAATACAAGTGTTTGAGAATATTCACCTGCACGTTCCTCTTACTCTTATTCCTACTCTTTTTTTTTTTTTGCTCTTGATATCATTGACATATTCAAAGGGTAACAAAACTTCTTTTTGACAGCATAGCAAGAGAAACCGTTAACGTAAGCGAACATACAGTTATCAGACCAAATTGAAAGGTGCTGATGCCACATATTTACATTCATAGTTTCTCTCTCTCCCTCTTTCTTCCTTGCTGTCAATACCCAACACCACAAACAATAATAACAACATGAGACGTGATAAAACATGAGTTAATTTAAGTTCAACACTCTCCTACTACTGGCACACCTTTTCAAAGGGTAATGATAGTCAATGTGCTGCTCAAGCTGTTAGAAAATATTTTGATGGCAGTTAGGATCATCATGTGGATACAAATATGAATAACAAGGACCCTTTCGAAGACAAAGGGCATATCACAGCTAAGGTAGACATTATTATTCATATCTCTAATGGTGTTTGTTTTAATATCCTGCAGTATCAATAACATTGAAAATGTAATCGAGAGAATAAACTTTGTGTCCTTGACATTCTCAAACAAAAAACCACATTCTGAATAACACAATGCCATAGACATAAATATGAATGTCAATATTAAACAAAAGGCTTCAATAAATATTTCCATTATGATTGATGAGTTACACCGGGTCAAAATAGTAATGAACTGTTCAAGGTCTTTCTCCAACATAGCAATCATGAGGTGTACTTGTTATTTTCTTTATTGATTTTATTTGATTAATAGACCAAAGAAAATTTCGTCACATCACATTTTGACATGTTACAGTTTCGACATGAAATAGAAAAATATTCTTTTCATCATCAAATAATACTCATGATTCAAACAACAGTCAATGCATGTAATGACATGCAAATACACTGAGCCACAAATACATGATGATCAAATTACCTCCACCCTAGGCAATTACAGAATTGGGCATTCATCTTCAACTGTCTGGCTGAGTGATAATAATTATTGTGTTCACGAATTCAAAATGATAGAATAATTGCTCTTCCAACAGTTGCAAGTGCAATAAACTCTTCTAATTAAGTTCCAAAAATAATTCTTAAATAGACAACGTATTAGTTAAGGCCAAAACACTTGTATATTGCCTGAGCTAATTTTAAACATGAGTGCACTAGAATACTTAATTTTAATGTTCAAAGTGAATAACAGATGTGAAAAGCTTTTTCAAGGTAGTTAGATTAAGATTCTAAGATTCTGTGCAGAGACAGTTTTTATTATTCTGTTTAAGTGGCTTAGGATGGGCTTCCGCCGTATGAGGATAGATTAGGTTTGGTAAAACTTCTAACCTTGGAACGTAGAAGGTCTGTTTTAGGTGTTTGTTTTATTTTTAATCTGGTTAAAGGTGATATCGATTCTAAGTTTTTCCTTTCCAACCTGAATTTCAGCATTCCTGCAAGATTTTCACGGCACTATCGTCCTCTTTCTTTAGATTTCTATAGATCGAATTATGGATGTAATTTTCCTTTTCGTAGATTATGTAATGATTTTAATTTGCATTATGATTTTATAGATTTTAATTGTAGTGTTTGTAATATAAAACGTAGCTTGTATTCTGGCATTAATTTATAAATTATTGTATAAAAATGTATTTTTGTTCTTGTCTTAGATAGTTCCGTTTTTTTTTTGTTACCTTATTCAGCTTATGATTAAGTTCTGTTGCTGTTTTATGTTCTCGTTGCCATAACTTTTCCCTTTCCCGCTACAGTCCGGACTGAAGTGTGTACGTGTCCCTACGTAATGGGGGCGAGCCATCCGCGGTCGGGTGAGGGTGGGTTAGTGTGTGGCTGGGACGTTCGAAAAAAAAAAATATGGTAAAGTAAACAGCCTGATGAATCTTCTTGAAGACAAACATTCATGACATTGCCTTCTCGTAATCTCTAAAAATGTAAACAACGAAGTCTACATGACTTTACCTTCTTGTAATCTGTTTAAACGTAAACAACGATGTTTACATTTATGTAAACAACGATGTTTACATTTATTAATGTAGTATTTGTTGTTGTATTTTTGTTTAATTGTTTGTTTTTTATGCTAGTGTTTGTTGGTATATTTTAGTTTATTTACTTACAATTTCTTTATGCTGGTGTTTTGGCTTCCATTAAGCAATGCGGTAATTTGTAAATAAGTTCATTGTTTTGTTATTGTAACTTTTGTTTATAATTTGAATATTAAGCGATGTTAAAGCAAAACACCAGTATATAGAATTTTTTTTATTTTCGTAACAATAGATTAAACTGGCAACGGCCTTAATGGCCTTAACATTCTGTGAATTCCTCTTCTTCTTTGTCATTGCAGCAGCTTCTGCAGAAGCCGTTATAAGATATTCCCGGTCTCCTACCATTAAACATCCAAAGCTCAATGTCCTATTATAACTGCAATAAGTTTACTTATTTGGAATCTTACTAGGTTCAGTGGAAAATTATGTTCCATATACCGATCTATCCCGCGTTTTGACCTATTTGGCGTCCCCACAAAAGTGCTTTCATTTGCCCTTTGCCTAAGAATAGGGCTTTTGTGAGACAATTTGTATGTTAGTCCTATGCAGAGAAGTGCCAATTTCAAGTAGCAATTCAATTGAATATTCTGTAGTGTCTGCTCTAGCAATTCCGTCAACCATATACCAAAATGAGGATAACAATTAAATGTCCTACTGCATGAGTGGTGAGACCTACAGTATAAAGTCAACTCCCAACCACAGATATTTGGGTAAATTTTAATGGCAATTTTATTTGTAGCCGAAAAAATATTTTTTTGTATCTGACCTGGGATATGAACTGTGGCCAACACATTACCTGTTAGACTACGACGACTTCAACAAATGGGTGCTACACCTGCGTGTAATTCGAACTAATGATGCTAATACGTTGGATTTTCTATTTCTGTTTTCTGTTTAGGAACGATTATGTAAGACTCATGGTTAGCCAATACGAGGGATGTTTTAGCCTGGATCATATGAATTTTTATGCCGTGGATGCCAACTGTTGCTACTAAGAAACAGGACACTTCAATTAAATTTTGTGAATATGTGACTGACCTAGTAAAAATAGTCCGTTCAAGTGTTCTATTGTAGAATGAGAGAGCCAGCATCCTTCAATAATCGAAGCAAATGATGTCTAAGGTAGTTGAATTCTGGTGTCTCTTGGTGATGAATTTCTTAAAATTTCTTTTTTAACAAGAACCGTGTAAACATCAACCTTAATTTAAAAAGAATAATAAAACGTTTATTTTTTTTTTAAAGAACATTTAAATTCTTCAAAGCTTCTTAAACTGCAAGCGCCATTAAAGTCAAATTAAAGATTTATTACCTTTGAGAAAAACGAAAAGAGAGAAATAAATTTGCAAAATCCTTGAAACTGGAATGACGCACAAGAAACAACAGGAAAAAACACTGAATTTTGTTTTCAAAGCCAAGTACACAATACGATGTCAAGTGGCTGAAAGAGAAGCAACATCAGCAGCAGCTGCTCGCATTACATGCCGCAAGCACTTTGCTTACAAACTTTTTTCTTCTTTTTCTTTTGTCTCACTACTCTGCTTAACAATGCCCCAACACACAGATCCAATAATAATTTCTCTTAGATGGTACAAGAATAAAAAAAATTCAATTCCATTTCATAAAACTATTCTTCGCAGCTGTTCAGTGCTAAGGCACTTACATGTCGTTGTATGATGCTGGTGTTATGCCACATCAGAGTTAAGCTGGCTGGTCATTTAATGGCTTGGCTTGGCTTGTATGGCTGTTAAAACTAAGAAAATGAGAAGCAACAACAAGAAGAAAGAACATAAAATTATCTCCTCCTTTCATTTAAAATAAACGTTCATTGTCTATTTCAAATGGAAAGAAAAGAAAGTGAAAATGCTACCAGTTAAGGATTTGCCCCATGATGCGGCATGAATACCTAAATGCAAGTGAACAATAATGACAAGAGTAAGAAGGATACAAAAGAAACAACAATAATTACAATTGCCATCTTGGCCTTGCCTTTTTTATGGCAGGATAACCATCCTAATGAACGTTCTTGAAGGCGAATGTTCGTAAGTTCGCCTTCTTGGAATCTTTTTAAATGTAAACATTATTGTTTCATTATTGTTGTTTATGTATTCTGTTTACACTTATTTTTGTAGTGTTGTGTGAGGATTTTTGTTTACTTGTTTACCAATTTTTTGAGCTGGCGTTTGTTGCTATATTAAGTAGTATGATAATTTATAAACAGGTTTGGTTTACTGCATTGTTTTGTTTTTGTAACTTTTGTTTAGAATTTTAGTATTAAGCGATTAAAATTTTTACTTTTCACAGCAATTTAATTTTATTGTAATTTCTTGTGCCTAGTAATTGATTTAAAACATAAACGAACTAATTCCATTACACTTTGCCTATCGCCCATCACCATTTGCTATGGCAATAAACATGAAAACGTTTTAATGACCACGTTTAGTATTGTTCTCCATTTTTCTGTCCTTGGTGTACAATTAAAGGCCTGTCATAAATCATACACACGAAACTGGTGAACACATTCCTGTGAAATTAAAACATTTTCCCTCTTGAATCGTCTTTCTCCTGAACTCTTTGAGTTGAACTTTATGCCTGAAGTTTAACAAATTGAAGTATTTTAACGTTATAGCCTTTGCTGTTGCTGGTAATTATTGTTGTATTTTTTGTTAACTATTGTTGTTGTTGTAGCAAAGGCATTAATTCAACTCTGAACGACAACTGCAACAATAACAACTCAAAAAACGCCATTAACAATCCAAGAACATTAAACAATTGAAAAATTTTTAATTGAAACTTAATTGCGGGCAAATAAATCACAAGAAATTATACAAACGTAACCCCACACCCCACCCTACGTATTTGACAGAAGAAATTGAAATATTAAAGACAATATTTTCTCTAAGTACTTTAACGATAAACATATGAAGTGAAGCCTGGTCTGAATACACAGTTTGGATACTTTGTCTTCGAAATCTCATATAGTAGGGAACTTTAAAACAAGCTAAAGTCTGAAACTGAACACTCTTTATGTCTGAAAACACAATCGCTTTTAAGTTATAAGTAGACAAAGTTACATACATACATACACAGTAGGTCATTACAACCCTTTAGTCAGGATTACGACATACCTTCTCGCCCCACTTATTGTTGTGTGCATTAATTTTATACATAAGTGGCGGGACCTACAATTTAAAGTCGATTCCGAACGACAGATTTTTGTGAAGCTTTTTCATGGCAATTTTCTATTTATTCTCAGAGTTTTTGCCAGAAATTCACTGAGAGGCAGTCGCCGAAGAAATATTTTTTCACAATTTCGTTTTGATGCCTGTCCTGGCCTTACGTCTAATAAACCGACACACAACCTACTAAACTACGGCGACTACAAAGTTAAACTGAAATTATTTTGGGAGATCTCTTGATCAAAGGCATCGCCTTGACTGATATTTACTTACTTAACAGTCTCCCGCACTGAACCAGCTTCTTATCGATGCTTAATAACAAAAATGAATGGAGGAATCTAGAACCTATATCCTCTTCTCAAAAGTGGGATTGACTTGTGTTAAAAAGATTTATCAGAAACGCAGCCTAGTATAAGAGCATTAGTTTTTGATCGCAGCATGAAACAATCGGAATCCATGCGGAAACTTGTAAGTATCTTTGCAACTGAAGTCTTTACCATAGAAAGATGTGGTCAATTCAACTTGCATAGGAGGTACAAAAGAAAATAAAAGAATGCATTCTGTTGCAGCAGCATTAGCTGTTGATTACACGTTAGAGCCGAGGTTAGAGGACAAATACAGTAGCAGAAGTTCGGACCTGTTGTAAGCCTATGAAGAAACTTGTGAGTATCTTTCAAGCTAAAGTCCTTACCATCGAAAGATATGTCCAAATCAATTTGGATAGGAGGGTATAAAAACATAACATCCGATTCTTATGAGTTTAAAACGAAAATAGTATCTATTCGTCTGAAAAAACTTGAACCATTTTAGCAATCGAAATAGAATTATCTCATACAGAGCTCTAGGTCTTTAGAATTTTTCCGGCAATTAGAAAGCAGGCAAGCTTGCAAGGAGAAAAGCTCCATTTTTCCGTAGATGTAGGGTCTCTCAATTGTAAATATCGAGGAGAGATCAAGCAAGGAAAAGACTTGGCTTGAGGCAATCAAAACTTTTATTAGAAAATTACGATAAATGGGAATCTGAGTTATTCATCAGACTATCCAAGGAATAATTGGATGTTGTAACCAGTACAGTAAACACAAGGTACACTCGAGTACTTAACCCCTTCTGCACTGCTGTTCGATTTTTCGAACAGTAAAAAGCTTATTTTTCAAAATATGTGGGCTTCTGTCTCAACTTTAGAAAAATAAAAAAAAAAAAATCCGTTTGTAAAATATTGTCCTCCCACCTGATGCTGGGGTAATTGCTGTACCCTGCACTAAATAAACGAAAATAAATTTCAAGGAAAGGCATTACAAAACTGTCCAATTAATTTTGAATAATCTTATTGATTTCGTTTCGCGTTGTCCTGATGATTCAGATGAATGGGTCTGAGTAGTAAGCATTCGATCAATTTCTAATCTTCTTACTTCTCGTTGTTCAAGTGGTTCATACGAACGGGTCCCAGCGGCATATACTCGAAGATTTTCCAGTCACAGTGCTCGTAATGCTCTTTTCTTCCGTGCTTGGGGTGTAGGTCGATTAAATGCTTGTCATTCATTTTGAATAATTTTCAGTGACACCATCCATCGGAAATTAATTGCACCAATCTGCGTCGGCTCATATGTTAAAACTTCGTTAAAGGATGCACAGTTTAAAATTTAATTAATTTTGAGAAATTTTCAGTGACACCACCTATTGGAAATTGGTCATACCAACTTAGAAATATTCATCGGCTCATGCGCAACAACTTTGCTAAAGATCATAACATAATCAAATGCAGAGTTTAAAATTTAATTCATTTTAAGCAACTTTCAAAAAAAGTGGGCGGGGCAAAATTTTCTCTTGATGAAAACTTTAAATGGATAAATACTAACATTTGAAAGAAAAATTAGTCAAATCGATGGAGCCGTTTTCTGATTTCAGATCAATAGAAAATGTGGGCGTAAAAGTGGGAGCGGCAAACTTCACATAAACCACCTACTAAATAGTCCGAACAAAAAAATGGTATTGGCCTTTGTGGTGTTCTGCTTTGATATCGGCAGTTGTGAATGCTTGGAAATTTCTTTGAGTCTAAAAGAATTCAAAATCTCGGTGACAGAAGCTCTTCTTTTGACTGTAGGGAAAGAAACTACTGATGATGATATTAACGATAAGGAGTATCGACCTCCAAATCTTCCAAAAATTCATGTAAAACACGTTGTAATCAGAAATCCCAAAGGAAAACATCATCATTGTCAATTGAAGGTTACGATAAGCCCACGAAAAATATAATATTCAACTGCATACAAAATGTTTCGAATTAAAGCATTCTTTTCAAAGCTTCTATTTCGGCTATCTCAAATTTTTTTTCCAATCTTTATATTATTAATAAATTTAGGTAAGAACAATTTTTCTCTAAATTTAATAACATTTGTGGCTTTTGTTTCCAAAAATAATAATATAAATCAATAAAACAGCAAATAAATTCAAATGTTTTACTTGCATATAAAGCAGCATATAGGATAAATGGCAGTGAAATTTCGAACAATGTTTTCTGGGAAAGCGAAAATTCGGACAAATTTTTGGAGCTGATTTTTGTCATCAGTAGGCCCTAATTACCCTAAAAAAGTATTTTTCTTCTTCAACAAAACAAAAAAATTTAATATCGGAGTGAATTGTCTTTCGATCGCAAACCTCTATAATAAATGCACAATGTAGTCTTGGAAGCAATAAGACCAATATCCTTATGAATTACGTTATCGTTTGTCCAGATACCCTGGACATACTCGAAGCTTTCGATATGCTATTAATGGAATCGATTTTGATGATGAACTTCTGACCATAAATATTTCAAAGTATCCATAATGATTTCAAAGTATTCTTTATTTGTGTACATACATATACTATATATACATCACAAAAATAAATCGTTTTTTTTTTGTTGATTGTGGAGTATCATCAAATATTTTTACCATTAAACTTTTCGTACCAGCTATACGATTTTCAATCATTTTATTGTCATTCTATATTAGATTTCAGTTATAATTTTTCTCACAAAGACTACTGCAAAACCTAAATAAACGAGTCAAAAAATAACTAGTCAAATAAAACCTCAACCTCTAATGAAATATAATAAAAGGAAAACAACAATAAATAACATCTACAAATACATACATACATTTACACAGCTATGACGACAAAAAAGAATACAACAACAACAAGAAAAAAGTTTTTCAAATAGAACCAGAAATTTTGTCGCCAAACGAAAGTCGAAAACCAAAAAAAACACAAAACCTTTAAATCAAGAGAAAAGAAAAACAGAAATGAAATATAGAAACCAGCATTTACTATGAGTACCAGAAAAAGCTGTTAAACAAAATAAAAATAAATAGAAATACAGTCAAACCCGGTTATAACGAACTCCGTGGGACCAGGAAAATAGTTCGCATTCGATTTAAGAGGACTTTCTTAGTTCGTTTATACAAAACATAGGTAATTTGCTAGACATACTATATACTACGTACTGGGGAGAGCGTATGAGTAATATTTAATTCATACAATTCGGTACGTATACGTTTAGGTGGATAACTTACAGCAGGTTAAAGCCTGCAATTAATGATGAATTAAATTGTAAATTAATGTCTAAATTATATCCAGTCAAATTTAATGCTGCCATACTAAATAAACGTAAAGACTATTGCCACACTTCAAAGTTATTTCTGAGGGTTCGTTATAAAAAACGTAAAAATGTATGAAATTTACTTACTGGGACCATTTAAAGTAGTTCCTTTTAACCGAGAACTCGTTATAAACGAGTTCGTAATAAACGAGTTTGACTGTATTTGTAAAAGAGCGAACAACAAAAACAAAATAGAAAGAAATGAAAAACAAGACATTTTCATTTATACATTTTAACAATGAAAACAAAATTTATATCTCTTTTCATGAAACAATCAACATGTTGATGTTGTTGTTGTGAAAAAATACCACTCGCAAATATTTACATTACAACTCACAGGAGGCATACATACGAGACAAAAAAAAAAAACTAAAAAAAAAACAGGAAAATATTTAGACCATGAAATATTTACACCACAAACCTACTGCTTTGTATTAATTTTGCTTTTTTTATAACTTGACATCGTTATTTTGCCCATTCAAATCTCTCTAAAACTAACACTGACACACTTATATGATGAGTCTTTAAAGCAAAACGATACAAAACGAAGCAAACATGCACGTAAATACTCACCATTTACACATACACACACTCTCTTACTCTGTTAGGATAACGTGTTGACTTTGGTTTTCGCTTGCTCTCTCTCTCTCTCTCTCTCTCTCGTTCTTATGTGTACACAAATAAACGTCTTTGTGCAAAAACAGCCGTCGTTTTGCACTCTATTGGAAGTGAAAAATCTAAGAAACAACACCAACAACAAGAACAATTACACTAACATTCATAGAGAATTTCAATGACAATGACCAGCAACAAACATAAACAAAATGAATGAAACGCAGACAGACGTAATGGCACTGATGTTGAATAAAATAAAGACAAAAACACAAAAGAAAAGAAGGAAGTAAAGAGAAGAAAAACAGCTCTGAAAAAGAGCATATCAAATGAAAATCTTAGGAAATAGAATAGAAGAAAAAAATTCTTCTGTTTTAAAAAAGGAAGCCTCGCCAAAAAGACTTCGAATAAAACAAAAAGAAAAACAAGAAAAAATTTAAATAAAAATTCTTGACCTTGTGTTTTTAGCAGAAATATTTTCATTCCTTCTTAACAACGATAGAACTGCTCAAAGGGATTTGCTTTTTGCAAAGGCTGAAAACAAACAACAACAATAGATTCCAATGTAATAAAATCTTTTTTCTCCTTGGCTTTTGTCTACAAACTTTTCATTTGGCCTACAAAATGTTTAAAGAATTTTTAAACGAACGCATATAAATTTTAAATAAAAAAAAAGTAAATAAATAGGCGGCGTAGGATACAAAAAATTAATACTATGGCCTAAATGAATAATAGCCAAAGGTTTCATGGCTCAAATCCCATAATTGACATTTCCAAAAATTTCTTCGGCAACTTCCTTTCAGCAGATTCTGGCAAGAAATCTGAGAGTAAATAAAAAATTGCTATGAAAAGTTTCTGAAAAATTTGCAAGTTGACTTTAAACTGTAGGACCCGCTAGTCATCAATTATTAGGAAATTAATGCACACAACATGAATGATATGAGAAGCAAGGTCGTAATCCCTTTTCTGGAGTATGTTATGTTGTGAATTACCGAATCATGAACCAACGCTAAAGTTAGATGACGGACTCCCTTGATGGAAGAGATCCCACTTAGGCCATCATTAAGATTCATTGTGATACCATTGTGAAGTCGCTGTAGTTTAGTAGGCAGTGTGTTGTCTTATTAAACATGAGGCATCGGTTCAAATCCAAACAAAACATAAATAAAAAATTATTTCTTCTGCTACTTCTTGTCACCGGATTTCTGGCAAAAACTGTAAGAGAAAATAAAAAAATTATTATGAAAAGTTTTTGGAAAATCGGTTACTCGTAATCGATTTTAAACTGTAGGACTCCCGCCAGTCATAATTTAGTATAAAAATAACGCACACAACCTAAATGATATATGAAGCTAGGTCGTAAACCTTCCTAAAGAGTTGTAATGAGCAATTATATGCATGTGTATGTTGAACACCACAATCAGTCCCAACAGTACTTACTGAATAAAATCAACACCCGCACAACATGGGTGGTGTGTGAAGCTAGATTGTAAACCTAACTGAAGGGCTGTAATGTCCAATTAAGTATATTTTATTTCCTTATAACTTCTGCTTTTTATTGAAATATTTACTGAAACTAAAGATAATAAATTTTACCAATTCATGTATGCACATATGCTAGTTTCTGTTTAATATTGCACAAAAAATTTAATTCCATTTTTATTTTTTGTAAAAGTGGTCTTTTCTCTTGAATCACCACAAATAGAAGATTAGAGTCAAGGGCACTTATTTGAAACATTTCAGTTCATGAAAAAGCATGATCCTTTTATTTTTTTTCCAACCACTAAATGTTTCTCGTTAAGTAAACAAAAAGCCCAATAAAGTTGAAAACCAAACAAATAATTCGGAATACTGTCACACTAGAATCCTATTAGAAAAACGTCAATTGGAATTTCTTTGAAATTTTAAATTGCAATGATTGGTTGATTGCCTGGGAAAAATTTAAAAATTCTAACAAAAAAATCAGATACAGAAACATATTACTAGATATGGGAAAATTGACTTATTATTTGACAAATTTCATAAAAACATAGACATGCAGTTGGAATTCGTTGTTAACAAGTAAAGTGGCTAATGATAGTCTTTCATAGTTACTATAGAGTTTGGCAGACTATTTCATTTGATAAAGGGTAATAACATTTCAATATCCCTGGTGGAAGCCATATATGGCTTAAACGAAGACGGATGTAGAAAAGATGGATTCAACTCCAAGTGCCCATTCGACCTGAACTTTTCTAATCTTAGTTTGGAAATTGTTTATCTTTTGTCTTTGAAAATTTCATTACTTATGAATTGAACAGCCTTGAGCTAGCAACATTCGACATACTAGAAAACCTAGGTATAGCGATTGTCTTACTTTATTTGAATATTTTCTACAAGTTTAACTGGCTAGTTTAATCTCTTTGGAAACAGGAAGAGGTACCTGACATATTGCTAGATTCTGCTGGACATCTATGGACAGGAAGAGGACTAACTCACTTTTGTATTTAAACCGCATGGCCATCCATCGCACAATAGCGCCTATTACGGGCCACTGTCTTTTTAATAGGCATAACGAAAGACTAGGCATTCCAGCTAATAATTTTTACAGGAACTGTGGGTTTGTCTCATGTGTTAGTGCACTGTCCTAAAGAGACTGTCATTAAAGAGACAGTGATTTTGAACTCTAATTTATGTCGACACACTAGACAGAGTTCTCTACAATAAAAATTTCAAAAATAATTCAATTTATTCTGAACTCAAAATGGTTTTCTGGAGACTTTTCCCCAATTAAGTACTGCTTAAAAGTATTTCTTATAAGCGGTTTGTCATAAATAATACTAGACGTAAATATGTTCTTTTTTTAACGTACATGTGTACATACATGAATTGGTAAAATTTATTATCTTTAATTTCAGTAAATATTTCAATAAAGGGCAGAAGGTATAAGAAAATAAAGTATACTTAAATATACATTATAACCCTTCAGTTAGGTTTACAAACTAGCTTCTTACACAACCTATGTTGATTTTATTCAGTAGGTACTGGCGGGTTCATCGTGTAGAACTGATTGTGGTGTTACACATACATATGTAAACAATTGCTCATTATAACTCTTTAGGAAGAATTACGACCTAGCTTCATATATCATTTATATTGTGTGCTTTATTTTATACCATCTTATAACTGGCGGATCCTACAGTTTAAAGCCGATTCCGAGTGATAGATTTTTCAGAAACTTTTCATAGCAATTTTTTTTATTTACTCTAAGATTTTGTGCTAGAAATCTGGTGAGGCGAAGTCGCCAAAAAAATAATTTTTTATTTATATTTCGTTTAGGAGAAGATGTCTAACCTAGAATTTGAACTGGGGCCTCATGTTTAATAAGTCAACACACTACCTACTAAACTACAGTGACTTCACAATGGTATCACAATGGATACCATATTGGCATCTTTTCCATCAAGAGGGTCCGACGCCTAACCTTAGCGTCGGTCTATTATTCGGTAATCCATAACCTCACATACTCAACAAAAATGTCAGAAAGGCCACATATGTTATGAAATAAAAAATAATTTTGTTCCCATTGTTTTGCCCATTGTGGCTGCTTCCTCAATGTTTTTCAAAAGGAGCATCTGCTTGAAAGGTTATAAACAAGTAAACAGCAAATCAAATATTGTTCCCTGCTACTAAATGTATTGGATTAAGGGGTGGGGTAGCATTTTGCATGGAAATCATTACTTAATTTAAGATTACTTAACAAAATAAATATTATTTTGGCCAAAAAGATGTTTTTTTTTTATTTTCTTTATCATTTTGGCTGGTTTTTATTCTGTCCTATTCTTTCGTATTCTTTTGCTTGTAGTTTTTTTTTTATTTTATTTTTACTATAAAACAATTGTTATTATTTTCTATGAAATAAAAAATAAAACAAGTTGTGTTAAATGGTACGTTCTGCTACCAAGAAAGATAACCGAAAATGTAGAATGAACTCAAGAGGGTTCATTCATACTGTCCGTATATACCAACCAGCATGACAAAGTGGAAACTGAAAGTTGTGGTTACTGAACTCAACAAGAACAACAACAATGTTAAGGATTATATGAGAATGGAAAAGAGATTTCCTCTGAAAAGATTAAGAAAAATGTTTATTTAAGTGCTTAACTTGAGGCACTTTTGCAATAAATTTCATTTGGAATCACAGCATAACTGAAGATATTTTTGTTTTTTATTTTTTGTATAACGACAAATACTTGAAGGCCACGTATGTTATTTAAGGGGCCTGATTTATTCAGTTTTACTAAGATTGTATTTACTAAGATGTTTTAAGCAGACAAGATTCCTAAAACTTGCTGTAATTATTCGAAGCCATGGATCAAGTCAAATAGTGGCAGATTCACTTGGTTCCATTATTGTTAATATAATGCCATTGGAAGTATTATCTCTACTGCCTTAATTTAAAACACAATGTGTTTTGCTTATACGTCACTTAACATTAAACTTCTAAAACAAAAACAAAACAATACAGTAAACAAACCTGTTTACAAATTATTGTAATGCTTAATGGTAGAACAAACACCAGCGTAAAAAAGAAATATACAAGTAAACAAATATACAACAACAAACGCTGCAATAATAAATGTAACCAGGTTACATTAATAGAGATTTCGAGAAGGTGAAGTCATGAACATTTGCCTTCCAGAACATTTATCAGATTGTTTACATTACCATATAAACGCAAAGCAAAGCAGACAACTGAGTGAGTGAAGTTCAGTCAGTCTTGTGTGAAGATGCAGTATGTTTAAAGAGAGTAATCGTGGTTTGAAGATCTCCGTTACAAAGATCTGTCGCATAATTGTCTAGTAATTGTTATTGTTTATGCAAAGGATATAAACAATGGAATAACAAACAATACAATTGTTGTTGTTTACATCAAGTTCTGAATAGAGGCACAGAGAATGGTGCAAATAATAAAGAATTTTAATTAAAACTCAACACAAATTTATTTATTTTTATTTACAATCTATGAGCTCATATTTTAAATGTTTTTAAACATGGTAAACACGAAACAAATACCTTTAATGTGGAACAAAGGAAGATTTCTTAGTAATATTAATAAGACTATCTGTAGTTACGTTTGAAATGAAATATATCGGGAATCTGAAATATGTAGTGATCTGATAAGTATTTATATGTCAGAGTGCGACAGATACGTAAGATTGATTGCTTTAATAGCATACTTTGTTTTTGCTTGTTTACTTATTTGTCCCCTGGACTTTGTTGTTGGCTGTTTACATTTTTATCACTTATATTTTTTTATAGAGATGTTGTTGCTATATTTTTGTTTATCCATCGATCTGGTAAACAAGTCCATTGTTTTTGTTGTTATATTTTTTACTTATCACGGGAACAAGTCGATTATATTGTTTTTGGTGCCTTTATTTATCATTTTATACATGATCAAGTCCATAGTGTGTATGACCTGGGGGTCGGAACCGAGGCCTTAAGTCCAATAAGCCAACACACTACCATTAGACTACGGCGACTTATTGTAAATTTACTTTACACGTGCCTAATACAACTATCCATCGATAGCAAACAGAAATTTTTATGAAAAGAGCTTTAAAGTTCTCATTAAGGCATGACTGGGAAGTTTACCCATTGTCCTGTTCAAGTCAACTCCTACATACAATATTAACCACTATTCACTTGAATGTACTAGTACTCCAAGTATATGGTAACTTCGAATTATTTTTGGTATCGGTATAAGTTTTAACGAATCTTCCATGACCACAAAATCTTGAAAATAATGGCCCTCGTAGTTATTTCCATGGTAAGTGGTCTCTCCTACAAGTCAGTATAAGTTAAACAGTACGCGGTTCTCAATGAAGTGGTAGTGGACTGAACAATGCGGTATCAAAACTTTTGTAATACATTCCCGGATCGTAGCTCTAAAAAAGAAATCTTATGGCTTAAAAACAATGATAATTTGAAAAACTGATTGGCGCAGTTTTGCAATTGGAATACCAAACTGTAGCCAGGTAGCCCCATTACTTTATTAGGCCATTAAAAAGGCCCATTTTTATATTAATTTTTGAACAATCCTAAGGAATTCAAAGACCATTATCACTTATCACTAAGCTTAGTATCCACAAATTGTTTTTACCTTTTTAAAAACGCTATAAATATGGGTTCGTCCATTTAATTTGATATAAATTCTTTATTGTGCGCACAATTCCATGTGTCACCTTTAGAAATGATGATTTCCACAATAACAATTAACTTGAATTGTTATTCTTTTTTCACACTTTTCCGCGTATGCAATAACAACTGTTCTTTATTCTTCTCTGCTTACAATTTTTATGTAAGCAACATAACAATATTCTTCTTCACACTCAACGTGTCTGACTGAATGATTACTAAATCCCACGTGACTGACTGAATTCTAACTTAATCATCATTGCTTACTCTGTCTTGCCTTTTATATTACAAGGGTCAGCAGTTTGACAAATGCACTTTAAGACGAATCTTCGTAACTTCACCTTTACGAAATTTCTATAAATGTAAGCATCCTTGTTTGCATTTATTATTGCAGCGAGAAATATCTAAAAATGTAAACAATTTGTTTGCATTATTGTTGTTTATCATGCTTACATTCTCCCAGACAGAGTAGTTATTTTTTTTTTATAAAACCAGCACTCAGGGGATGACTCCTACTCACGCAGTGCATTGTGCAGGTTTTTAGGAAAGGTGGAATTAGACAGTCTACAGCAATCGTCCCCAAAGAGCCCGCAGCTTCTCACACTACTTATGTTGCGTGTGTTAATTTTATACAGAAGTGGAGGGACCTACAGCTTAAAGTCGACTCCGAACGGCAAATTTTTTTTTTGAGAAACTTTTCATGGCAATTTTATTTATTCTCAGAGTTTTTGCCAGAAATCTGCTGAGAAGAAATCGCCGAAAAAATACTTTTTGTATTTTTTATTTTGATGTCTGGCGTGGGACTCGAACTCTGGCTTTACGTCTAATAAGCTAGCACACTACCTACTGGACCACGCCGCTCTTTTTTTTTAATAGCGCACTTTGTTTACATTTGCTTGTTTACTTCTTTGTCCGCTGCACTTTGTTGTTTACTGTTTACATTTTTATCTCTTATATTTTTTTTATAGAGATGTTGTTGCTATATTTTTGTTTATCCATCGATCTGGTAAACAAGTCCATTGTTTTTGTTGTTATATTTTTTACTTATCACGGGAACAAGTCGATTATATTGTTTTTGGTGCCTTTATTTATCATTTTATACATGATCAAGTCCATAGTGTGTATGACCTGGGGGTCGGAACCGAGGCCTTAAGTCCAATAAGCCAACACACTACCATTAGACTACGGCGACTAATTGTAAATTTACTTTACACGTGCCTAATACAACTATCCATCGATAGCAAACAGAAATTTTTATGAAAAGAGCTTTAAAGTTCTCATTAAGGCATGACTGGGAAGTTTTTTTATTTTTATTGAGTATTAGGGTTCTAAAATTTCTTATTCATTGCATGTTATTATACTTCCTTAAATGTTGAAATGGTACTAGGTCAGTTGGAAGCGGTTCTACATACAAAAATCTTCAAACCTCTCCAATGTCTACTTTCTAAATTCCGTTTTCGATGAATTCCAATGAAGCTTTAGCATCATCAAAGACTCTGCTATAGATTTTAACACGATTTCTTTAAATAGATAAAATAAAATCGCAAAAATATTTGTATGAGGCCTTTAAATTAAGTGCCTTGGAATTCGCTAGCCTGGTATTCTCTAAGGAATAAATATTTTTATTTATGGTTAGAAAAAAAGAGTTCATAGAGCAAAGATTTTTAATGCACATCCTTAGAGTGTTGCAAAAAGGATTTCGTTTGCAAAAATATTTTATTTCTTCAATGCTGCCTTATTACCACTGACTCATGTATTTTTCTGTAAGCAGAAAATGTGTGGCAATCAAAAATGTTTTCAAACTTATGGGAGACCATAAATCAATACGCCAGCCAGACTACGAATATTTTCAGTTCGATTTATACAACAACAACAACATCAAGAACAAGAGAAACTTACATGATAATAATCAAAAATGATTGTAAAACAAATATTCTTGAGTAACCAAATAGAATTTGTTGTTGTAATAAAAAATATTAAAAAAAAAATAGTTACTGGACCACTGGTACTGGTACTGTAGTGAAAGGGCAAATGGATTAAGAGAATCCACTTAAAAGGCATTCGAATTGCATGCCACACACAATATCGACTAATAGAGCTCGAAACCTGTACAAATTTTCTGAAGTGTCCAATTATGCCAACAAACTACGTAAGACGACCTGCTTTATAAAATGGAGTTCATTAAAGGCATCTGTACTCCAGGCACATGTACTCCAGCTTATGGCACATTGAGAGTATGGAGTCTCTTTAAAAACTTTGTATGATTATTAAAATACTTAAAAACATGTATTAAGTTTAGTACTACAAACTAAAAGAAAAAGAAGTAAAATTACGAAATAAAATACAGTCGAACTTCTAGAATTTGAACTTCTATAACTTGAAGTTTCTATAAGTTGAAACATATCCCGTGGCAACAGCATCTAGATTATTTGTAAATTTATTTCCCAAAGTTGAATTTTTTTCTGGATAATTCTGATTCAATTTATAGAAGTTTGACTGTATGAAAAGAAAATGGAAGTTTATTGGATTGGCGTGAATATAATTTTATATGGAACACGAAATTTATACACACAACGAACAATGAAATCGCGCTCATAAATATAAGAAGAACCAATTCCAATAAGCAATTATGTAATGTAACCGATAACAATAGTAATAACCGGCATAATATAAAACAGCAATAAAAAATAATTAAAAATGAATTCGAAAACCAAGAGCAAAAACTAAATCTAAGTTGATGATTTATAAAGTAACACATTGTAGTCCAATCGTAAATATAAAGTACTTAAAAATTAAAAACGAGATCTTATTGATTGAAGTCTAGTATACTCAGCACAAACAAACAAAGGGAACTATACCCTAGATAGTCACCTCTTCGACCATATGTAAAACCCATAGTACCAGCGACAACTGATCTGAGCTACTTCAGTAGTGAAAGTATTATGGAATATCCATGATAACTGATTCAGTCCGTTACTATCGGAATTGGAATTTTACAGATGTTCAAAAGACGAACCATATTGTTATGAAAATGGAAATGGTGTTAATAAAGTAATAAACAAAAACTCCAAAAACAAAACAATGGACTTGTTTACAAGAACAAAGAATAAACAAAAATATAGCACCAACATCTGTATAAAAAAATATAACGGATATAGATGTAAACAGCCAACAACAAAGTGCAGTGGACAGAGAAGTAAACAACCAACAACAAAATGCAATACAAATAAAGAGAGTGGATAAACAGTAAACACCAACAACAATAATGAAAACAATTTGTTGACATTTTTGGATATTTCCCGAAGGCCATCATCCTCCTACGAGAATATAAAAATATAAAAATCAAGACAGAGCTGGCAACGGCGATTTAGTTAGAATTCCGTCATTAGTGTGTGAAGACGACAAGTATGATACAGTAAGAATGAGGTCAGACACGTTATGTGCCATGAAAATTTTTCCAAAAATTTATTGTACAGAGTTGACCTTAAATCGCAAGTCCCATACTCATTTATAACATTAACACAACAAAAGTGGTGTGAGAAGAGGGTTGTAATGACCACTTACCTATGTATGTAATGGCTTATTAGATGACAGCCTGTGGTTAATTTCACCTCAGACATCCACCACAACACTCTTGTGGAAAATATCTGAACGTAAGAAGAAAATCCTGTCTTAAGAAAAAGCTGTCTTAGTTGTTGTATTTCGAATTTATTATCCCTTGAACTTCTTCCTCCGTTTTAATATAAAACAATTGTATTGGAAATGTGTACTGCACTGTAGAATTTATATCAAATAATCATGGAGTCTTTTCTAATAATAAAATTAAATTGATTTTATTTGAAATTGCCTGCAAACATTTTACAACGTGAATCATTATTGAATTTAAATCGAATGAATTATTGATTTTTCTTACATGACCGAAAATATTCATAAAATTTAATACAAATTGCATGTGTAAGCACAGACTCAATTAAATTTAATTTGTTTTAAAACTAAAATTTAATTTGAAACAATTTGTTGCTTTATGGCTATTTAAAATAAGCAAAATAATATTCTAATGCTACATCTACCTAAATGCTCTTTTTTTTTACTTATTCTCGTTAAATATTTGCGAAATTAATTTGCTTACCATAGAAATGCAAATTTTCAAAATTCGAAATTCATGTATGCCTCAATAAATGGTTTTCATGGATATTTATTTTATTACAAATAAAAAATTTAATGGGAATTTAAACATTTGCAAATAAATTTCTAAAATGTTCAATATTATTTTAACTTACTGGGTTATATTGGGTGGTCCATTTAAATGTTTAAATTTAAAAATCAAGTTAAACAGAAACGGTTTGAAATTTCGTGAAATTTATTTTTTTTATTACTGCGCCCCCACGGTACCTCATTCTAGCGGATCAATTTGCAAGCACTTTTACAAGTGTATGTGGTCGAATCTTGGCAAGAGCATCACGAATGTTGGCCTTTCAAATGTTTAACTGTCTCTGGTTTGCCGGCATAACACTTTTTGTCCAACGGTATGAAATCGCCGATTTTTAACGGCCAATTGACATTCCCATTTCGCTTAATTAAACGGCCATCAAACGTTTGAAGCAATAAATCGATTGTGGCATCAGATGTGTGGCAAGTTGCACTACCTTGATGAAACCAAACATACATATATAATTGATCATCACAACCCTTCAGTAAGAATTACGACTAGATTCTGCCACTTAAGTAGCGTGTAATAATTTAATACATGAGTGTCGGGACCCATACTTTAAAGTCGATTCTAAACGACAGATTTTTGAAAAAGTTTTGAGTGCGTTAATTTTATACATAAGTGGAGGGACCTATAGTTTAAAGTCGACTCCGAACGGCAGGTTTTTTGAGAAGCTTTTCACGACAATTTCATTTACTCTCAGAGTTTTTGCCAGAAATCTGCTGAATGGAAGTCACCGAAGAAATATTTTCATATTTTCCTATTTATATCTGACCTGAGGTTTGAATTCGGTCCTTTAGTCTAATAAACCAACACACTACCTATTAGACTAAGACGACTTCATTGTTCACATTAATACCCTAAAGACCGACCAAAAAAAAGCCGGTAATCATGGTGCGATAGGTGTCCCTTTTAAACGTAATTGCTGTTTCGTAATTATTATCTAAGAAATATGAGCCAAAGATGCCTTCTCTCCACAAGCCGCACGAAGCTCTCAGTCGTCATTGGTGTATTGGCTTCTTTAAGCCCAAGTGTGGGTTTTCTAAGCCCTAAATATGGCAATTTTGCTTATTGACATACCCACCAAGATGAAAATGAGTATCATCCGAAGAGATAATTTTTTTTTTTTTTTGTAAATTTGAAATTATTGTGTAATTTTCGCAACGTTCATACATACAAAATTGCTCATTACAACTCTTCAGTCAGGATTAAGACCTAGCTTCTCATACCACTTATGTTGTGAGTGTGAAATTTATATATGAGTGGCAGGACCTACAGTTTAAAGTTGACTCCTAATGACAGATTTTTGAGAACCTTTTCATTGCAATTTTGTTAATTCTCAGAGTCGCCAATGAAATATATTTTGAAATTTCGTTTTGATGTTTGACCTGGGTTTGAACTCGGGTCTTCAGTCTAATAAGCCAAAGCACTGTCTACTAGATCACGGCGACTCAATGCTGCTCAAGTGTAAACCGATTTACGTGGAGATAATATATTGAATTTAGTAACAGTGTACATTTGCATTTCCTTTCCTATAATTTTTCGGCAATAATTTTGTAGTTTATTACTGATTTTTGTTTTAATTTAAATGATCATTAAGTTTTATGGCCTGAATATTTCTGCAAATAATATTTGTTATTATGATTGTGTTTTAATGTTATAATGGAAACTTAAATATCTTGCGAGTGACAGGACAGCAGAGTAAAGAACATGTTAAATGAGGAACCAAAATCTTTATTATAGAAAAGAAACAAAAAAAAAAAAAAATGAAATACTGAAATAAATACGAAGATTATCTAAATTATTTGTACTTCCTTTATTACATATTTTAAAACTTTTTATGTGGTAGAGTGTAGCTTCAACATTATTGAAGTTTTTAATGCGCAAAGAACAGTTCCTGTATTTATTTACAAAAGTCTTTGGCACACTTCAGACAATACAAATTTTAATTTGAATATAACACAAACAAAAAAAATCCTACAAAATTAAGTTGAAGAAAATCATTTTTCTTTCGTACCCAACATTAAAATTATAAACAAAACCCAAAAAAACAAAACAATGCGGTAAACAAACCTGTTTACAAATTATCGTACTGCTTAATACAACAACAAACACCAGCATAAAAAAATGAAAATGTAAACAACGATATTTACATTTATAGAGATTTCGAAAAGACGAATTCATAAATAGTCACCTTTAATCATATTACAAAGCAGGCGCATGTGCAAGTGAAGTTCAGTCAGTTTTGATTGAAGACTGTAGAAGAGAGTAAGCGTGGTTTGAAGACCACCGTTACAAAGATCTGTCGAATAATTACCTAGTAACTGTCATTAGTTATGCAAAGGGTGTAACAAATGGAATAACAAACAAAGCAATTGTTGTTGTTTACATTAAGTTGTGAGCAGTGGCACACAGAATTGTGTGAGTAAGAAAGAATTTAAATTAAAACGAAACGGAAATTTATTTTCGATTTTATTTCCAATCTATGAGAACATGTTTTAAATATTTTTTAAAAGGTAAAAAATATAGCAATATTTAGATTTAGAAATGTAAACACGTATACTCTTTCAGATATTTACGGCATGTGTATGTTCACATTGTGTGTAAACGTAAAGTCATTGACGAAAAGTGTGTTGAGATGTAAAAGGCTGGACGTTTCGCCATTAGGCAATATTTATTTAGCAAATTTTTGGTTTCATATTGATTGACTTCGAGCACAAAATCAAAAATAGATTTGAATTTAAAATTTAATATCACATGCCTTGGTGCCGAAAGCTACTACCAAAAAAATACTTTTCTTGTATTTTCTTTTTTTATTTTGATGTCTGGCTTGGGACTCGAACCCTGGCTTTACATCTAATAAGTCAGCGCACTACTTACTAGACCACGGCATATAAAAGGCAAGGCAAAGCAAACGTCTAAGTTAGTGAAGTTCAAACAGTTTTGTAAGAAAACGTGGTACATTTGAAGAGAGTAATAGTGGTTTGAACCCTCATCTGTCCCAAGCCGGACATCAAAATAAAATACAAAAAAAGTATTTCTTCGGCGATTTCTTCTCAGCAGATTTCTGGCAAAAGCTCTGAGAGTCAATAAAATGCAATGAAAAGTTTATCAAAAAATCTGTCGTTCTGAGTCGACTTTAAACTGTAGGTCTCGCCACTTATATATAAAATTAACACACACAACATAAGTAGTGGTGAGAAACTAGACAAAAATCTGTCGTTCGGAGTCGACTTTAAACTGTAGTGGTGAGAAACTAGGTCAATAATCCCGACTGAAGGGTTGTAATGCCCAATTATGTGTGTAAGAATGTATGTAATAGTGGTTTGAACATCTCCGTTGGAAAAACTTGTCGAATAATTGTCCAGTAATTGTTACTGTGTATGTAAAGAATGTAAACAAAGAAATAACAAAGAGGGCAATTGTTGTTGTTTACATCAAGTTGTGAAAATTGTGCGAATAATAAACAATTTTAATTAATCACCTTAAAAACATAAAGATCTGACCAATGAAAGTCAAATTTTGATTTTATAAATTAAAAAACCTTTACTATTTATCGTTATAACATAACATATCCTGTACTAGTCTATAAAATATGTCTGAATTATAATAAATTATGTAAAATTTTCTTTATACTTCATGTGAACATAAACTTACTGCTTTTATGGCAAACTCGTAAGCTATCTTATCTGATGAACATTAAATAATAAAATTTAAATAATAATACAAAATATTAAGTTGAAATTCAAACACAAATTCAGCAAAATTTCTTTAACCTCTATGCCTATCTATCTCCAATCTTCAAACATTTACTCATTTAATATACTTCATATGTCTTTATATTAATCTGAAGTCTTGTAATTTAAATCTGAATTTTATTGTTTTATTTTTTATTTTTAATATTAAGATTCTAATACAACAGAAGACTTTAGAAAACAAAATGAGACTTAAGCAGACGATGCCATTGACTTTGTGAAACTTGCAAACATAATCACTGAAGCAATTGGGAAAGTATTTTCATAATCGGTACAACGAATCTTATTTAAACTAGAACTTCCTGTTTAGATTGGAGAAGAGGTCTGTCAATTGCATTTTCATGCAACAACATAAGCGTCTTTTGTACGACATAGAATTGCAGAAGAACATACACGTTTAACTTATTTATATGTGGAGCGATTGTTCAGGGGAAGGATTTCGAGTGGATATCTTCAGAAGATTACATAAATTGGTAAACAATTGTATTTATCGCATATTAACCATGTTAAGTATGTTAGTTTTATTCATAATTGGCGGGTCTTACCGTTTTATGTTGGCTTCGAACGATAGTCTTGGGAAACTTTTCATAGGAGTTATATGAAATCGCCGTGATCTAGTAGGTAGTGTGTTGGCTTATTAGACGTAAAAGCCAGGGTTCGAGTCACAGGCCAGACATCAAAACAAAACACAAAATAGTATTTTTTCGGCGATTTCCGCTCAGCAGATTTCTGGCAAAAACTCTGAGAGTAAATAAAATTGCCATGAAAAGTTTCTCATAAAATTTGTCGTTCGGCGCCGACTTTAAACTATAGGTCCCGCTTCTCATGTATAAAATTAATGCACACAACATAAGTGGTGTGAGAAACTAGGTCAATAATCCTGACTTCTATCTTGGGTTCTAATAACCTATTATGTATGTATGTATGTATATGGACTATCACATTTTTTTCCCGGTAGATATTAGACGTAATAATAGTTTTTTTTATAAAATAGATCCGCAAATCCTTGATTGTAATACCATTACATGAAATGAAATGGTATTTTTACAAAAATTAAAAATCAAGATACTGATGTTTAGCTTTTCCAATGCTTAACATTAAATTTGTAAACAAAAGCTGTAAAAACAAAACAATGCAGTAAATTAACCTGTTTACAAATTATCGTACTACTTAATATAGCAACAAACACCAGCATAAAAAATGGTATACAAGTATACAAAAATAGAACAACAAACATCAACATAAGAAATTGTAAACAAGTAAGCAAAAATACAACAACAAATACTATAAGACAAAATGTAAACGAATTACACAAACAATACTACAATAATAAATATAAACAACGATGTTAACATTCATAGAGATTTTGAGAAGGCGAAGTCATGAACATTCATTAGACAAACACCAACATAAGAAAATGGTAAACAAGTAAACAAAAATACACAAACAACACTACAAGAATAAATGTAAACAACAATATTTACATTTATAGAGATTTCGAGAAGTCATGAACATTCGTGTTCAAGAACATTCATTAGACTGTTTGCTCTGCCATAAAAAGGAAAGGTAAAGTAAACGATGAAGTTAGTGAAGTTCAGTCCGTTAGTCTTGTATGAAGACGCGATGCGTTTGAAGAGAGTAATCATGAACTGTCGCATAATTTTCTAGTAATTTTTATTGTTTATGACAAGCCTATAAACAGAGGAATAACAAACAAAGCAATTGTTGTTGCTTACATCAAGTTAGGAGCAATGGCACACAGAATTGCGCGAATAATAAAGAATTTGAACTAAAATTGAATAATTTTATTTAAAATCTACGATCTATTATTTTAAATGTTTTAAAAGGTAAAAACGTGAATGAACTTAATGAGCAATGAACTTAAAAACACACTGCCTCTCATTTGACTGCTGTTGATTTTAAATATCGAATGAACTGGCAATTTCGCAAATTTCAACTGGACCAGCCTAGTGATTATCGCCGAGAGTATAGAAAGTGCACAATTACTGTTCAAGCATAGGGTAACGTTCCCATCTTTTTAGAACCTTAAGAGAAAATGTCTTAAAAGTCATGCTATAGACAAGTCTATACACACTCGCCTTTAAATATTGGAAAATATTTCTCATGTAATGTTAAGGGGATAGGGAAGGAGATTATTGAATATGCAAAAACAAAATACAATTTAAACATGCCAAACATTCTGTATATCGTTATGCATACGATACATAAGAGACATATCGCTCTCACACATGTCTATGAGCCAAAAATGCTAGTGGAGCTTAATCGGAAGGCAAGAGAAATTGAAAGGAAGACAGAGATAGAGAAAGCAACGTAAAGTATTCCGAATATTAGTTTATGAATAATGATCCTTTGTTGTCTATTTCGCTATAGTAAGCATTGCATTTATTACAGTGCCTTCCACGAATTGATGAATATTAATATTTTCTTCTTCTACTTTAAAAATGAAAATGAATTGCAATGACAACAAGACAAATATTAGGGATTTCAGATTTCATTGTCATGGCTAATGTTAATAAAAGATATTGACACGATACAAAATACAGTTTTAATGATAAAAATTTGTCAAATGAATACATGACCGGCGATGGTGTTTTATTGGAAATTTATTGCTTTTAAATTACTTTTGAAAGTACAGGGTTTCCCCAAAAGCTATTCTATATTTAGGAACCTGATCATAAAATATTTAAGTTTTTATTGAAAGAATTGCATAATTTGACAGGAAATATAATTCTACGCAGGCATTCATTTTGTTAACATTCACTTATGATTTATGCTAACTAACCAACCATGCAAATATTCTTGGTCCTGCAACTCATCACTATCAATTATCTTATATTGTGATAAATTTTCCGTTCACTCTTGAACCCACTGAATCTTGTATCAGTGAAGGTAAGATGTCCAAAACAAGTCCTTCATGCTTGCTAGTTACAAGATAAGAATCAAAGGTCAGCAATAAGTATTCAAAAAGATACTCATACACAATGGGCCATTACAATCCTTCAGTCTGGATTACAACCTAGCTTCTCACACCACTCATGTAACGGGACCTTCAGTTTAATGTCGACTCCGCAAGACAGATTTTTGCGAAACTTTTTCATGGCAGAGGAAATCACAGAAGAAATATTTTTTTCTCATGTTTTGTTTTGATGCCTGTCCTGGGAATGAATCAAACATATTTCAAATGGCATGAGTTTGATGTCAACGTTGCACGGATACTCATTGCAACCTGTACTTATAATTCATCGTTGTAGTGAGTACGAATGAATCCAATACTGTTGGCTCACTTCTATTAAAAATGTCATGAGTGCTTATGAGTAGTGAAAAAACGATTCATTGCTTATCACTGGTAAGAATCGTGTGCAAATTTATATATGAGTAGCGGAATGCTATCCGAATCAGATTTGACAAACTTTACGCTCAGACTTTTTAACAACAAACGGCAGAGAAGTAGTTTTCATGGTCTAGTCTCTGAAAATAAAGAAAAGTTTCTCCAAAAATCTATTGTCCGAAGTCGACTTAAAACTTTAGGCTTCGCCACTCATATGTAATATTTACTCACAAAAATATAAGTTGTGCGAGAAGTTAGATCGTATTCCTGACTGAAGGGTTGTAATGACAATTTTGTAGGCATGTGTTGCTGCTGAGAGGAAGACACCTATTTTGATCGAAATTTTTGAGTATCCCGCCACTTATGTATGACATTAACACACGGGAACATAAGTTGTGCGGAAGCTAGGTCGTAATCCTGACTGAAGCGTTGTAATGACAATTCTGTAGGTATGGTTCGCTGCTGAGAGAAACATATCTATTACGTTAGAGATGTTTGAGCAGTAGTTTTAAATACTTTACTCGTCTAATAAATGTATGCACCACCTTCTGGACAATGGTTCCATCAATATCACATCAATATCCTATAACATATTACTTCTGTTTCCTAAATTTTAAATTCCTTAATGCAAATATTAGAACACGTAATAAAATGTCCTTGCAATGAACTTTAAATGGTCAAAACGAAAAAAAAACAAAAAAAAAAAAAAAAATTGAACTTAAAAGCCTTTACAGTAAGACCCCGCTTTACGCATTGGTTACGTTGCAATAAGTTCTAGCGCTAAAGGAAACAGCGTTAAACGATATATCTTAGCGCGAGGGCAGAAATTAAAGTTCGAATCCGTATATCTCCACACATACACAACAAGTATTAATACAGAGTACGATTTAGGAAAATCCCAATACTATCGTGTAATACTGAAGCAGCGTTAAGCGGGGTCTTGCTGTACATGTTTTCGAAAATGTCTCTCCGTTTCTTTAATTAATCCTTTATTAAGTGAAACTTCAAATGTTTCTAGTAAGAACAACAATTTTTTTGGAAAACTTTTAATGGAATTGCCCATATTGGTTCCTGTTCCAGTAAGTAATTAAGCACGTGTAGGCAATTGAACGTGTATGAGTGTGTCTTCTAAATGAATATTTACGTAGATGTGCTTGTGTGTATAAGTAATTTTACTTTAAAAAGTTTTATGGTTTCCAATGGCATATGAAAGAGAAGAAATGTCGTCATAAGGTACAGTGTTGCATAACATCCACAATACTATTCTCACTATTCCTCTTAACATTTTACTATCCCTATTTCATTTTCTCCATCGCTCTCTCTCTCTATCTCTGTTTCTCTGTACAAAACTTTCTCTGTGGGTACATTACATACGTCAAATGAAAACTTGCATGTATATGATGCTACCAAAGGTTTAAAGTGAGAGGAAGAACAGTGATACGCAGAAGAAGAGAGAGAGAGAGAGAGAGAGAAAGGGAAGGGAAGGAAAGACAGTATTATGCCAACAATTTACAATATTTGCTTATGTATTGTAAAAGTTAGTTTAATTTAAGTTTTATTTGTGTAAAGTCTGTAAGTCTTGCCTCCCGTCCCGTCCCCTTCACCAGATTTTTGATCATCAATAGACCCTTTTTAGTAGAAGAGTAGCAGCCTTAAATACTTTGTAATCCTTGACAAAGTAAACAGTATTTAAAGCAAAAAAAAAAACTTGTTTTCAAAGTAGAAAAGCCAAGCAACGACCTACACAAAATATTGGCAACAATTAAACAAAGTTTGAAAACTATTTGACCACTTTTAATGAATATTTTACACAGAGATACAAACTTACACACAAATACACATACACATACACATTGTAGAGGATACGTTTTTAAATTTATTTAATTTAGATTGAATTCGTATATGTGTGTGTATATGTAAAAGTGTAGGTGTTGTTACAATATTCGTTACTAGCATCTACGAATATCTAGAGCAGTGTAGAAGATTAATGAATACAAATGGAGACCATGTTGTGGATAACAATTGGAAGATTAGAAAAGAACCAAGAGATAGAGAGGAACGGATAAAAATTAGATTGAAACGGAAGTAATAATTTAAGTAACCAAGACATATGAACTCGAACTAAACATAAATCTAATAATTATATACAGACCAGCAGGAAACATATGTTCCAGTAAATACAAATGTACGAAACATATTTCAGAAACAGCAAAGAATATTTTGGTAGAATAAAATGTATTTTGCATTCTCTGGAAATGCTTTACAAACCTAATTTTTGATCATTACAACTCTTCGGTCTGGATTTCCAACCTAGTTTCTCAGACCACTTAGGTTGCGGTCGGTAATTTTATACATAAGAGGCAGGACCTACAGTTTAAAGTCGACTCCGAACGATAGATTTTTTGAGAAGCTCTTCATGGTAATTTTATTTACAGGGTTTTCGCCAGAAAGCTGTTGAGAGGAAGTCATTGAAGGAATATTTTTTTATTTTTTCATATTTCGTTTTGATGTCTGACCTGGAATACGAACCCGTGCTTTTCACCTAATAAGCCAAGACACTACCTACTATATTATGGCGACTACTGAACTGCATTATTCTCTTACTATTTCCCAACTTTATGTCTTAAAATCAATTGCGAACGCCACATTTTTGAGGAACTTCTCTTAAAAATGATAAGTGCCATCAAAACTATAAGGAATCTGTGCGAAAATTTAAAAAGCAATTTAAAAATTATCGTTACTGAAGGAAGACCTTATATTCTTCGCATTGCATCTGGCCGTTCAAAGCATGAGTACATTATGCCTTGAACTTCGGACCGTAGGAACTTTGGGAAATTGTGTGCTTGGAGAATAGAGCACTGTGTCTCACTGCCACATAAGCAGTTATACTCCTAATAACATTCCCAATTAAAATAAGCCTTTATGCCATCGAAAAAATTTTGATGTTATGATAGTAAAGGGAGGCAATGTGTTTGCATATTTTCAAAGAATATCCCACTGTGTAGCTTTTAAGTCAAAGTGTACGTTTTAATTTTGTAACCATTTTTCCCAATATTTTTTAACCTTTTGGTTATGATTTTACCCTTTTAAAAATGATAAAAAATATGAGTTTTTGAGTAAATTTGTATTTTGTTTTTATTAAAATCCTTTATTGTTCGCACAATTCCGTGTGCCACCTTTAACGATTTGACTTAAACAACAACAATTTGCTTTAATTGTTATTATTATTTACACTCTTCCGGGTACACAATAACAACAATTGTTTAATAGATATTTATAATAGAGCTCTTCAAACCAGAATTATTCTCTTCACACGTAACGTGTTTTCACACAAGACTGACTGAATACTTTCTGAATCTCCATTGACTGTATTGTCTTGCCTTTTATATCGAAGACTAATTAGTCTAATGAATGCACTTAAAGGAGAATCGCGAAATCTCTATAAATGCAAACAAGTTGCTTGCAGTGTTGTTGTCTGTTTACTATTTAATTCTTTTTTTTTATACTGATGTTGTATACCATTTATATTTTTGTTTATTCGTTGATCATGTAAACAAGTCCATTATTTTTGTTTTTGGAGCTTTTATTTATTATTTTAAGAACACAATTTCCATTTTCGTCACAATATGCTTGAATTTTCCAATGATTTATATTCAATTCACTATGATTTGCTAAAAAAAAACGTTGAGAATTTTCTTTTCTATTTCTTTCTTTCCTTTGTTTTTTATTTATTTTTCAGTTTTCCTCTCTTTTCTTGGAATTCAAAATGCATTGCCCCGGACTATTAGTATAATAAAGATGACCAAAACCCAATCGCCAATCTATAAATATCGATTCAAGATTTCCTTAGTAATTCTTGTAAAATACTTTCGATAAATAGAGTGTAAAGCGAAAACGAGAAAAAGGACGCTATTAAAAAAGGATTTGACATTTTTATGCTATCAGCTGTAAAGATCTCTCGAGGACTTTTAACGATTCATTGTAAATGGAAATGTTTTATTATTTTACATCGCCTTGATTTTCCAGAGTGTATATTTAAAAACGTTTTTTTTAGCATTCTCTGTCACTTTTCTTTCTACATTTGTAGACTTAATTCTAGTATTTTCCCGGTTTGAGTGTCTGTTTGTTTTGATTGAGTCATTAGTTTGACCAGAAATGATTTATTTTTTCTCCTTCTTTCTTTTTATTTTTTGTTTGCTTTTATAAAATAATCGTAAATATTTATGGAAATCGATAACAATAAACAAATTGTGTTTTTCTGAGAGTAAAATAAAATTGCCATGAAAAATTTCCTCAAAAATTTTTCGTTTGGTGGCGACATTAAAGTATAGATCCCGCTAGTTATTTGTAAAATTAGCACACACAACATAAGTGGTGTGAGAAGGTAGGTTGTAATACTAACTGAAGGGTTGTAATGACCAATTATGCATCAAAATTAGCACGCTCAGTAGACCTTGTATCGACTAATTCATCGAAAGTTGTTCAATTCCCAACTCTGCAAATGGAATATTTTACTGATTTTTCAATTCGGTAATGTATTGTTGCCAAAAATAATAAGAATTTCCATTTTCCACGAAAGAATTTAGGCACTGTCATGCTTCAAAAGGCCATAAAACTTATTAAATATACAAACCGTGTGGGGAAATTTTAGCCTGGATACAGAGAAAAACATGAATAAAATCTAAAACAAGAAATTACAACCAATTGGAAAAGAAATTTGAACACCAAGGATAATGACATACTGTAAGTTATGAGTTTTGTTGAGTAGATGTCAAAAATATTTTCTTTATATCTCTCGCATCCTTCAAACTTTTTTTTTTTACAATAACTGATTGTTTTTTGACTTTACGCACAAATTTCTGAATTACTGAAACGTTTCTGACCTGATTTCCAAGATTGAAATCTTGTTGGAAAGGCAAGAGATGGATCTTTAAAACGGCATACATATATTTATTATTGGACCTAATATGCTATGAGATTTGATTATGTAAACTTGGAAAATGTGAATTTATTTCATATATTTTCAAGTTTGTCTGTTTTGCAAATTTCTATTTCCTACTTCTTACTGTAACTCTTAAGGTTTGCTGCTTAACTTGGTTTGTTATTTTTCTTTGTTACATTATTTACATACAAATTAAATTAAATAAATTAAAAATGCATTTAATTTTATTATAATTTTAATATCTTAGTAAACTCTCCTTTGCAATCTCCTGTAATTTGTTTGTATATCTTATGAACCGTTTTTCTTAGAATTTCTGCTTGAATAAAAATCTTTAGGGCATACAACAGAAAATGAATGAAAAAAGGAGAACAGAACAGCTGCAGGGTGGCTGATATATAATGTAATAAAGTAAATTCTTTAATTTCATTTGTCCAAAAGCAAAAAATGTTGGAAAAAACATAAAATTTTAGCATCAATTTAGATTTGTTCGAATTGGCCACCTTTTAGTACGAATTGTGGCCTTCAAACGGCCGACAAAGCCATTACAGACTGCACGATAGTGGCTCTGCGATATTTTGGCCCATTCCCGGCTAAGCGCCGTCTTGAGATGATCGACACTTTGGTAGTTTTTAGTGAGAATCTTACTCTCCAAAAGGACTCAGGTGCCAAGGTCCAACGGATTGAGATCCGAAGATTTTGTTGGCCATTGTGCGGTAGAAATGAAGCGAGGAACCAACTTTTTAAGCCATTCTTGGTTGATGAGTGCTGATTACGGCGGTGCTGAGTCCTGACGGAATACGCATGGTCTATGGCGAAACGATTGTCAGCCCAGGGCTTCAATACATTTTGCCGGTATTTTTTGGCATTTATTTCACTGTACGGTCGCTAAAAAAGAGGGGGGGGGGCGACCATCGGCCGTTAAGGACCATCGGTGGCGCTTGAGTTCTGGTGGCCATTCGCAGTTATAAATTTTCAGCAGACCTCTTTGGCAAGTAAACCCGATCATTTTGTTTGTTCACAAACTGTTCAATTTAGAATGGCTTCTCATGGGAGAAAACCAAATTCAGTAACTGGCCATTTTCGTGCAACCGAAGTAAGTCCTTGACTCTTTCCAGCCTAACTTTTTTTGTCCATCAGTGAGCTGTTGCACCTTTTGAAAGTTCAATGGCTTAAGTCCAAGATCATTTTTCGATAAGTGTTGCATCTGTTCAGCTCACGACCAATTTTTCTACCACTGCCGCAAGGATTTCGATCAAATATGGCCTTCACTTTTCGAATCATATCTGGTGATGTTACCGTTTTTTTTTTTCATCCACTTTTTGGACGGTAACGAGCAATGGTACGAGGGCTGTAACGATAGCCACCTGTGGTTTTCCAGCCAAATCTAAAACAATCACACTATCACGCATGAATTCCATCATGAATAACTTTTTTTCTGAATGCAATAGATCAAAATGCTTTTGTAAGCTTGTAAATAATAAAATGAACTGTCACTGGAATAAATCTTTCAGCTGTCAGACGAGCGGTTTACAAATGATAACAACTTGAAGTTGTTGGTTGCAATACATATCAGCCACCCTCTATGTGAAGAATTTTTACACGATATTATAATTTCAGTGCATTTTTTGTTTATTATTTTTTCTTTTTCTCTCTGTTTGATACAAACAACCAGCCCTGGGACTATTGTAATACACAGCACATTACAATTTATTTTGATATGCAGAAAGTAAATTAAATTCAGTTTTATAAGCAGACTTGTAAAGGAGTCAAATCAGTACCTATATTTTGCCAACAAATTAAAAAAAAATTTAATCATTGAATGAAACCAGTGTGAAATAATTTTTTTATTTCCAAAATCCACTTCTCAACTGACCATAATTTCCATTAAAAAATCGTTTTCAACAATAAGTCTTTATTTGAGACGATATGAATACATACGAGAGCCAAGAGATTACAATGAATTGCTAAAAAGTTACTGTTTGGTGGGGATTTCCTGCTGCCAATGTCGTCGGTCCCTGCATACATACATAATTGGTCATTACAACCCTTAATTCAGGATTTCGACTTAGTTTTTCACGCCACTTGTGTTTTGTCTGTGAATTTATTTACATATGTGGCGTGATCTACAGTTTAAAGTGGACTCCGAACGATAGATTTTTGAGATCCATTTCATAGCAATTTTATTTACTCTTAGAGTTTTTGGCAGAAACCTGCTGAGAGGAAGTCGCCAAAGAAATATTTTGTCATATTATCGTTTTGATGTGTGACCTAGGGTTTGAATAGTGGCCTAATGTTTAATAAGCCAACACACTACGGGGACTTCGAAATGCAATTGCCAGATGAGAAACCATTTTCAGCAAATAGGCCCTATTTAGGGCGAATGCTTACGTGAATATACAAAATTATTAAATTTTTTAACGATACTATACCAAATGAAATCCAAATGCGTTCAATGAATCCCGAAAAACTTACTGTCTGGTAAGGAGTTTAGGCTGTTGACGTCGTCGGCCGTTATTTCTTTGGAAAAGATGTGAGTAAGGCATTCACTGAAGTCGCCGTGGTCTAGTGGGTAGTGTGTTGGCTTATTAGATAAAAGGCCCGGGTTCGAATCCCTGGTCAGACATCAAAACGAGAAATATTTCTTCGGCGACTTCCTCTCAGCAGATTTCTGGCAAAGACTCTGAGAATAAAAATTGCCAAGATAAGCTTCTCAATAATCTGTCGTTCGGAGTCGACTTTAAACTGTAGGTCCCGCCACTCATGTATAAAATTAACGCACACAACATAAGTGGTGTGAGAAGCTAGGTCGTAATCCTGACTGAAGGGTTGTAATGGCCAATAATGTATGTATGTAAGGCATTCACTATTTCGTTTCTGTGCCTAGCCTTCGTTCAATCATATATGCGTATAAGATTCATCTTTGTGAAGTTGCCGTTGTCTAGTAAGCAGTGCGTTGGCTTATTTGAGGTGAGGCCGTGATTCAAACCATAGCCCAGATAAAGCGAAATATTCTCGAAAAATTGTTTGTTTCGTATACTCCTAGACTTCTGGCAAGAACTCTGCGAGTAAATAAAATTTCATGCAAATTTCTTGTTACGTATAAACCTGGATGGTATAACAAGCTACCTTATAAGCCTGAGTAAGCGCTTTTAATAACCAATTAACTAAGCAAGTACTTTGCCTCACCCATATAGCTATGATGCTACCAATATATTGCGAAATTCCACAATTTTTTCCAATCAAAATATAAATTCAGAATTTTATTTTAAATTTTTTTTTATAAGAATGTGAAATGTTTTCTTAAAATTAAAATTTTAATTAAAAATACTCGCGTTGCCTTTGTTTAATTTAAAGAACAATATATCCATACCATACGTAGTTATTATAAATTTTTATTATTTTAAGAATTCATTTGTATTTAAATTTTCATTTCCGTTATAGAATTTTATTTTAATTTTAATTTCCTTTTGTTCATACGATCAACAAAAATGATTACAAATGAATAGATGCCAAGGACATCAGTATAGAAGACATTAAAAAAAAAAGAAAAATGATTTAAATCTCTCCTTCCGCTTACTATTATTCTTAAAAAAAAAAAAATAAACGAGAAAAAGACTAGGCTTCTCTGTTGGAAGGAGTAATACACTAATACCCCGGTTTGCGACGCCGCGTTCTACGCCTGCTTCGAAGTAGCGTCTTTTTAAAATTTCTGTGATTTCGAAGTTGCGTCGTTTTTGTTTCAGTTTGCGTCGCATGTTTCGAAGTTGCGTCATTAATACGAAAATGTTTGTACAAAGCTAAAACAGATCAAGGGGATTTCCCGTTTAGGTCTAATATAGGTTTAAATCTAGTGCAAATTCGAAATTGTGTCTTTTTAAAATTTCTGTGATTTCGAAGAAATGACGCGTTTTTGTTTCAGTTTGCGTCGTTAACATGAAAATGTTTGTACAAAGCTAAAACAGAAAAAGGGGATTTCCCGTTTTGGTCTAATGTATTTATGTTGTCTGTTGATAGTAAGTTGTAGGTCGTTAGTAAATTCAATATTTTTTATTGAAAAATCTATTTTTTCAGCTAAATTTATGAATCTCGGAACCAATTAAATGAAAATCAACACAAATGTATGGAAAATCATGCTTCGTTTCGGTTTGCGTCGAGTTTCTTCAGTCCCTATTAGCGAAATCGCAAACCGGGGTATTAGTGTATACACAACGCCTTCCATTGAAGCAGAGAACGTAAAATAAGGACAAAATTGAAAATTTCCTCTCAGGCATTTAAGGTTATTGCAGCTGTTATTGCTTCATTAACTAGCATCAATTTAATGTTGCTTATGCATCGTATTGACTGCAGCAATTGTTTCTTTTCAATATTTTGTTTCCTCTGGGTAGTATTTATTCTATTCAACTTTTGTTATCTCTTGGAATTCATAAATTTAATACACAGTAAGCGAATAAATTTCTTTTGGCTTCTAAGCTCTCTCTAATGAACGAGTACTCGTATTGTAATATTGTTACTCGAACTGCAACTGCAGAAGCTACAATAAAAATTGCACGTTTTCTTGGCTATTCATGTATAAAAATATTCTGAAAATTTATTGTTTTGTTTAGTATTCACAGAAATTCTATGAAAATGCATAGGAATATTAAAAAAACTACTGGGCAAAGAAAAATACAGATTTTAATTTGAAATGTATTCAAATATTCCTCGAAAAACATTTTTTTTTTTTCTTTTTTTTGAAACATGAAAGAAATTTATCGTTCGAAATCGACTTCAAACTGTAGGTCTCGCCACACATGTTTAAAATTAATACACACAACCATAGCTGCCAGATTTGACGATTTATCGTTATTTTGACGATTTTGAGCTTCAAAAATATCATTTTGACGACATGACGATTTATGCCCGTATTTTGACAATTTTTAGCAATTAAAAATTTATCGCATTTATGTTAGTTTTTCTGTATTTTATACCATTTTAATTTTAAAAATTCGATTAAAGCTTCTAATATTACCATCGGAAGAACAAAGGTAAGTGCCGTTATTTTTTTTTTTTTCGTACGACCAACACTCGGGGGTTGGCATTGTTTTTGGAACTGGGAAATTATATTATAGGAATGAAGAAAGAGGGAACAGGCTTGAATATTTTTTTACCACAAGTAACAGGAAATATCTCTGCAAGAAGACAGTTCCACATACGAATACTCCGTCTAACAAATGAATTTTTTCTGTAATGCAGAACTCTGTCTATATACTGGCCAATCGACCACATACGGATGTGCTAGTCGAGAAAGTTGAACGTTATGTAGGAATATATGATTTTCATAAACACCTCCCCTTATTTCGTTCGAACAATATACATTGTAGTAGCGCTAGAACAGCGACACAAGCCACATTGCAACTATGCTCCAATGAATCAATGGAGTTGGAACACTATCTTGATTAACGACCTACTACGGCCTCACCTGTACACGGTCGAGAAGCCTTAAAGTAGACTTTATGGACTCGGTTGTAAATGCTGTAAGTAGATCAGATGAAGTTATAGCAACGTCTAGCGACCATCACACTGAATTTTCTTGCTCATAAAGTATAGATGATGCAATATTATCGCTGCTTAACGCTGACATTATATGTTTTTGTTTTTCAAAAACCTTTATTTATTTTTTCTGACGATTTTTTTACGATTTCAGTGAATGTCTTTGACGATTTGACGAATTTTTCTCAAATATTTGACGATTTGATGCTTCATTTATCTGCCAGTTATGCACACAATATATGTGTCGTGAGCAAGTAGGTCATAATCATGACTAAAGGGTTGTAATGAGCAATTTTCATACGTTTGAATAAGGATCCGATAATTTGCAAGCGTTAGAAGCATTTCAGAAAAAATCAAACCAATGAAAGCCATCATATTATAAATTTTTTCTTTTTAATTTTTTTTAATTTAAAAATTAAAATTTTTTTATGAAATTCAACATCCAGCAGTTGTTTTAGCAGCGAAATGATAAAAAAGCGGAAAAAGTATTTAAAAAATAACCACTAAAAGTTGAACAACAACAACAAATATTTTACAATACTTGGCTTTAGTGAATAGGATTTGCACTCACAAATCCAAAAAATACAGCCTCATACAACAAAATAAGTGTTCCACAAACACTTCCACTTGCTCTTCTAACTGCATATCTGCGAGTATAAACGAATTCAAATAGAGGATTTTGTGATTGTATTTCCATTTCTGTTTCCGTTTGCTTTCTGTATACGCGTGTATGTTGTGTTCAACAACAGTCTTTGGTGCAGAGATGCACAATTGCACAATGGCATGAAACTCGGCATTAATTAAATGAAAACATTTCATTTTATTTCAGATTTTAAAATATAGATTGTGTTGCTTTAAGCTTTAAATAAGATTCTAAGAAAAATTGTGTTTTATTTTTCTACAGTTTCTAGAACAACGTTGTTAACAGACATATTTCCAAATTGTTTGTGAATTTTTTTTTACAGAAAACTGCACAAAATTTCCTCACACCAGTTCTAGCACTCTAATTTTCTTGAAATCTGGAAAGCCCAAAGAAACGCTTACCAGTGGTTATATCAGGCTATATACAGAGTAACTTATATGTATTGCAACCAACTTCAGGTTGTTATAATTTGTAAACCGCTCGTCTGACAGCTGACAGATTTATTCTAGTGACAGTTCGTTTAATTATTTACAAGCTTACAAAATCATTTTGTTCTATTGCATTCAGAGAAAAAGTTATTCGGGATGGATTTCAAGCGTGATAGTGTGATTCCTTTATATTTGGCTGGTAAACCACAGGTGGCTATCATTAGAGCCCTTCAGTCTTTGAAAATAAATGCTTTAAAAAAATCTTTTGTTTCTCGTACCAAAAAAAGTTAGACTTTAAAGAGCCAAGGAGTTACTTCAAACATACATAATTGGTCACTACAACCCTTCAGTCAAGATTGTTGATCTAATTTCTCACATCACTTATGTTATGCACGTTAATTTTTTATACATAAGTGGCGGGACCTACGGTTTAAAGTCGACTCCGAACGAAAGATTTTTTGAGAAACTTTTCATTGCAATTTTATTTACTCTCAGGGTTTTCGCCAGAACCTGTTGAAGAAATAATTTCATATTTTTATTTTGATGTCTGACCTGGGATTCGAACTCGGACCTTACGTCTTATAAGCCAACACACTACCTACTAGACTACGATGACTTCTATATGTCTTAACATATTTCGGTTTAATCGAAATGTATGAACCAGGAGTTGAACCACAGGCTCTCGTTTAATAAGATAACACACTATCTGCTATACAACGGCGTCATATTCGAACATTTTTCATTAGAACCATCAAGTCTAATAATCTATTTATAAAATATTGTTATGAAAATGAAGAACCTAGATACTGGTGTTTTGTTTTTACATAGTTTAATATAAACAAAAGCTCCAAAAACAAAATAATACAGTAAACAAACTTGTTTACAAATTATCATACTGCTCGCGATAACAACAAACACTAGCATATAAAAATGGTAAGCAAGTAAACAAAAGTCCACAAACAACACTAGAAGATTAAAAGTACATAAAAAACACAAACAAGAATAATGAATGTAAACAACAATGTTTACGAATAAACATTCGCGTTCGAAAACATTCATCATACCCTTTATTCTGGCATATAAAAGGCAAACCAAAGCAGAAGACTGGTTGAATGAGTGAAGTTCTGTCAGCCTTGTGTGAAGACGTGGTGCGAAGAGAGTAATCGTAATTTGATATCTCTATTACAATGATCTGTCAAATAATTGTTATTGTTTACACAATGGGTATAAACAGAGGAATATAAAGAAAGCAATTGTTGTTGTTTACATCAAGTTGTGAACAGGGGCACGCAGAATTGTGGAAATAATAAATAAATTTAATTAAAACTAAACACAAATTTATTGTTATATTATTTGCAATCTACGTGTAAATATTTAAAACATTTTTAAATGGCAAAAAAGGAAATATTCTAAGAGGCTTTCCTTTTTCAAATCAAGATTAGAAGACCAACAGTCCAGGGGACAACCGATCAGTCATCTTTAAACATTAACTAGTGATCATTAACCATTAAAAAATCAGTTTTTTTTGCATAGAAATAACACAGAATTTAAACATTGTTTAAGTGCAGCTTCCGTGAATTTGATAAGACACAATGGCTAACTGTCGCACAGTGTAAAGTTATTAAATTTGCATTGAATTGATACATGCACTTACTCTCACTGTAAAAGTTTTGTGGCCCAATATTCAGCAGAGGGCGGATATGTACATTAAAAACCCATCAGTTAAAGCAAACTATTCGATTCGTTATTTTAACAGTTTTTAAAAAAAAAAAAATAATAAAGAATTTTTGTGTTGTATTTGTTTATATTTAACGAAAGTAGAAAAAAGTTGTTCTAAAGTAGCTTATTTAAGCAGCCAATTTGTACTGTTATTTTATTCTTCAAGAAAATTCCAGACCATAAAGTTGGCAGTATCCAGAGGAAATTTTGTTAAAGTTAAAACTTAAAAAGAAGTAAAATTTTCTAGTGGTTTTCTAACCAAAAAGTATGTATAAATTTAGTTACTTTTATAATTATTTAATTCCTAATTATTGTTATTTATTTAGGAATTTTAATATAAATACATTAGCGAAATAAATTTGAATATTGAAGCTTTTGTATTTTATTCAAAATCCAATTGAAAATCGCTAGAAGTTACCCTAGGCTGGCGTGCCTCCAACATTTTTTAAAATTCTTTTTGATCTCATCATTTTTCTGGACCACCTCTGCCCTAACAACTTGCCAATCTCGCAGTAAGTAGAAATGTCTTTACCACACTACGAAAGTCAAACGCTAAATGAACAGTCTAACCAAGAATGTTCGCTTTGCCACAAACCCCCTGACAAAAATGTAGTCACCTGCGTCGATTGCCACAAAATTTTTCACAAAAATTGCGTTAATGTCGCAGACAACAACATAACCTTCAAATGCCCTCAGTGTTTTACCGTAAGGTCAACTTCACCTGCGCCAAGTACTTCAAGTCATTGCTCGAATCGTTCTCATGCTTCGCAATCTCGAAAATTAGATTTAAAACTTCAAAAGCTTGAAGAAGAACGCAAATTGAACAAGCAGTATTTGGATGATAAATATAAGCTTCTTGAAGAAGCTGAGGACCTCACCGATATCTCAGATGATATTTCTCAATCCGGCCGTGATTGGTTGGTTTCAAATGAATCCCCTAATAACACCGAACAACCTACTGTTTCTAATGTTAATCACCCTACAAACTTGCAAACACCTAATTTGTCGAATCAAACAGACAACAAAAATTCATCTTCAATGCCAAGTAATTTCGTGCCAAAAACAAGTCAATCAACACTCATTTGTAATGGCTTAAATACGATGCCACAAAACTCAGTTGGATTTGTCCCACCGACAGTTACCTCGGCTGCAATTAATTCGTCATCAACCATGGTCGCAGTACCAAATTGTACTACGACCATTTCCACCCATAGTGGCTATCAACAACGAACGCAGCCTACAGTACCTCCAGTGTATACTTATCCCGTCAGCAGCGTATTTTCATCCCACTATACAAATAATAACGCACAAAATTTATTTAATTCGGTTCCACAACAATTTATTGAATCTCATCCTACGCCGTCTACATTGCATTTCCCTCAACATGCACAAACAATGGCAGCCCCTTGTCCGCCAACACATTTAACATCAGCACCTACAGTGCTGCAGAACCAAATTAATTCTCGCCAATCTCTCCCAAAAGAGCTCCCCGAATTTTCAGGTCATCCAGAAGATTGGCCGGTATTTATTTCGACCTATGAGTGGTCCACCACAGCCTGTGCATTTACCGATGCCGAAAACCTCATTCGCCTTCAAAAGGCCTTAAAAGGAGAAGCACTTCATAGTGTCCAACAGATGTTAATCCATCCCTCTAATGTAAGCATTGTTCTCCAAGTTCTCCGTATATTGTATGGCCAACCTGAAAAGATAATAAATTCAATAAAAAATAGAATTAATTCTTTTCCAAAAGTAGAAGAGAATAACCTTAAAACACTTACCTCTTTATCGATTGAAGTTCGCAGTTTGATATCCACAATTACTGCTAGTTATTTAGGAATTTTAATATAAATACATTAGCGAAATAAATTTGAATATTGAAGCTTTTGTATTTTATTCAAAATCCAATTGAAAATCGCTAGAAGTTACCCTAGGCTGGCGTGCCTCCAACATTTTTTAAAATTCTTTTTGATCTCATCATTTTTCTGGACCACCTCTGCCCTAACAACTTGCCAATCTCGCCAGTAAGTAGAAATGTCTTTACCACACTACGAAAGTCAAACGCTAAATGAACAGTCTAACCAAGAATGTTCGCTTTGCCACAAACCCCCTGACAAAAATGTAGTCACCTGCGTCGATTGCCACAAAATTTTTCACAAAAATTGCGTTAATGTCGCAGACAACAACATAACCTTCAAATGCCCTCAGTGTTTTACCGTAAGGTCAACTTCACCTGCGCCAAGTACTTCAAGTCATTGCTCGAAATCGTTCTCATGCTTCGCAATCTCGAAAATTAGATTTAAAACTTCAAAAGCTTGAAGAAGAACGCAAATTGAACAAGCAGTATTTGGATGATAAATATAAGCTTCTTGAAGAAGCTGAGGACCTCACCGATATCTCAGATGATATTCTCAATCCGGCCGTGATTGGTTGGTTTCAAATGAATCCCCTAATAACACCGAACAACCTACTGTTTCTAATATTAATCACCCTACAAACTTGCAAACACCTAATTTGTCGAATCAAACAGACAACAAAAATTCATCTTCAATGCCAAGTAATTCGTGCCAAAAACAAGTCAAATCAACACTCATTGTAATGGCTTAAATACGATGCCACAAAACTCAGTTGGATTTGTCCCACCGACAGTTACCTCGGCTGCAATTAATTCGTTATCAACCATGGTCGCAGTACCAAATTGTACTACGACCATTTCCACCCAAGTGGCTATCAACACGACGCAGCCTACAGTACCTGCCAGTGTATACTTATCCCGTCAGCAGCGTATTTTCATCCCACTATCAAAATAATAACGCACAAAATTTATTTAATTCGGTTTCCACAACACTTTATTGAATCTCATCCTACGCCGTCTACATTGCATTTCCCCTCAACATGCACAAAACAATGGCAGCCCCTTGTCCGCCAACACATTTAACATCAGCACCTACAGTGCTGCAGAACCAAATTAATTCTCGCCAATCACTCCCCAAAAGAGCTCCCCGAATTTTCAGGTCATCCAGAAGATTGGCCGGTATTTATTTCGACCTATGAGTGGTCCACCACAGCCTGTGCATTTACCGATGCCGAAAACCTCATTCGCCTTCAAAAGGCCTTAAAAGGAGAAGCACTTCATAGTGTCCAACAGATGTTAATCCATCCCTCTAATGTAAGCATTGTTCTCCAAGTTCTCCGTATATTGTATGGCCAACCTGAGAAGATAATAAATTCAATAAAAAATAGGATTAATTCTTTTCCAAAAGTAGAAGAGAATAACCTTAAAACACTTACCTCTTTATCGATTGAAGTTCGCAGTTTGATATCCACAATTACTGCCTAGTGATATGCTTGATGAATTAAATAACACATCACTTCTGTTTGAACATCATGCAAAAACTTCCACCCTCGTATCAAATGCAGTGGGCATCACAAAAAATGCAGCTGATAAACCAAATAAAAACCAAATTTGTTCGGAATTTGACAAGTGGTTTTTTAATGTTGGTATAACAGCTAGCAGTATAATTCTTGATCAACATACGAACAAGTGGAACAAAGAAAAAGACGATAAATAAATCAAATGCAACAACAACAAACAAGAGAGCTTTTATACATTCCCATAGTGAGCGCAAATGCATTGTGTGTAATAACAACAATAGTTGCAGCGCAGTCGCTAACTGCCCAACATATTTATCTATGGATCGTGGGTGAGAAATGGAATGCAGTAAGAAAATACAAATTGTGTAAGTTCTGCTTGTCTAAACATAGCGGAGACTGCAATAAAAAAAAGAAGTGCGGTAAGGAAGGGTGCGAATATTTTCACCACCCGTCATTACACCGATATTCTACACCGCTAAATAGAACAAAGAAACTTCAATCGAAAGTAAAAGTGAAAACAATAATTATCAAATAAAGCAGTAAATAATTCTCATAGTGGAGAAATTAAAAATGTTCTATTTAAAATAATTCCAATTAAAATATTTGGAAACAATAATAAAACAGTCAATACATTTTCCTTTATTGACGAGGGATCATCTATAAGTTTGATGGATGAGTCGTTAGCAAATGAATTAGAAATCGATGGAGTACCAACCCCTTATGTTTGCGGTGGACGGGAGGTATGGAAAGAAGTGAACAAAATTCCAAAAAACTTAGAATAAATATTTCAGGTGGTAATAAAAAACATGTATCCATTGATGTTCCACTGTGAAATCATTAAATTTGCCTGTTCAGTCGCTGGATTATAAAACATTATCGGAGCGCTATCGCCACTTGCGAAATCTTCCTATAGAGAGTTATAGTGATGCTGTGCCACAATATTGATAGGATTGAATCATTTCGATCTTGGGGTCTCAAACAAAATCCGTGAGGGATCACCACAGGAACCTGTTGCCGTTTGCACAAAACTTGGATGGTTTATTTACGGCGCTGTTGCAGCAAATAAAACGGCAAGTACTAACTACAATTTTCATGTATGTGATTGCTCTGCAAGAGTAAATGAATTAGATGAGTTAGTTAGAAGCTTTACTCATTAGATAGTGTGGGGGTAAGTGTTAAAAATCCACTCATAGCTGAAAGCGAAGCTCGTTGCATTAGATTTATTGGAAAAATATACAAAATATAAGCCATGTGGGCACTACGAGGTCCCCCTTCTGTGGAAGTTTGATTTAGTGGAATGCCTGATAGTTATCAGATGGCACTTAAACGACTAGTTTGTCTTGAGAAAAAATTGCGTCAAAATTCCGAACTTCTTAATGTTTTTAGACAAACTATTTCTAAATATTTAGAAAAGAATTACATTCGAAAACTAGATTCTCATGAAATTGAGCGTAGTGATGGGAAAATTGGTACCTTCCAATTTTCGCAGTCTTCAATAAGAACAAACCAATAAAACGAGAATTGTTTGGGATGCAGCTGCCACATCAAATGGTATGTCTCTGAATTCCTATTTATTGAAAGGGCCTGATTACTTGGCCTCTTTGCCTTCGATACTCTTTAAATTTAGGCAGAAATCTGTGGCTGTTTGCGGTGACATTGAGGAAATGTTCCACCAGGTGCATATACGGCCTGAAGATTGTGATGTTCAAACGTTTCTTTGGGCGTGACTGTATGGACGAAAAGCCTCCCGATGTGTTTGTGATGAATGTTATGATTTTTGGAGCTACATGTGCCCCTAGCATTAGCCAATACATAAAAAATCTTAACGCGAGTAAATTTCAAAACGAATTTCCGCTGGCTGCAAAAGCAATTAAAGAAAACCATTACGTTGACGATCTCCTTATATCCGTTGATATCGAAAGAGGCTATACAAATTGTAACTGATATTACATATGTTCATCGTAAAGCTGGATTTAATATTAGAAATTGGATTTCTAACGATAAGTCAGTACTTAAATCCATTTGTTCAAAACCAATTTCTGATTCTAAATGCTTAAACTCGAAAGATGAGAAGCAAATTGAAAAGGTTTAGGAATTTTTGGGAGCATCAAGAAGATGCTATTACTTTAAAATATCCCCTTGGTTAAGAGAGTGCAACATTTTTTCTGTTCAAAAAATACCAACAAAAAGAGAAATGTTGCGATTAGTAATGTCAATCTATGACCCCCTTGGTCTAATAGGACATATTGTTATGTATGTCAAAATACTTATGCAAGATGTTTGGCGATCAAAAATAGATTGGGATGAAAAGATTCCTCCCGAATTAACCAACAAATGGACAAAGTGGATCAACATTTTACCTGAAATAGAGAACATAAAAATTCCACGTTGTTATTTAAAATATTTGAAAACTACCACAACATTGAAGTTTCATCTCCATACTTTCGTAGATGCAAGTAAGGACGGTTACGCAGCTGTTTGTTATTTTCGATTGAGAAGAGGTGATGATGATATTATTGCTCACTTATTGGAGCTAAAACTAGAGTTGCCCCTTTAAAAATAACATCCGTCCCACGTCTTGAACTAATGGCTGCCCTTATAGGGGCGCGTTTTGCCAAATATGTGTCAGATAATCATGATATAAAAATTAATGAAAAATATTTTTGGACCGATTCCAAAACGGTGTTAAGTTGGCTGAATTCCGATCACCGTAAGTACAACCAATTCGTTGCATTTCGCATTACAGAGATTTTGGAGCTGTCATCAATCAAGGACTGGAGGTGGATAGCAAGTAACAAAATGTAGCCGATGAAGCTACCAAATGGTTCAAAATTCCAAAGTAACGAATTCCTCTAGATGGTTTGAAGGACCTGAATTTTTACGTCTCCCAGAAAATGAATGGCCGCAAAGAGTTTTGACATCGGCCTCTACGGAAGAGGAGCGTGTGCACCATGCATTCAATATGACGAAATTTGAGCCGATCTTTGACATCCGCAGATTTTTCAAAGTGGAATCGACTGGTTCGAGCTGTGGCCTACGTTCTTCGATTCGTGCATAATTGTCGGTTAATTAAAAAACAAAATGGTCAATTAACCCAAGAAGAACTACAAAGCGCTGAAAATATTTTATATAAACAGGCACAGCGTGAAAAATATTCTTCCGAAATTTCCTTATTAAATTCTAACCTGGTCATACATAAATCCAGTGATATTTACAACAAAACTCCATACTTGCAAGATGGTATTTTGCGTGTGCATGGCAGAATCGACAAAGCAGATATTCCATTTGATCAAAAGCGTCCAATAATTTTTGCCTAGAAAGAGTCAAATTACGAAGCTTATTTTGATGCACTACCATTGCAATTATCATCATATGAATCACGAGACTGTCATCAATGAAGTTAGACAAAAATTTAATATTTCTAGACTTCGTGCAACATACAAATCTGTAGTTCGTTCCTGTCAAATGTGCAAAATTAAGAAGGCAGTACCTCACAACCCTCAAATGGCTGCATTGCCGTTTGCTCGTGTAGCTTCTAATGTTGCACCATTCACATATACTGGGATCGACTTTTTCGGGCCTATTACCGTCGTTGTAAATAGGCATAAAGAAAAACGCTATGGGTGTCTATTCACTTGCCTGACTATCAGAGCAGTCCATATAGAGGTGGCACATTCATTAACAACTAGCTCCTGTATTTTAGCCATTCGTAACTTTATGGCACGTCGCGGAATTCCCCATGAATTCTACAGCGATAACGGCACAAATTTTGTCGGTGCTGAACGCGAACTTCGTATAGCATTGGCTGATGTCGATAAAGATGAGCTGGTTAAAGCATTCACTACCACCACAACAAAATGGAAATTTAATCCGCCTGCATCACCCCACATGGGTGGTGCCTGGGAGCGTCTAGTACGCTCAATAAAAACAATATTGTACCAAATAATGCCTTCAAGGTCACCAAGCGATGAGCTTTTGCAAAGTATGCTGTTAGAAGTAGAGAACGTTATAAATTCAAGGCCCTTAACCTATGTTCCTGTGGATGCCGAATCTGGTGAGGCATTAACTCCAACCACTTCCTAGTAGGTTCTTCTTCAGGACTAAAGCCTATGACGACTTGCGACGATAGTGGCATATTACTAAAACAGCGTTGGCTTGCTTCACAACAATATGCAAATATTTTTTGGAAAAGGTGGCTGAACCAATATTTGCCATCTTTAACTTGTAGGTCAAAGTGGCATGGCCGACCAAAACCTTTATGTCAGGGGGACTTAGTGGTTATTGTGGACCCATCAGTTCCTCGAAATGTGTGGTTACGTGGTAAAGTCTTAGAAGTTAGATTGGCAAGTGACGGTCAAGTACGTAGTGCAAAGGTACTTACCCAACATTGGTGTGCTTGAAAGGCCTGCAGCTAAGTTGGCTATTTTGGAAGTTGCGCATCAAGAGGAGTCTGGCGGCGAAGAGGCTTCTTGCCATACTGCGGGGGGAATGTTAACGCCACTACCAAAAACCCTAACTTTAGTTGATCGGTCTGGCAACGCTTAATTTTAAATCATAGAATTTTTTTATTGTATTTGTTTATATTTAACGAAAGTAGAAAAAAGTTGTTCTAAAGTAGCTTATTTAAGCAGCCAATTTGTACTGTTATTTTATTCTTCAAGAAAATTCCAGACCATAAAGTTGGCAGTATCCAGAGGAAATTTTGTTAAAGTTAAAACTTAAAAGAAGTAAAATTTTCTAGTGGTTTTCTAACCAAAAAGTATGTATAAATTAGTTACTTTTATAATTATTTAATTCCTAATTATTGTTATTTATTTAGGAATTTTAATATAAATACATTAGCGAAATAAATTTGAATATTGAAGCTTAATCATTTCGATCTTGGAGTCTCAAGCAAAATCCGTGAGGGATCACCACAGGAACCTGTTGCCGTTTGCACAAAACTTGGATGGTTTATTTACGGCGCTGTTGCAGCAAATAAAACGGCAAGTACTAACTATAATTTTCATGTATGTGATTGCTCTGCAAGAGTAAATGAATTAGATGAGTTAGTTAGAAGCTTTTACTCATTAGATAGTGTGGGGGTAAGTGTTAAAAATCCACTCATAGCTGAAAGCGAAGCTCGTGCATTAGATTTATTGGAAAAATATACAAAATATAAGCCATGTGGGCACTACGAGGTCCCCCTTCTGTGGAAGTTTGATTTAGTGGAAATGCCTGATAGTTATCAGATGGCACTTAAACGACTAGTTTGTCTTGAGAAAAAATTGTGTCAAAATTCAGAACTTCTTAATGTTTTTAGACAAACTATTTCTAAATATTTAGAAAAGAATTACATTCGAAAACTAGATTCTCATGAAATTGAGCGTAGTGATGGGAAAATTTGGTACCTTCCAATTTTCGCAGTCTTCAATAAGAACAAACCAAATAAAACGAGAATTGTTTGGGATGCAGCTGCCACATCAAATGGTATGTCTCTGAATTCCTATTTATTGAAAGGGCCTGATTACTTGGCCTCTTTGCCTTCGATACTCTTTAAATTTAGGCAGAAATCTGTGGCTGTTTGCGGTGACATTGAGGAAATGTTCCACCAGGTGCATATACGGCCTGAAGATTGTGATGTTCAACGTTTTCTTTGGCGTGACTGTATGGACGAAAAGCCTCCCGATGTGTTTGTGATGAATGTTATGATTTTTGGAGCTACATGTGCCCCTAGCATTAGCCAATACATAAAAAATCTTAACGCGAGCAAATTTCAAAACGAATTTCCGCTGGCTGCAAAAGCAATTAAAGAAAACCATTACGTTGACGATCTCCTTATATCCGTTGATAATCCGAAAGAGGCTATACAAATTGTAACTGATATTACATATGTTCATCGTAAAGCTGGATTTAATATTAGAAATTGGATTTCTAACGATAAATCAGTACTTAAATCCATTTGTTCAAAACCAATTTCTGATTCTAAATGCTTAAACTCGAAAGATGAGAAGCAAATTGAAAAGGTTTTAGGTATTTTTTGGGAGCATCAAGAAGATGCTATTACTTTTAAAATATCCCCTTGGTTAAGAGAGTGCAACATTTTTTCTGTTCAAAAAATACCAACAAAAAGAGAAATGTTGCGATTAGTAATGTCAATCTATGACCCCCTTGGTCTAATAGGACATATTGTTATGTATGTCAAAATACTTATGCAAGATGTTTGGCGATCAAAAATAGATTGGGATGAAAAGATTCCTCCCGAATTAACCAACAAATGGACAAAGTGGATCAACATTTTACCTGAAATAGAGAACATAAAAATTCCCCGTTGTTATTTAAAATATTTTGAAAACTACCACAACATTGAAGTTCATCTCCATACTTTCGTAGATGCAAGTAAGGACGGTTACGCAGCTGTTTGTTATTTTCGATTGAGAAGAGGTGATGATATTATTTGCTCACTTATTGGAGCTAAAACTAGAGTTGCCCCTTTAAAAATAACATCCGTCCCACGTCTTGAACTAATGGCTGCCCTTATAGGGGCGCGTTTTGCCAAATATGTGTCAGATAATCATGATATAAAAATTAATGAAAAATATTTTTGGACCGATTCCAAAACGGTGTTAAGTTGGCTGAATTCCGATCACCGTAAGTACAACCAATTCGTTGCATTTCGCATTACAGAGATTTTGGAGCTGTCATCAATCAAGGACTGGAGGTGGATAGCAAGTAAACAAAATGTAGCCGATGAAGCTACCAAATGGTTCAAAATTCCAAAAGTAACGAATTCCTCTAGATGGTTTGAAGGACCTGAATTTTTACGTCTCCCAGAAAATGAATGGCCGCAAGGAGTTCCGACATCGGCCTCTACGGAAGAGGAGCGTGTGCACCATGCATTCAATATGACGAAATTTGAGCCGATCTTTGACATCCGCAGATTTTCAAAGTGGAATCGACTGGTTCGAGCTGTGGCCTACGTTCTTCGATTCGTGCATAATTGTCGGTTAATTAAAAAACAAAATGGTCAATTAACCCAAGAAGAACTACAAAGCGCTGAAAATATTTTATATAAACAGGCACAGCGTGAAAAATATTCTTCCGAAATTTCCTTATTAAATTCTAACCTGGTCATACAT